>NC_069437.1:42743064-42828603 GCF_026875155.1 Cherax quadricarinatus | reverse complement strand
TTGGAGTCACAATTTTGACATTTTAGCTTTTCTCAATTGTTATTTCTGAATTCTGTCTTCCTCTCTTTCTTCCCATGAGTCTCGTGATTCAGGGCCTACAGTGAATTCCATTGATCCCCCTCGTCTTAATCCAGGAACAGCAGGACATTGGTTTCCAAGCGAGGATAGTTGAACCCACCGGTATTGGTGGTTGCAATACCAGCATTACCAAAGCCGACTAACAGCTGTTCGATTTCCGGAGTCAATGGTACTTGGGGGGGAAAAATAAGGAACTTTAAGATTGGCCACAGCAATCAACCAAAACCATGTTAGGAGCTTGCTTCACATTTTTGTTGAGCTCTTCACAAGGCGCAAATTACTCTGGGTCAAAGATGGGACTTATGGGCGCGAAACTAAATCCATCAGCCCTTAAAGCTCCAGCTCTGATAAAAAGGATTTGAGTATAAGTAACACAATTCAATCACATTAACGAACATCTGAAACTCACATATATGTGGATGGAAAAGAAAGGTAATGATGAAGGAATTTACTAGTTATATGAGCAATTCGCCGATGGACACGAAGATAGTAGGTAATTGATTCAAACGTTGATGGTAGGGTACTTCAGGAGGGATTTAGCAAACTCTACTCTTGGTAAGAAAAGTGGCAGATTGCAGTTCAATGTTGATAAATGCAAGGTTGTGAAGCTCCGGGTGTCCTTAACCATAGCACTCGTAAGTTAAATAATATAGAACTTAAGCCATACAGATTGCGGAAAGGACTTGGGGGTTATGTAAGCAGCAACCTTAAACAAGTAATCTATTTGCCTTATTATGTACGCTTAGGCATTGCTGTTTGGTTTAAGGTTGTAATAAAGTGGTAAGAATGACCGACATATGTAAAGCAAAAGGACACAAGTGACTAATGTGCATTTATTGTGGGCAACGTTTCGCTCTCCAGGAGCTTTATAAGCTTGATAAGCTCCTGGAGAGGAAACGTTGCCACAATAAAATGTCAATTAGTTGCACTTGTGTCCTTTTGTGTGCTTTACATTTTGTCGGTCATTCTAACCAACTTTATTACAACCTTAAAACCAAGACAGCAATGCCTAAGGTAAATAATAAGGAAATAGATTAATTGGTTTAAGGTTGCTGCTTACCCTAAACCCAAGTCCTTTCGCAATCTGTATGGCTAAGTTCTTTATTATTTTAACTTACGAGTGCTATGGTTATGGACACTCCGGAGCTTCAACAACCTTTGCATTTATCTACATTGAACTGCATCTGCACGTTTCCTTACCAAGAGTAGAGTTTTCTCATAATCCTCCTGAAGTTCATAACATCTACGTTTAATCAATTATCCTACCTATCTTAGTTGTCATCGGCGAATTTGCTCCATTCATAGTAATTCCTTCATCTTTACATTCTTTCCCATCCAATATTTGTGAGTTCAGATGTTCAGTTAATGTGATGAATTGGTAACTTATTACTACAAATCCTTTTTTATCAGGAGTGGAGCTTAAAGGGCTGATGGATTTAGTTTCGCGGGCCCATAAGTCCCATCTTTGACCCAAGAGTAATATTTTGCGGCCTTGTGTAGAGCTCAACAAAAAATGTGAAGCCACAAGCTCCTCATATGGTTTTGGTGATGCTGTGCATCTTAAAGTTCCTATTTCAAGTACCCATTGACTCACGGAATCGAACAGCTGTTAGTCGGCTTGGTAATGCTGGTATTGCAATCCACCCAATACCTGGGTTCAACTTTCCCTCGCTTGGAACCATGTCCTGCTTGTTCCTGGATAAGACGAGGGGATTCAATGGGAATTCACTGTAGGCCCTGAATCCGAGACATGGGAAAGAAAGAGAGGAAGGACCTAGAATTAGAAAAAACGAATTGAGAAAAGCTTAAATGGCAAAAATGTGCCTCACAGTATTATCGTGGGTATGCACTGCAAGAAGCAGTTGACTGGAAAACGTAATCTACATCTCCTAACTACTAAAGATCGGATAGCTGGTTTACACTGAAACAATGTCCATTGAGATAGATGGTTGTTTCACGAGAGATCCGAACCTTGGAAGATCATGCTGTTGATTTTATGGATTGGAAACGTTCCTGTAACAGGAAACATATGGAGACGGAAGTGTAACATTTTCTTTGACGAGGGAAAGTACGTGCTCCCAATGAAAATTGGAGAAGACTACAGGAAATTCAACATTGCCGGTGAGACGGCACCGTGTTAAACTAGGTGTGCCCCACTCAGAATTGATGTTTGATGGTGTAGGTATCATTGCGCATTTGGTGGCAAGCCTGTAACTGTTCACATTGGGTGGTCGGCTACGCACTATAAGATAGATGGTAAGACTCCAAAAGTAAATATAAGTAATACTAAAAATACAGACTATCTTGCTGGTAAACTTCAGCTGGAGATCTATTCGAATGGGTTGGATTGATGTCTTCTTAGACTCCAAGCCCACAGCGATTTACATTGATGACAAAGGATATTAGTCATTCGGGTGTATTATGCTAAGAGTAACAGTGGATTCAGGTTTGCCAGTCCATTTTGCTGACTCGAGCAAGCGTTCCAACGCATTCATCAATGAACCTTGCAACATGTCTAAGGAAATTTTGTACCTTGCACCAAACCATACTCTCTACAACAGCATCTCAAGATTCCCATTCACAAGCTTTTGTCCATTGTGCTCAGGGCACCACCGACCATGGCTCCAAGGAAGAGGACATCAGAACTGCAACACTAGCCAGCTCTTCTATGGTCAGGATTACCATCTCTTACTGTTACTCAAGCCAACAATGAGCCGACCTCCCAATTTACCACCCCAGCCTCGTGTGTGACAAATCCAATTGGCAACAAATATGTTCCAAAAGCTTGCCCCACCTCCCCATGTGTCTTTTGATTATGCTTTGCCAAGGAGCAAGACAAAAAATGCGACAATAAAGAGCAAGAGAAGACTCCGTCAGTTTCTGCCACAAGTAGCGTTCCCGAAACGAATTCCAAAACAGGTAAAAGAACTTTTACAGAGGAATAAAGCACCAACCTTACCCAACGAATATGTGCAGGACTATATCATGTGGAAAAGAAGTGTTGCAGATGAACATCACAAAGATATTATGATGGTCAAGAATTATATTCGAAAGAAAATTCAGTGCAGAGACCTTCATACACACTATCTGCTCCAAAGGACCTCCAAACCAGAGAACTCTCTACATGCAGAATTTACTGTGAGCCAAGGAAAACCTACGAAAGAAAGTTTTTCTGAGGAAGAGACCTCCATGCAATGATGATAAGATAAAACCAAGAGTGACAAGAAGCATGTGGAAACATCCCAAAACTCAACTAGTTCTACTGGACATCACAAGAAGGAAAGGTGAAAAGGGTTTGGACTAGTGCTACACCACAGATAAGATGCAGACCAACAGTCACTAGTCTCGTTTAGTGTTGCACAAGGACAATTAGAGATTTGGGGAAAAACACATTTTGTTTTGGCACCACCACTAAGAAAGATGACGAACATTCCAATAGTTTCTGGGACAACACTGACAGAAAGAAAAGAAAAAAACCACTTCACTAGTTCTGGCAACACTGACAAGAATTAAAAAAGGGAAACACTCAACTAGTTCTGGCCACTACTGACAAGAAGGGAAGAAGATAGCTTTTCCACTAGTTCTGGTATCATGACAAGAATAAAGAAGAGGAAACATTCACTTGTTTCTGCATCACTGGACAAAAACAAAGATAAACACTTCACTTATTCCCTTACCTCTGACAAGAAGAAAGAAGATAAAAATTCCACTTAGTTCTGGCCCTTTGACAACAGAAGATAAATCTTCACTAGTTATGGTACCAGAGGGTCAAAAGAAAGAAGAAAACAATTCCATAGCAGAAGAAGCTGGCAAAGAAGCGAAAAGATAAACTCTCACTAGTTCTGCCACTGTTGGACATGAAGAAAGATAAACAATCAACTAGTTCTGGTTCCACTAAACAAGAAGGAAAGAGAGAAACACTTCCTAGATCAGGAACACTGACAACTAGAAAGAAGCTAAACACTCAACTAGGTCTGCTACTATTGAGAAGAAGAAAAGAAGATAAATGTTCCCACTAGTTCTGGCCCCAATGACAAGAAGAAAGATAAAACAACTCACCAGTACCACGTACCACTGGACAAGATGAAAGAAGCAGAAATACCCCACAACTTCCAGCACCAGAGACAAGAAGAATAGTTCTGGCAACACATACAGAAGAAAGACAATAAAGACAATGGAGAACCACACCAAGAACGTTAAAACTGAGGACAAAAGCTGGAAGACGGAAGAAATTTGATTATAATTCATTTGATAACATGCTTAACATGCATGGTCTAACACCTGAATGTAAATTGTAAAATACACATTTTTGTAAAATATATGTATAATATGAAACATTTACTTAACGTTATTTATACAAAATAAAATTTGCTGAAAAATTATAATTTAAATATTTTCCCATATCCTCGTAATACTAAAAATAAGGATTTTTTGTTCTCCTGAGAACAAATTTGGGTTTTTTCATATTATAAGTGTCATCTTCCAATACTGCATGATTTTAAAACTTTGAAAGGATACAAAAAGTATTGGTTTTGAAATATAGTGTCGATTGAGTGAAACAGTGTGCTTAGTGAGGTAATTAAGCTTTAATGTTGGATAGTTTCAAAATATAGGCTAGATGAATGCACGAGAGAGTGGGTTGAATTTTAGTGGGACTTCCACACTATTAACACGGTTATAATAGGTAATTCCGTTGGTAGCATTGAAAATTGGCTGGGAAGATGTGTTTATTAGTAGGTTCCGTTTTGCGAAAGAACCTGCTTGGATGGGCCGGTAGGCCTGCTGTGTGTTCATATGTTTCTCTCTGTATATAGTCATAACAAGACAAGACTTGAAGGAATGAGTTCCTGATTTGAATATTAAAAATTAGAAAAAATATTACGTCACTGGTTTGTGTAACAGAAGTGGTGGTAAGTTGGAGAAATTACTCAGAAGCGCCTTTGGAGTCAAGTACCTTAGGTAGATTTTAAAATGTGTTAGAAATTATCAGTGAGTGTGATGTGAAAATGCCTGGCACTGGCTAGGCGGGACCACTAGAGGGTTCCTCCTTTGTTATAAAGGGTTTTGAGTTTGACCACGCATAGCACGGCCCCCAGGACTAGTGCAGTGCTTTTCTTTTCATTAAGAACATAAGGAGAAGGAACATTGCAACAGGCCTATGGCCTATGCGAGGCAGGTCCTTTTCTCCCACGGGGTTTAAGCCAACGCCTTGACCTACTGAGCCCTCAGGACACGTCACTTAAAGGAGACACTTAACTTATGTTCTTATGACTGGGTGTGAGTTGACCTACCAATTCATGTTTCAGTAGACCTGGCTTCAGAGCTCCTCCTTTCTATATATGAGTGGGTGTGAGTGTTAGACCTGCCTAAATGGGCCAGTAGTCTGTTGCAGGTGATATCCACCTTTTAATCTTTTCATTAGTACATTTCCTAAAGAGAAAATAAATAGCAGAACAAGAGTTATAATAGTCAGGTTTGTATCTGTTGAGCAAGTGAGGTGAAGGGACACAACTTGTCATGTTATCACAGAAACCTCCAGAACTTCCATATACAACACAAAATATGCTCATTGTCATCAATCACGAAAACTTTTGGCCTCTACTAACTCATTTACTTAGCTGCCCCCACACTTCTCACATTGGTAAGTTCATATTCTTTTTATTTGTTGTATTAATCATTCTCATTATTTTCATTAGTAAATTGAATAAGATGAAAATAAATAGCAGAAACAAGAGTTCAATAAACTGTCAGGTGCAATTTAAGTTGATCAAGTAAGGTGAAGGCATCACCTTGTCAAGTTTTCACCTGACCTCCAGACCTTTATATACAGGGGCTTGACATCTGCTTTTGTCATCAGTCGAGAAATATTTTACTTTTGCAAAAACTCTTCACTTAGCTGCACACTTTTCAGTCTGGTAATGTTTATATTTCGTTTTATATGCTGTACTAGGCATAATTCTCTATTTTTTCATTAGTAAATTTTCTAAGGAGAAAAACATTATTAGGGACAAAAAGGAGTTTCATAACTGTCACATGCATTTAAGTTGAGCAAGTGAGGTGAAGTAATGACCTGTCAAGTTATCATCTGACCTCCAGACTTTTAAGGAGCGAGCTCGGCACTTGTCATCATTCAAGGAATTTTTACCTCTACTAACTGGATACTTTGCTGCCTCTCTTCTCAATCATGGTTATGTTTACATTTTCATATTAATCTATAATATTTGTTTGATTCCTAATATTCCTGCATCAGCCTAGCTGCTGCAGATGTTACTTAGGTACAGTTCAGTTTCTAAATTGAATGCGTCATTTCCCCACTACCATGGACCCATAATTTACCGCGTAACCTACCCAACGCGATAGATATTAAAATGTGAAACCATTACTGACACATATCTTACCAGGGCCTTCCAAATTAAAAGAATCATATAAAAGGAGGAACACTGCAGCAGCCGTTGGCCAATACTAGGCAGGGTCCTTTCCATTCATCCCACTAACAAACATTTGACCAACACCAATTTTCAATGCTACCCAAGAAAATAAGCTATGATGTGCAAGTCCCACTCAAACCAACCCTCCCACTCATATACTTATCCAACCTAAAATTGAACTACCCAATAGTCCTAACCTCATTAACCCAACTAGTAGACTGTTCCACTCATCAACTACCCCTATTTCCAAACCAATACTTTCCTACGTCCTTTCAAATCTAAAACTAATCTATTTTTAAATCCATTACCGGCGGGTTCACTCTTGGAGAGATACCTCAAGACCTTGTTAATATCCCCTTCATTAATACCTATCTTCATGGATTTTAAATTAATAATTTTAGATTTAGAACGGATAGGAAAGTATTGGGGTTGGGGGGGGGGGGGGGGGGGGGGGAAAAAGGTATTGATGAGTGGAACAGTCTATCCTAGTTGGGTATTGAGCGTAGACTTTGGGTAGTTTCAAAT
Organism: Cherax quadricarinatus; assembly: GCF_026875155.1. Classification (NCBI taxonomy): domain Eukaryota; kingdom Metazoa; phylum Arthropoda; class Malacostraca; order Decapoda; family Parastacidae; genus Cherax; species Cherax quadricarinatus. The sequence continues at coordinate 42,821,572 of NC_069437.1, read as the reverse complement.
TTAGGAGGATGGATAATTACACGATGGGAGGGGTTGGATTTGAGTGGGACTGCACCTTGGAGCTTTTTTGCTTGGGTGGCATTGAACAATAAGAAACATAAGAAATAAGAATGTAGGAACACTGCAAGGCCTATTGCCCATAACGAGGCAAGGTCCTTATCCAAACGACATCTACCTAAAGCTACTAAAGAATAACTCCTGTACCCTTTGAGCACCAATCAACCCAGCCCCTTTCCACTCATATATATGTCCAGTCTCTTCTTAAAGCTACCCAAGGTCCTACCTCTAACACCCCACTGGTAAGACGTTCCACGCAATCTGCAACTCAGTTAGAAAACCAGTACTTACCTATGTCCTTTTCTAAATCTAAAATTGGGTTGGTCAAATGTTTGTTAGTGGGAGAATTGGCAAAGGACCTGCCCTAGTATGGGCCAACAGGCCGCTGCAGTGTTCCTCCTATCTTGATGTGTCCATATACACTCGATCAGGTCTCCCCTCATTCTTCTCTAACAAGTGAATGTAACTTAAGAAGTCTTCAATCTTTCTTCATAAGGAAGATCTCTAATGCTTTGGATTATTTTAGTCATCCTACCGCTAATGTTTTCTAACGATTTAAGTGTCCATTCTGTTAATAAGGAGACCAGAATTGAGTCGCATAATCAAGGAGGCCTTATAATGATGTATAAAGCTGCAGCATGACACCATCTGGAGATTTCTGTTTGCTTACACTTTCTTGATATAATCCCCGTAATCTATTAGCACTATTTTTCGTACGCTTAGGCATTGCTGTCTGTTGAAGGTAGCTGCTTACCATTACCCCCAATGACCATTCGCAATTCGTCGAAAGCAAAAAGGACTTGGGGGTTATGTTAAGCAGCAACCTTAAACCATGTAAAAGGCAAAAGGACACAAGTGCAATCTAATGTGACATTTATTGTGGCAACGTTTTTCGCTCTCCAGGAGCTTTATCATGCTTTGATAAAGCTCCCTGGAGAGCGAAACGTTGCCACAGATAAATGTCACATTATTGCACTTGTGGTCCTTTTGCAATTAACATATTGTCGCATTCAACCAACTTTATTACAACCTTAAACCAAGACAGCAATGCCTAAGCGTACATAATAAGGCAAATAATTACTTGGTTTAAGGTTGCTGCTTACCATAACCCCCCAAGTCCTTTCCGGCAATCTGTATGGCTAAGTTCTACATTATTTAACTCTATTAGGCGAGTGCAATGGTTTATGGACACTCCGGAGCTTCACAACCTTGCATTTATCTACAGTGAACTGCATCTGCCACGTTTTCTTACCAAGAAGTAGAGTTATTGTCTAATCCATCTGAAGATCCCTAACATCTACTTTTGAATCCATTATCCTACCTATCTTCGTGTCATCGGCGAATTTGCTCATATCACTAGTAATTCCTTCATCAATAATTCTTTCCATCCACCTATTTGTGAGTTCAGATGTTCAGTTAATGTGATGAATTGTTACTTATACTCAAATCCTTTTTTATCCAGGAGCTGGAGCTTTAAAGGCAGATGGATTCATTCCGCGGCCCATAATCCCATCTTTGACCCAGAGTAAATTTGCGGCCTTGTGGTATAGCTCAACAAAATGGTGAAGCAAGCTCCTCAACATGATTTGGTGATGCGTGCTCTAAAGTTCCAATTTCCAGTCCCATTGACTCCGAAATCGAACAGCTGTTAGTCGGCTTGGTAAATGCGGTATTGCATCCACCATACCGTGGTTTCAACCATCCCTCGCTGGAACCATGTCCTGCGTAGCCAGGTATTAAGACGAGGTATTCAATAGAATTCACTGTAGGCCCTGATCACGAGACATGGGAAGAAAGAGAGAAACAAGAATTAGAAATATCGAATTGAGAATAAGCTAAAATGGCAAAAAATGTGACCACAGTATTATCGTGGTATGCACTGCAAGAGCAGTTGACTGGTAAAGTAATCTACATCTCCAAACTACTGAAAGACGGATAGCTGTACACTGAAACAAAGTCCATTGAGATAGATGGTGTTTACACAGAGATCCGAACCTAGAGAACATGCTGTGATTCTTATGATTGGAACGATCGCCGTACAGTAAACATATGGAGACGTAAGGTGTAACATTTATCTTTGACGAGGGTAAGTACGTGCTCCCAATTAAAATTGAAGAAGACTAACAGGAAATTCAACATAGCCGGTGAGACTCACCGAGTAAAACTAGGTGTGCCCATACAAGAATTGATGTTTGATGGTGTACTTATCAATGCGGCGATATGGAGGGCAAGCCAGTAACAGTTACACAATGGGTGTTCGGCTAACGCACTAAAAGACTAATGGTAAAGACTCCAAAAGTAAATATACGTAATACTAAAACTACAAGACTATCTTGCTGGAAACTACCATCTGGAGATCAATTCGAATGTGATAGATGTCTTCTTAGAACTCCAATGCCACAGGCATTCTACATGATGGCAAAGAATTCGTCATTCGGTTATTAAGCATAAGATTACAGGATTCAAGTTTTGTCCTGTCCATTTTGCTGAACCGAGCAAGCGTCCAACCGCATTCATCTATGAGACCTTGAGCAACGTGTCTAAGGAAATTTCTGTCCCTTGCACCAAACCATACTCTCTAAAACCAGCATCTCAAGGATTCCCATCACACAGCTTGTAGTCCCCCATTGTGCCTCAGCACCACCAGACCATGCTCCAAGGAAGGACAGCAGCAACCTGCAACACAAGCAGCCTCTTCCTATGGTCAGGATTTACCATCTCTTTCCTGTTACTCAAGCCAACATGAGCCGACCACAATTTACCACCCCAAGCCTCGTGTGTGACAAATCAATTGGCAACAATATTTGTTCAAAATCTTGCCCCCAACCTCCCCCAGGTTCTTTTGATTAGCTTTTGCCAAGGAGCAAACTAAAAATGCGAGAATAAAGAGCAAGGAGAGACTCCCGTCAGTTTCTGCCGACAAGAGCCGTTCCCGAAACGATTTCCAACCACTGGTAAAAGACTTCTTACAGAGAAATAAAGCACCAACCTCTTACCCAACGAAATCATGTGCAGGACTATATCATGTGGAAGAAGTGTTGCAGATGACACAATCACAAAGAATAATTATGATGGTCAAGAATATCATTCCGAAAGAAATATCAGTGCAGAGCCTTCATACACACTATCTGCTCCAAAGGACCTCCAACCAGAGAACACTCTACAAGCAGAATTTACTGTGAGCCAAGGAAAACCCTACGAAAGAAACTTTTCTGAGAGACCCCTCCATGCACTGATGATAAGATAAAAGCCAAGAGTGACAATAAGCATGTGAAACATCCACAAAACTCAACTAGTTCTACTGACAATAACAAGAAGAAAAGGTGAAAAGGGTTTGACTATGCTGACACCACAGATTAAATCAAACAAACAGTCACTAGTCTCGTTTAGTTGTTGCCAAGTGACAAATAGAGAAATTGGGGGGAAAAACACAATTTGTTTTGGCACCACCACTAAGAAAGATGACGAAACATTCCAATAGTTCTTGACAACACTGACAAAAAAAAGAAAAACACTTCACTAGTTCCTGGCAACACTGACAATAATAAAAAAGGAAACGACTCATCTAGTTCGGGCACTACATGAAAGAAGGAAGAAGATAAGCTTTTTCACTAGTTCTGGGTATCACTGACAAGAATAAAAGAAGAGAAAACATTCCACTTGTTCTGGCATCACTGACAAAAACAAAGAATAAACACTCACTTATTCCTATACCTCTGACAAGGAAAAAGAAGATTAAAAATTCCACTAGGTTCTGGCCCCTTTGACTACAGGAAGATAACTCTTTCACTAGTTTCTGGAAACCAGAGACAAAAAGAAAGAGAAAAACATTCCACTATCAACTGAAGAAGCTGACAAGAACGAAAAGATAAACTCTCAACTAGTTCCTTGCCCACTGTTGACATGAAGAAAGATAAACCATCAACTATTTCTGGTTCCACAAACAATAAGAAAGAAAGAAACCTTCACTAGATCAGGAACCACTGGACAACAAGGAAAGAACTAAACACTCAACAAGGCTGCTACTATTGAGAAAAGAAATGAAGATAATGTTCCACTAGTTCTGGCCCCACTGACAAGAAGAAAGATAACAACACACCAGTAACACGTACCACTGACAAGATGAAAGAAGAGAAATACCCCACAACTTCCAGCACAAGACAAGAAGAATAGTTCTGGGCAACACATACAGGAAGAAAGAACAATAAATACAATGAGAACGCACACCAAGAACGTTAAAACTGAGACAAGCTGGAAGACGCGAAGAAATATGATAATAAATCATTTGAATACATGCTTAACTAACATGCAAGCTAACACCTGAAGTAAAATGTAAAAATACACATTTTTTGTAAATTATATGTATAATATGAACATTTACTTAACGTTATTTATACAAAATAAAAAAATATGCTGAAAAATATAATAAACTATTTTCCATATCCTCGTAAAACTAAAATTAAAGGATTTTTTTTGTTCTCCTGAGAACAAATTTGGGTTTTCATAATATAAGTGTCAACTTCCAAACTGTCAATGATTTAAATTTAGAAAGGATAACAAAAAAGTATTGGTTTTGAAATATATAGACGATGAGTGAAACAGTATGCTTAGTGAGGTAATTAAGCTTAATGCTTGATAGTTTCAAATATATTGCTAGATGAATGCACGAGATAGAGGGGGGATTTTTTTTATTGAAATTATAGTGGGACTTCCACACTAGGTTAACACTTTATAATAGGGTAATTCCGTTTGGTAGCATTGAAAATTGGCTGGGAAGATGTGTTTTATTAGTAGGTCCGTTTGCGAAGAGACCTGCTTAGGATGGGCCGGTAGGCCTGCTGCAGTGTTCATATGTGCTCTCTGGTATATAGTCATAACCACACAAACTTGAAGGAATGAGTTCAGATTTGAAATATTAAAAATTAGAAAAAAAATATTTACAGTCACTGTTTGGTACATAGTGGTGGTAAGTTAGGAAAATTACTCAGAAGCGCCCATTGAGTCAAGAACCATAAGGTAGATTTAAAAATGTTGTTAGAAAAGAATACTTCCCAGTGAGTGGGATTTGAAAATGCCTGGCACTGCTAGCAGACCTACTAGAGGGTTCCTCCTTTTGTTATAAAGGGTTTTGATTTGACACGCCATAAGCACGGCCGCCCAGTACAAGTGCAGTGCTTTTTCATTTCATTAAACATAAGGAGAAGGAACACTGCAAACAGGCCTAATGGCCATGCGAAGGCAAGGTCCTAATCTCCCACCGGTTTAAGAAGCCAACGCTTGACCTACTGATGTCAGACACGTCACTTAACGGAGACACATAACTTATGTTTCTTATGACAGGGTGTGATTTGACTACCAAATCATGTTTATCAGTAGACCTGCGTCAGAGCCCTCCTTTCTTATATAATGAGTGTGGGTGTGAGTTAGACCTCCTAACATGGGCCTAGGTCAGACGCAGTGCTCCACCTTTTAATCTTTTCATTGTACATTTCCTAAAGAGAAAATAAAATAGCAGAACAAAGAGTTTTCATAAAAGTCGAGTTGTAACTAGTATGAGCAAGTGAGGTGAAAGGGACAACTTTGTCAATGTTAACACAGAACCTCAGACTTCCATAACAACACAAATCTGCTCATGTCATGCAATCACGAAACTTTTGCCTCTACTAACTCATTTACATTAGCTGCCACACTTCTCAACCATGGTAAGTTCATATTCTATTTTATATGATGTATAAATATTCTCAATATTTTCATTTAGTAAATTAATTAGGATGAAAATAAATAGAAGAACAAGAGTTCATAAACTGTCGAGCAATTAAGTTGATCCAAGTAAGGTGAAGGCATCACCTGTCAAGTTTTCACCTGACTCTCCAACCTTTATAACAGCTGACATCAGCTTTTGTCATCAGTCAGAGAAAAATTTACCGTCTGCAAACTCTTTCCTACTTACTGCCAAACTTTTCAGCATTGAAGTTGTTCTGGGCCCTTTGACAACAGGAAAGAAAAACTCTTCACTAGTTCTGGTACCAGAGACAAAAAGTAAAGAAGAAAAACATTCCACTAGCACTGAAGAAGCTGAAAAGAAGCGAAATATAAACTCTCAACTAGTTCTGCACCTGTTGACATGAAGAAAGATATACAATCAACTAGTTCTGGTTCCACTAACAAGAAAAAGAAAAGAAACACTTCAACTTAGATCATGACCACTGACAACAAGAAAGAAGCTAACACTCAAACTAGGTCTGCTACTTATTGAGAAGAAGAAAGAAGATAAATTTTCCACTAGTTCCTGCCCCACTGACAAGAAGAAGATAAACAACTCACCAGTACAACGTAACCACTGACAAGATGAAAGATGAGAAATTTACCCCACAACTTCCGAGCACCAGAGACAAGAAGAATAGTTCGGCAACACCATACAGGAAGAAAGACAATAAAGACAATGAGAACCACACCAAGAACGTTAAAACTGAGACAAAGCTGGAAGACCCGAAGAAAATATGATAATAAATCATTTGAAAACATGCTATAACATGCATGCTAAACACCTGAATGTAAATGTAAATACACATTTTTTTGTAAAAATATATGTATAGATGTATAACCTTTACTTAACGTTAATTATACAAAATAAAATTTGCTGAAAAATAATAAATTAAAATATGTTACCATATCCTCGTAAAAACTAAAATAAGGATTTTTTGTTCTCCTGAGAACAAATTTGGGTTTATTCATATTATAAGAGTCATCTTCAAAACTGCATGATTTTAAATTTAGAAAGGATACAAAAAAAGTATTGGTTTTGAAATATAGTAGTCGGATGAAGTGAAACAGTATGCTTAGTGAGGTAATTGAAGCTTAATGCTTTATATTGTCAAATATAGGCTAGAAGAATGCACGAGAGAGAGGGATGAATTATATTGGGACTTCCACACTAGTTAACACGGGTTCTAATAGGTAATTCCGTTGGTAGCATTGAAAATTGGCTGGGAAATGTGTTTATTATAGGCTTCCGTTTTGCGAAAGACCTCTTAGGAGGGCCGGTAGGCCTGCTGCAGTGTTTCATATGTTTCTCTCTGGTATATAGTCATAACCAAGACAAGACTTGAAGGAATGAGTTCAGATTTGAAATATTAAAAATTAGAAAAAATATTACAGTCACTGGTTTGGTCACTGAGTGGAGGGTAAGTTGGAGAAATTACTCATAAAGCGCCATTGAGTCAAGAACCATAGTAATATTTAAAAATGTGTTTAGAAAATTTCTACTTTTTTTTCCCCCATGATTGTGAATTGAAAAAGCCTGGCACTGGCTAGCAGACCTACTAGAAGGGTTTCCTCCTTTTGTTATAAAGGGTTATGAGTTTGCACGCTTAAGCACGGCCCCCAGGAATAGTGCAGTGCATTTCTTTTCATAAGAACATAAGGAAAGGAACAACACCGCAACAGGCCTAATGCCTATGCGAGCAGGTCCTATTCTCCCACCGGTTTAAGCCCACGCCATGACCTACTGAGGTCAGACACGTCACTTAAAGGAGACACATAACTATGTTCTTTATACTGGGTGTGATTTGACCTACCTAAATCATTTTTTCAGATTAGACCTGCTCTGAGGCTCCACCTTTCTAATATTATGATGGGTGTGAGTTTAGACCTGCCTAACATTGGGCCGTAGGTCTGATGCACTGCACCACCTTTTAATCTTTTCATTAGTACATTTCCTAAAGAGAAAATAAATAGCAGAACAAGATTTCATAATGAGTCAGATGTAACTAGTTTGAGCAGTGAGGTGAAGGGACAACTGTCATGTTATCACAGAACCTCCAGACTCCATATACAACAACAAATCTGCACATGTCTCAATCACGAAACTTTTCCTCTACAACTCATTTCTTAGCTTGCCACACTTCTCAACCATGTATTCATATTTCTTTTTTTATTTGTTTATTATATATTCTCAATATTTTTCATTAGTAAATTTAATAAGGATGAAAAAAAATAGCAACAAGAGTCATAACAGGCAGGAGCATTAATTGATCAAGTAAGGTTAAGGCATCACCTGTCAAGAGTTTTCACCTGACCTCCAGACCTTTATAACAGCTGACATCTGCTTTTGTCATCAGTCGAGAATATTTACCTCTGGCAAACTCTTCTACTTAGCCTGCCACACTTTTTCAGTCCATGGTTAAGATTATATTCGTTTTATATGCTGTTCTACTTACCTCAGATATATTCATAGTAAATTTACTAATGAGAAAAACATATAGGACAACAAGATTTCATAACTGTCACATGCATTTAAGTTGAGCAAGTGAGGTGAAGGTATGACCTGTCAATTATCATGACCTCCAGACTTTTATAGAGCAGAGCTCGGCACTTGTCATCATCAAGGAATTTTACCTCTACTAACTGCATACTTTGCTGCTCACACTCTCATCAAGTAGTTTACATCTATATATTTTGTTTGAAATGTTCCCTATATAATCCCTGCATCAGCCTACTGCTCAGAGTTTACTTAGGTACAGTATCAGTTCGTAAATTGAATGCGTCATTTTCCCCACTAGTTCCAGTGGAACCCAAAAATACCGCTGATACCTAACCCAACGTCGATAGATATTAAAAGTGTAAAACATTACTGACTCATATCTACCATCCTTCTCAAATTAAACATAAGAAAGGAGGAACACTGCGCAGGCCTGTTGGCCCATGCAAGCAGGGCCTTTACAATTCATCCCCCTAACAAACATTTGACCAACCCAATTTTTCAATGCTATCCCAAGAAATAAGCTCTGATGTGCAAGTCCCACTCAAAACCAATCCCCCCTCCCACTCATATACTATCCAACCTAAAATGGAACTACCCAAAGTCCTAACCTCAGTAACCCAACTAGTGTAGAACTGTTCCACTCATCCAACTACCCTATTTCCAAACCAATACTTCCTACGTCCTTTCCTAAATCTAAACTTATCTAATTTTAAATCCATTACAGCGGGTTTACTCTTGAGAGATATCCTCAAGACCTTGTTAATATCCCCCTTCATTAATACCATATCTCCATGAATTTAAATTAGATAAAGTTTAAATTAAGAAGGACCATAGGAAGAGTATTGTTTGGAAAATAGGGTAGTTGATGAGTGGAACAGTCCTACCTAGTTTTGGGTTATTGAGGCTAGAACTTTGGGTATTCAAATTTAGGTTGGATAAGTACATCGAGTGGAGGGGATTGGATTTGAAGTGGGACCGTTGCACATTGGAGCTTGTTTCTTGGGTGGCATTGAAAATTAAGAACATAAGAACATAAGAATTGTAGGAACACTGCTGAAGGCCTCTTGGCCCATAACTAGGCAGGTCCTATCAAAAGACATCTACCTAAACTACTAAGAAATAATAACTCCTGTACCCCCTTGACACCAATCAAACCCAGCCCCTCCCACCATATATTTGTCCAGTCACTCTTAAAAAGCTACCCAAGGTCCTAGCCTCAATCACCCCACTGTGAAGACTGTTCCACGCATCTGCAACTCTGTTTAGAAAACCAGTACTTTACCTATGTCCCTTTCATAAACTAAAAAGGGGTTTGGTCAAATGTATTGTTAGTGGGTATGAATTGCAAGGACCCCTTGCCTAGTATGGGCCCAACAGGCCAGCTGCAGTTGTTCCACCTTTCTTATGTACTTATACACTTCGATCAGGTCTCCCCTCATATCTTCATCTAACAAGTGAATGTAACTTAAGAGACTTCATCTTCTTCATAAGGAAGATTCTCTAATCATTTGGATTATTTTATCCATCCTAACGCTGAATGTTTTCTAACGATTTTGTGTCCATTCTGTAATATGGAACCAGAATTGAGCACCAAAATCAAGGTGAGGCCTTACTAATGATGTATAAAGCTGCCAGCATGACCTCTGAATTCTGTTGCTTCACTTCTTGATATAAATCCCCGTAATCATTTGCTTAATTCGTACGCTTAGCATTGCTGTCTGTTTTAAGGTTGCTTGGCTTACCATATACCCCAATCCTTTTCGCAATTCGTCGAATGCAAAAAGGACTTGGGTTTATGGTAAGCAGCAACCTCAACCATGTAAAGGCAAAAGACACAAGTGCAACTAAAGTGACATTTATATGTGCACGTTTCGCTCCTCCAGGAGCTTTATCAAGCTTGATAAAGCTCCATGTAGATCGAAACGTTGCCACAATAAATGTCAACATTAGTTGCACTTGTGTCCGTTTGCTTTAACATATTGTCGGTCATCCCCTACCAACTTTATTACAAATTTAAACCAAGACAGCAATGCCTAAGCGTACAAAATAAGCAAATAGATTACTACCATTGGTTTAAGGGTGCCCCAGCTTACATAACCCCCAAATTCCCTTTCCCGCAAATCTGTATGGCTAAGTTTCTATATTATTTAACTTACGAGAGCTATGGTTTATGGACACTCCGGAGCTTTCACAACCTTGATTAATCTACATTGAACTGCAATCTTCTGCAACCTTTCTTAACCAGAGTAGAGTTTTGTCTAAATCCTCCTTAAGTTCCCTAACATCTACGTTTTGAATCCAATTATCCTACCTATCTTACCGTGTCAACGGCGAATTTGCTCATATCACTAGTAAATCCTTCATCATTACATTCTTTTCCATCACATATTTAGTGAGTTCAGATGTTCAGTTAATGTGTGAATTGGAACTTATATCAAAATCCTTTTTTATCAGAGCTGGAGCTTAAAGGGCTGATGGATTTAGTTTCGCGGCCCAAAAGTCCCATCTTTGACACCCATAGTATTTTTGCGGCCATTGTGTAGAGCTCAACAAAAATGTGAAGCAAGCTCCTCAGCATGGTTTTAGGTGACTGTCATCTTAAAGTTCCTATTTCAAGTACTCCATTGACTCCGAAAACGATCAGCTGTTTAGTCGGCTTGGTCATTCGGGTATTGCATCCAACCAATAGCCGAGGGTTCAACTATCCCTCGCTTGGAACCATGTTCAGCTTTGCGGATTAAGACGAAGGGGATTTCAATGGAATTCACGTAGGCCCTGAATCACGAGACATTGGAAGAAAGAAGAGTAAGACCAAAAAGAAAAAAAAAAAAAAAAAAAATAAACAAAAAAAATTTTTGAAAAATTAACGAATGAGAAAACCTAAAATTGCAAAATGGTGACTCACAGGATTATCGTGGGTAAGCACTGCAAGAGCGTTTGAATCTGGAAAACGTAATCTACTCCTCCAACTACTAAAGATCGATAGGCTGGTACACCTGAAACAAACCATTGAGATAGATGGTGTTTCACGAGAGATCCGAAACCTATGGAAACAAGCTGTGATTCTATGGATGGAACGATCCTTGAAACAAGTACAATATGGAGACGGGAAGTGTAACATTATTTTGAGACGAGGAAAGTAACGTGCTCCCAATGAAAATTGTGAAGACTACAGGAAATCAACATTGCCGTGGAGACGCAACCGTGTTAAACTAGTGTGCCCACTCAAGAATGTGATGTTTTGATGGGGTAGTTTATCTATGCGCATTGGTGGCAAGCCAGTAACTGATCACGATGGGTGGTCGGCTACGCACTATAAGACTAGATGGTAAGACACCAAAAGTAAAATAAAAGTAATACTAACAATACAGACTAGCATGCTGTTAAACTTCAGCCTGAGATCATTCGAATGTGATACTGAGATGTCTACTATAGACTCCAACCACAGCGATTCAACATGATGGCAAAGATTCGTCATTCGGGGTATATGCCTAAGAGTAACAGGGATCAGGTTTGCCAGTCCATTTTGCTGACTCCGAGCAAGCGGTTCCCAACCATTCAATCAATGAGACCTTGCAACATGTCTTAAGGAAATTTTCCTGTCCTTGCCCCAAAGCCATACTCTCTAAAACCCATCCAAGGATTCCCATCACACAACTGTAAGTCCCATTGGCTCCAGCACCACCCGAGCCCATGGCTCCAAGGAAAGGGACATCACAACCTGCAACACAAGGCCAGCCTCTTCTAATGGTCAGGATTACCATCTCTTCCTGTTACTCCAAGCCAACATGAGCCGACCCTCACATTTTACCACCCCAGCCTCGTGTGTGACAAATCAATAGGCAACAAATATGTTCCAAAAGCTTGCCCCCCACCTCCCCATGTGTCTTTGATTATGCTTTTTGCCAAGGAGCAAGACAAAAAATGCGAGAATAAAAAGAGCAAGAGAGACTCCCGTCATTTTTCTCTGCCAGACAAGAGCCGTTCCCGAAACGAATACCCAACCACAGGTAAAAGAACTCTTACAAGGAAATAAGCACCAACCCTCTACCCAACGAATCATGAGCAGGACTAAAACAGTTGGAAGAAGTGTTGGCAGATGATCACATCACAAAGAATATTCAGAGGTCAATATATCTTCCGAAAGAAAATATCAGTTGCAGAGACCTTCATACACACTATCTGCTCCAAAGACCTCCAACCAATAACTCCTCTACTGCAGAATTAACTGAGAGCCACGGAAAACCTACGAAAGAAACTTTTTCTGAGAACCTCAGCACGATGATAAGAAAAAGCCAAGAGTGACAAGAAGCATGTGAAACATCCACAAAACTCAAACTAGTTCTACTGGACACTAAACAAAGAAAAAGGTGAAAAAGGGTTTGACTAGTGCGACAAACCACAGATAAGATGCAAGGACAAACAGTCTCTAGTCTCGTTTAGTTTGTTGCACAAGTGACAAGTGGGAGGAAGGGGGGGGGGGAAAAACCACAATTTGTTTTTGGAACCACCACTACGAAAAGATGACTAACAATCCAATAGTTCTCTGACAAACACTGAGAAGAAGAAAGAAAAACACTTCACTATTCGCAACACTGACAAGAAATAAAAAAAGGAAACACACACCTAGTTCTGGCACTACTGACAAGAAGGAAGAAGATAGCTTTTCACTAGTTTCTGGTATCACTGACAAGGAATATAAGAAGAGAAACATTCCACTTGTTCTGGCATCACTGACAAAAACAAAGATAAACACTTCACTTATTCCTTTAAAACTCAGACAATAAGAAAGAAGATAGAAAAAATTCCACTAGTACTGGGCCCCTTTGACAACAGGAAAGATAAATCATCACTAGTTCTGGTACCCTGTTGGGAGTAGATAGATATAAAAAAAGGAAGAGAGACCGAAAATAAAGAAGAAAAACATTCCACTAGCACTGAAGAAGCTGACAAGAAGCGAAAAGAAAAATCTCAACTAGTTCTGCCACTGTTTTACATGAAGAAAGATACACAATCAACTAGTTCAGGTTCCACAACAAGAAGAAAGAAGAGAAACACTTCACTAGATCAGGAACCACTGACAACAAGAAAGAGCAAAACACTCAACTAGGTCAGCAACTATGTGTAAGAGAAAGAAGATAAATGTCCACTAGTACTGGGCCCCACTGACAAGAAGAAAATAAACAACTCACCAGAACACACGACCACTGACAGAAGAAAGAAGAGAAATACCCCACAACTTCCAGCACCAGAGACAAGAAGAATAGTTTCTGGGCAACACATACAAGGAAGAAAGACAATAAAGACAAGAGAACCACACCAAGAACGTTAAAACTGAGACAAAGCTGAAGACGCGAAGAAATATGATAATAAATCAATTGAATACATTCTTAACATGCATGGCTAACACCTGAAATGTAAATGTAAAATACACATTTTTTGTAAAATAGATGTATAATATGAACATTTACTTAACGTAATTTTATAATAACAAAAAAAATTTTCTGAAAATATAATTAAAAATATTTTTCCATATCCTCGTAAAAACTAAAAAGGATTTTTAGTTCCTCCTGAGAACAAATTTGGGTTTTTCATATTATAAGTGTCATCTTCCAAAACTGCATTGATTTTAACTTAGAAAGGATACAAAAAAGTATTGGTATTTGAAATATAGTAGTCGATGAGTGAAACAGTATGCTTAGTGAGGTAATTGAAGCTTAATGCTTGGATAGTTTCAATCTTAGCTAAGATGAATGCACGATAGAGAGGGTTGAATTATAGTGGGACCTTTCCACACTAGTTAACACGGTTATAAAAGGTAATTCCGTTGGTAGCAAGAAAATTGGCTGGGAATATGTGTTATTTAGTAGGTTCCGTTTGCGAAAGACCTGCTTAGGATGGGCCTTAGGCCTGCTCCAGTGTTCATATGTTCTCTCTGGTATATATCATCACCAAGAACAAGACTTGAAGGAATGATTCAGATTTTGAAAAATTAAAAATTAGAAAAAATATTACAGTCACTGGTTTGTAACAGAGTGGTGGGTAAGTTGGGAGAAATTACTCAAGAACCGCCATTGAGGTCAAGAACCATAGTAGATTTAAAAATGTGTAGAAAATTACGCCAGTGAGTGTGGATTTGAAAATGCCTGGCACTGGCTAGCATACCAACTAGAGGGTTTCCTCCTTTTGTTATAAAGGGTTTTGAGTTAGACACCTAGCACGGCCCCCGGACTAGTGCAGTGCATTTCTTTCATTAGAACATAAGGCAAGGAACACTGCAACAGGCCTAATGGCCTATTCGAGGCAGGTCCTAATCACCCACCGTTTTAAGCCAACGCCTTGACCTACTGAGGTCAGACACGTCACTTAAAGGAGACATACATAACTTATGTTCTTATGGACTGGGTGTGAGTTGACCTACCAATCCATGTTTCAGTAGACCCTGCCTTCAGAGCCTCCTCCCTTTCTAATATTATGATGGGTGTGAGTTAGACTGCCAAACATGGGCCAGTAGGTCTGATTGCAGTGCTCCACCTTTTTACAAACTTTTTCATTAGTACATTACCTAAAAGAGAAATAAATAGCAGAACAAGAGTTTCATAATAAGTCATTTGTAACTAGTTGCGCAAGTGAGGTGAAGGGACAACTGTCATGTATCCAGAACCTCCATACTTCCATATACAACGACAAATCTGCTCAAGTCATCAAACACGAAACTTTTGTCCTCTCCTCTACTAACTCATTTACTTAGCTGCCACACTTCTCAACCATGGTTAAGATTCAATTCTTTTTATTTGTTTATATATATTCTCAATATTTTCATTAAGTAAATTTAATAAGGATGAAAATAAATAGCAGAACATTGATCATAACTGTCAGAGCTATTAAGTTGATCAAGTAAGGTGAAGGCATCACCTGTCAAGTTTTCACACTGACCTCCAGACCTTTATATACAGCTGACATCTGTATTTGTCATCAGTCGAGGAACATTTTACCTCTGCAAACTCTTCAACATTTAGTCTGCCCACACTTTTTCATCATGGAAAGTTTATATTCGTATTATATGCTGTACTACAAATTCTCAATATTTTCATTAGTAAATTTACTAAGGAGAAAAACATATAGGACGACAAGATTCATAACTGTCACATGCAGTTAAGTTGAGCAAGTGAGGTGAAGGATGACCTGTCCAGTATCATCTTACCTCCAGAACTTTTATAGAGAGCATAGCTCGGCACTTGTCATCATTCAAGGAATTTTACCTCTACTAACTGGCAATACTTTCTGCTCTCTTCTCAAATCATGGTATGTGTACATTCTAATCTATAATATTTGTTTGATTCCTAATATTCCTGCATCAGCCTAGCTGCTGCAGATGTTACTTAGGTACAGTTCAGTTTCTAAATTGAATGCGTCATTTCCCCACTACCATGGACCCATAATTTACCGCGTAACCTACCCAACGCGATAGATATTAAAATGTGAAACCATTACTGACACATATCTTACCAGGGCCTTCCAAATTAAAAGAATCATATAAAAGGAGGAACACTGCAGCAGCCGTTGGCCAATACTAGGCAGGGTCCTTTCCATTCATCCCACTAACAAACATTTGACCAACACCAATTTTCAATGCTACCCAAGAAAATAAGCTATGATGTGCAAGTCCCACTCAAACCAACCCTCCCACTCATATACTTATCCAACCTAAAATTGAACTACCCAATAGTCCTAACCTCATTAACCCAACTAGTAGACTGTTCCACTCATCAACTACCCCTATTTCCAAACCAATACTTTCCTACGTCCTTTCAAATCTAAAACTAATCTATTTTTAAATCCATTACCGGCGGGTTCACTCTTGGAGAGATACCTCAAGACCTTGTTAATATCCCCTTCATTAATACCTATCTTCATGGATTTTAAATTAATAATTTTAGATTTAGAACGGATAGGAAAGTATTGGGGTTGGGGGGGGGGGGGGGGGGGGGGGAAAAAGGTATTGATGAGTGGAACAGTCTATCCTAGTTGGGTATTGAGCGTAGACTTTGGGTAGTTTCAAATTTAGGAGGATGGATAATTACACGATGGGAGGGGTTGGATTTGAGTGGGACTGCACCTTGGAGCTTTTTTGCTTGGGTGGCATTGAACAATAAGAAACATAAGAAATAAGAATGTAGGAACACTGCAAGGCCTATTGCCCATAACGAGGCAAGGTCCTTATCCAAACGACATCTACCTAAAGCTACTAAAGAATAACTCCTGTACCCTTTGAGCACCAATCAACCCAGCCCCTTTCCACTCATATATATGTCCAGTCTCTTCTTAAAGCTACCCAAGGTCCTACCTCTAACACCCCACTGGTAAGACGTTCCACGCAATCTGCAACTCAGTTAGAAAACCAGTACTTACCTATGTCCTTTTCTAAATCTAAAATTGGGTTGGTCAAATGTTTGTTAGTGGGAGAATTGGCAAAGGACCTGCCCTAGTATGGGCCAACAGGCCGCTGCAGTGTTCCTCCTATCTTGATGTGTCCATATACACTCGATCAGGTCTCCCCTCATTCTTCTCTAACAAGTGAATGTAACTTAAGAAGTCTTCAATCTTTCTTCATAAGGAAGATCTCTAATGCTTTGGATTATTTTAGTCATCCTACCGCTAATGTTTTCTAACGATTTAAGTGTCCATTCTGTTAATAAGGAGACCAGAATTGAGTCGCATAATCAAGGAGGCCTTATAATGATGTATAAAGCTGCAGCATGACACCATCTGGAGATTTCTGTTTGCTTACACTTTCTTGATATAATCCCCGTAATCTATTAGCACTATTTTTCGTACGCTTAGGCATTGCTGTCTGTTGAAGGTAGCTGCTTACCATTACCCCCAATGACCATTCGCAATTCGTCGAAAGCAAAAAGGACTTGGGGGTTATGTTAAGCAGCAACCTTAAACCATGTAAAAGGCAAAAGGACACAAGTGCAATCTAATGTGACATTTATTGTGGCAACGTTTTTCGCTCTCCAGGAGCTTTATCATGCTTTGATAAAGCTCCCTGGAGAGCGAAACGTTGCCACAGATAAATGTCACATTATTGCACTTGTGGTCCTTTTGCAATTAACATATTGTCGCATTCAACCAACTTTATTACAACCTTAAACCAAGACAGCAATGCCTAAGCGTACATAATAAGGCAAATAATTACTTGGTTTAAGGTTGCTGCTTACCATAACCCCCCAAGTCCTTTCCGGCAATCTGTATGGCTAAGTTCTACATTATTTAACTCTATTAGGCGAGTGCAATGGTTTATGGACACTCCGGAGCTTCACAACCTTGCATTTATCTACAGTGAACTGCATCTGCCACGTTTTCTTACCAAGAAGTAGAGTTATTGTCTAATCCATCTGAAGATCCCTAACATCTACTTTTGAATCCATTATCCTACCTATCTTCGTGTCATCGGCGAATTTGCTCATATCACTAGTAATTCCTTCATCAATAATTCTTTCCATCCACCTATTTGTGAGTTCAGATGTTCAGTTAATGTGATGAATTGTTACTTATACTCAAATCCTTTTTTATCCAGGAGCTGGAGCTTTAAAGGCAGATGGATTCATTCCGCGGCCCATAATCCCATCTTTGACCCAGAGTAAATTTGCGGCCTTGTGGTATAGCTCAACAAAATGGTGAAGCAAGCTCCTCAACATGATTTGGTGATGCGTGCTCTAAAGTTCCAATTTCCAGTCCCATTGACTCCGAAATCGAACAGCTGTTAGTCGGCTTGGTAAATGCGGTATTGCATCCACCATACCGTGGTTTCAACCATCCCTCGCTGGAACCATGTCCTGCGTAGCCAGGTATTAAGACGAGGTATTCAATAGAATTCACTGTAGGCCCTGATCACGAGACATGGGAAGAAAGAGAGAAACAAGAATTAGAAATATCGAATTGAGAATAAGCTAAAATGGCAAAAAATGTGACCACAGTATTATCGTGGTATGCACTGCAAGAGCAGTTGACTGGTAAAGTAATCTACATCTCCAAACTACTGAAAGACGGATAGCTGTACACTGAAACAAAGTCCATTGAGATAGATGGTGTTTACACAGAGATCCGAACCTAGAGAACATGCTGTGATTCTTATGATTGGAACGATCGCCGTACAGTAAACATATGGAGACGTAAGGTGTAACATTTATCTTTGACGAGGGTAAGTACGTGCTCCCAATTAAAATTGAAGAAGACTAACAGGAAATTCAACATAGCCGGTGAGACTCACCGAGTAAAACTAGGTGTGCCCATACAAGAATTGATGTTTGATGGTGTACTTATCAATGCGGCGATATGGAGGGCAAGCCAGTAACAGTTACACAATGGGTGTTCGGCTAACGCACTAAAAGACTAATGGTAAAGACTCCAAAAGTAAATATACGTAATACTAAAACTACAAGACTATCTTGCTGGAAACTACCATCTGGAGATCAATTCGAATGTGATAGATGTCTTCTTAGAACTCCAATGCCACAGGCATTCTACATGATGGCAAAGAATTCGTCATTCGGTTATTAAGCATAAGATTACAGGATTCAAGTTTTGTCCTGTCCATTTTGCTGAACCGAGCAAGCGTCCAACCGCATTCATCTATGAGACCTTGAGCAACGTGTCTAAGGAAATTTCTGTCCCTTGCACCAAACCATACTCTCTAAAACCAGCATCTCAAGGATTCCCATCACACAGCTTGTAGTCCCCCATTGTGCCTCAGCACCACCAGACCATGCTCCAAGGAAGGACAGCAGCAACCTGCAACACAAGCAGCCTCTTCCTATGGTCAGGATTTACCATCTCTTTCCTGTTACTCAAGCCAACATGAGCCGACCACAATTTACCACCCCAAGCCTCGTGTGTGACAAATCAATTGGCAACAATATTTGTTCAAAATCTTGCCCCCAACCTCCCCCAGGTTCTTTTGATTAGCTTTTGCCAAGGAGCAAACTAAAAATGCGAGAATAAAGAGCAAGGAGAGACTCCCGTCAGTTTCTGCCGACAAGAGCCGTTCCCGAAACGATTTCCAACCACTGGTAAAAGACTTCTTACAGAGAAATAAAGCACCAACCTCTTACCCAACGAAATCATGTGCAGGACTATATCATGTGGAAGAAGTGTTGCAGATGACACAATCACAAAGAATAATTATGATGGTCAAGAATATCATTCCGAAAGAAATATCAGTGCAGAGCCTTCATACACACTATCTGCTCCAAAGGACCTCCAACCAGAGAACACTCTACAAGCAGAATTTACTGTGAGCCAAGGAAAACCCTACGAAAGAAACTTTTCTGAGAGACCCCTCCATGCACTGATGATAAGATAAAAGCCAAGAGTGACAATAAGCATGTGAAACATCCACAAAACTCAACTAGTTCTACTGACAATAACAAGAAGAAAAGGTGAAAAGGGTTTGACTATGCTGACACCACAGATTAAATCAAACAAACAGTCACTAGTCTCGTTTAGTTGTTGCCAAGTGACAAATAGAGAAATTGGGGGGAAAAACACAATTTGTTTTGGCACCACCACTAAGAAAGATGACGAAACATTCCAATAGTTCTTGACAACACTGACAAAAAAAAGAAAAACACTTCACTAGTTCCTGGCAACACTGACAATAATAAAAAAGGAAACGACTCATCTAGTTCGGGCACTACATGAAAGAAGGAAGAAGATAAGCTTTTTCACTAGTTCTGGGTATCACTGACAAGAATAAAAGAAGAGAAAACATTCCACTTGTTCTGGCATCACTGACAAAAACAAAGAATAAACACTCACTTATTCCTATACCTCTGACAAGGAAAAAGAAGATTAAAAATTCCACTAGGTTCTGGCCCCTTTGACTACAGGAAGATAACTCTTTCACTAGTTTCTGGAAACCAGAGACAAAAAGAAAGAGAAAAACATTCCACTATCAACTGAAGAAGCTGACAAGAACGAAAAGATAAACTCTCAACTAGTTCCTTGCCCACTGTTGACATGAAGAAAGATAAACCATCAACTATTTCTGGTTCCACAAACAATAAGAAAGAAAGAAACCTTCACTAGATCAGGAACCACTGGACAACAAGGAAAGAACTAAACACTCAACAAGGCTGCTACTATTGAGAAAAGAAATGAAGATAATGTTCCACTAGTTCTGGCCCCACTGACAAGAAGAAAGATAACAACACACCAGTAACACGTACCACTGACAAGATGAAAGAAGAGAAATACCCCACAACTTCCAGCACAAGACAAGAAGAATAGTTCTGGGCAACACATACAGGAAGAAAGAACAATAAATACAATGAGAACGCACACCAAGAACGTTAAAACTGAGACAAGCTGGAAGACGCGAAGAAATATGATAATAAATCATTTGAATACATGCTTAACTAACATGCAAGCTAACACCTGAAGTAAAATGTAAAAATACACATTTTTTGTAAATTATATGTATAATATGAACATTTACTTAACGTTATTTATACAAAATAAAAAAATATGCTGAAAAATATAATAAACTATTTTCCATATCCTCGTAAAACTAAAATTAAAGGATTTTTTTTGTTCTCCTGAGAACAAATTTGGGTTTTCATAATATAAGTGTCAACTTCCAAACTGTCAATGATTTAAATTTAGAAAGGATAACAAAAAAGTATTGGTTTTGAAATATATAGACGATGAGTGAAACAGTATGCTTAGTGAGGTAATTAAGCTTAATGCTTGATAGTTTCAAATATATTGCTAGATGAATGCACGAGATAGAGGGGGGATTTTTTTTATTGAAATTATAGTGGGACTTCCACACTAGGTTAACACTTTATAATAGGGTAATTCCGTTTGGTAGCATTGAAAATTGGCTGGGAAGATGTGTTTTATTAGTAGGTCCGTTTGCGAAGAGACCTGCTTAGGATGGGCCGGTAGGCCTGCTGCAGTGTTCATATGTGCTCTCTGGTATATAGTCATAACCACACAAACTTGAAGGAATGAGTTCAGATTTGAAATATTAAAAATTAGAAAAAAAATATTTACAGTCACTGTTTGGTACATAGTGGTGGTAAGTTAGGAAAATTACTCAGAAGCGCCCATTGAGTCAAGAACCATAAGGTAGATTTAAAAATGTTGTTAGAAAAGAATACTTCCCAGTGAGTGGGATTTGAAAATGCCTGGCACTGCTAGCAGACCTACTAGAGGGTTCCTCCTTTTGTTATAAAGGGTTTTGATTTGACACGCTTAGCACGGCCCCCAGGACTAGTGCAGTGCTTTTCTTTTCATTAGAACATAAGGAGAAGGAACACTGCAACAGGCCTAATGGCCTATGCGAGGCAGGTCCTATTCTCCCACCGGTTTAAGCCAATGCCTTGACCTACTGAGGTCAGACACGTCACTTAAAGGAGACACATAACTTATGTTCTTATGACTGGGTGTGAGTTGACCTACCAATCATGTTTCAGTAGACCTGCTTCAGAGCTCCTCCTTTCTTATATTATGAGTGGGTGTGAGTTAGACCTGCCTAACATGGGCCAGTAGGTCTGATGCAGTGCTCCACCTTTTAATCTTTTCATTAGTACATTTCCTAAAGAGAAAATAAATAGCAGAACAAGAGTTCATAATAGTCAGTTGTAACTAGTTGAGCAAGTGAGGTGAAGGGACAACTTGTCATGTTATCACAGAACCTCCAGACTTCCATATACAACACAAATCTGCTCATGTCATCAATCACGAAACTTTTGCCTCTACTAACTCATTTACTTAGCTGCCACACTTCTCAACCATGGTAAGTTCATATTCTTTTTATTTGTTGTATTATATATTCTCAATATTTTCATTAGTAAATTTAATAAGGATGAAAATAAATAGCAGAACAAGAGTTCATAACTGTCAGGAGCAATTAAGTTGATCAAGTAAGGTGAAGGCATCACCTGTCAAGTTTTCACCTGACCTCCAGACCTTTATATACAGCTGACATCTGCTTTTGTCATCAGTCGAGAAATATTTTACCTCTGCAAACTCTTCTACTTAGCTGCCACACTTTTCAGTCATGGTAAGTTTATATTCGTTTTATATGCTGTACTACGTATTCTCAATATTTTCATTAGTAAATTTACTAAGGAGAAAAACATATAGGACAACAAGAGTTCATAACTGTCACATGCATTTAAGTTGAGCAAGTGAGGTGAAGGTATGACCTGTCAAGTTATCATCTGACCTCCAGACTTTTATAGAGCAGAGCTCGGCACTTGTCATCATTCAAGGAATTTTTACCTCTACTAACTGGCATACTTTGCTGCCTCTCTTCTCAATCATGGTATGTTTACATTCTATATATTTTGTTTGAATTTTCCTATATATTCCTGCATCAGGCCTACTGCTCAGATGTTACTTAGGTACAGTTCAGTTCTAAATTGAATGCGTCATTTTCCCACTTCCAGTGGACCCATTATTTACCGCTGTAACCTTACGACTACTGACCACGCGATAGATATTAAAAGTGAAAACATTACTGACTCATATCTTACCAGTCCTTCTCAAATTAAGAACATAAGAAAGGAGGAACACTGCAGCAGGCCTGTTGGCCCATACTAGGCAGGTCCTTTACAATTCATCCCACTAACAAACATTTGACCAACCCAATTTTCAATGCTACCCAAGAAATAAGCTCTGATGTGCAAGTCCCACTCAATCCAACCCCTCCCACTCATATACTTATCCAACCTAAATTTGAAACTACCCAAAGTCCTAACCTCAGTAACCCAAACTAGGTAGACTGTTCCACTCATCAACTACCCTATTTCCAAACCAATACTTTCCTACGTCCTTTCTAAATCTAAACTTATCTAATTTAAATCCATTACTGCGGGTTCTCTCTTGGAGAGATATCCTCAAGACCTTGTTAATATCCCCTTCATTAATACCTATCTTCCATGGATTTAAATTAGATAAGTTTAGATTTAGAAAGGACATAGGAAAGTATTGGTTTGGAAATAGGGTAGTTGATGAGTGGAACAGTCTACCTAGTTGGGTTATTGAGGCTAGGACTTTGGGTAGTTTCAAATTTAGGTTGGATAAGTACACGAGTGGGAGGGGTTGGATTTGAGTGGGACTTGCACATTGGAGCTTGTTTCTTGGGTGGCATTGAAAA
Source organism: Cherax quadricarinatus (assembly GCF_026875155.1). NCBI lineage: Eukaryota > Metazoa > Arthropoda > Malacostraca > Decapoda > Parastacidae > Cherax > Cherax quadricarinatus. The sequence goes on along the minus strand of NC_069437.1, from coordinate 42,798,080 downwards.
TTAAGAACATAAGAACATAAGAATGTAGGAACACTGCAGAAGGCCTATTGGCCCATACGAGGCAGGTCCTTATCAAAACGACATCTACCTAAAGCTACTAAAGAAATAACTCCTGTACCCCTTGACACCAATCAAACCCAGCCCCTCCCACTCATATATTTGTCCAGTCTCTTCTTAAAGCTACCCAAGGTCCTAGCCTCTATCACCCCACTGGGAAGACTGTTCCACGCATCTGCAACTCTGTTAGAAAACCAGTACTTACCTATGTCCTTTCTAAATCTAAAATTGGGTTGGTCAAATGTTTGTTAGTGGGATGAATTGCAAAGGACCTGCCTAGTATGGGCCAACAGGCCTGCTGCAGTGTTCCTCCTTTCTTATGTTCTTATACACTTCGATCAGGTCTCCCCTCATTCTTCATCTAACAAGTGAATGTAACTTAAGAGTCTTCAATCTTTCTTCATAAGGAAGATCTCTAATGCTTTGGATTATTTTAGTCATCCTACGCTGAATGTTTTCTAACGAATTTGTGTCCATTCTGTAATATGGAGACCAGAATTGAGCTGCATAATCAAGGTGAGGCCTTACTAATGATGTATAAAGCTGCAGCATGACCTCTGGAATTCTGTTGCTTACACTTCTTGATATAAATCCCCGTAATCTATTTGCCTTATTTCGTACGCTTAGGCATTGCTGTCTTGGTTTAAGGTTGCTGCTTACCATAACCCCCAAGTCCTTTTCGCAATTCGTCGAATGCAAAAAGGACTTGGGGGTTATGGTAAGCAGCAACCTTAAACCATGTAAAGCAAAAGGACACAAGTGCAACTAATGTGACATTTATTGTGGCAACGTTTCGCTCTCCAGGAGCTTTATCAAGCTTGATAAAGCCCTGGAGAGCGAAACGTTGCCACAATAAATGTCACATTAGTTGCACTTGTGTCCTTTGCTTTACATATTGTCGGTCATTCTACCAACTTTATTACAACCTTAAACCAAGACAGCAATGCCTAAGCGTACATAATAAGGCAAATAGATTACTTGGTTTAAGGTTGCTGCTTACCATAACCCCCAAGTCCTTTCCGCAATCTGTATGGCTAAGTTCTATAATTATTTAAACTTACGAGTGCTATGGTTATGGACACTCCGCGAGCTTCACAACCTTGCATTTATCTACATTGAACTGCATCTGCCACTTTTCTTACCAAGAGTAGAGTTTGTCTAAATCCTCCTGAAGTTCCCTAACATCTACGTTTGAATCAATTATCCTACCTATCTTCGTGTCATCGGCGAATTTGCTCATATCACTAGTAATTCCTTCATCATTACATTCTTTCCATCCACATATTTGTGAGTTCAGATGTTCAGTTAATGTGATGAATTGTGTACTTATACTCAAATCTTTTTTTATCAGGAGCTGGAGCTTAAAGGGCTGATGGATTTAGTTTCGCGGCCCATAAGTCCCATCTTTGACCCAGAGTATCTTTTGCGGCCTTGTGTAGAGCTCAACAAAAATGTGAAGCAAGCTCCTCGTCATGGTTTTGGTGATGCTGTGCATCTTAAAGTTCCTATTTCAAGTACCATTGACTCCGGAAATCGAACAGCTGTTAGTCGGCTTGGTAATGCTGGTATTGCATCCACCAATACCGTGGGTTCAACCATCCCTCGCTTGGAACCATGTCCTGCTGTTCCTGGATTAAGACGAGGGGATTCAATGGAATTCACTGTAGGCCCTGAATCACGAGACATGGGAAGAAAGAGAGGAAGACAAGAATTAGAAAATAACGAATTGAGAAAAGCTAAAATGGCAAAATGTGACTCACAGTATTATCGTGGGTATGCACTGCAAGAGCAGTTGACTGGAAAACGTAATCTACATCTCCTAACTACTAAAGATCGGATAGCTGGTACACCTGAAACAAAGTCCATTGAGATAGATGGTGTTTCACGAGAGATCCGAACCTATGGAGAACATGCTGTGATTCTTATGGATTGGAACGATCCTCGTACAGTAACATATGGAGACGGGAAGTGTAACATTATCTTTGACGAGGGAAAGTACGTGCTCCCAATGAAAATTGGAGAAGACTACAGGAAATTCAACATTGCCGGTGAGACGCACCGTGTTAAACTAGGTGTGCCCACTCAAGAATTGATGTTTGATGGTGTAGGTTATCAATGCGCATTTGGTGGCAAGCCAGTAACTGTTCACATGGGTGGTCGGCTACGCACTATAAGACTAGATGGTAAGACTCCAAAAGTAAATATAAGTAATACTAAAAATACAGACTATCTTGCTGGTAAAATTCAGCTGGAGATCAATTCGAATGTGATTGATGTCTTCTTAGACTCCAAGCCACAGCGATTCTACATTGATGGCAAAGAATTCGTCATTCGGGGTATTATGCCTAAGAGTAACAGGGATTCAGGTTTGCCAGTCCATTTTGCTGACTCGAGCAAGCGTCCAACGCATTCATCAATGAGACCTTGCAACATGTCTAAGGAAATTTCTGTCCCTTGCACCAAACCATACTCTCTAAAACCAGCATCTCAAGGATTCCCATCACACAGCTGTAGTCCCATTGTGCCTCAGGCACCACCGACCATGGCTCCAAGGAAAGGGACATCAGCAACCTGCAACACAAGCCAGCCTCTTCTATGGTCAGGATTACCATCTCTTCCTGTTACTCAAGCCAACATGAGCCGACCTCAATTTACCACCCCAGCCTCGTGTGTGACAAATCAATTGGCAACAAATATGTTCAAAAGCTTGCCCCCACCTCCCCATGTGTCTTTTGATTATGCTTTTGCCAAGGAGCAAGACAAAAAATGCGAGAATAAAGAGCAAGAGAGACTCCCGTCAGTTTCTGCCGACAAGAGCCGTTCCCGAAACGAATTCCAACCACAGGTAAAAGAACTTCTTACAGAGGAAATAAAGCACCAACCTCTACCCAACGAATCATGTGCAGGACTATATCATGTGGAAGAAGTGTTGCAGATGACACATCACAAAGAATATTATGATGGTCAAGAATATCTTCGAAAGAAAATATCAGTGCAGAGCCCTTCATACACACTATCTGCCCCAAAGGACCTCCAACCAGAGAACTCTCTACATGCAGAATTTACTGTGAGCCAAGGAAAACCTACGAAAGAAACTTTTTCTGAGAGACCTCCATGCACTGATGATAAGATAAAAGCCAAGAGTGACAAGAAGCATGTGAAACATCCACAAAACTCAACTAGTTCTACTGACACTAACAAGAAGAAAGGTGAAAAGGGTTTAGACTAGTGCTGACACCACAGATAAGATGCAAGACAAACAGTCACTAGTCTCGTTTAGTTGTTGCACAAGTGACAATAGAGAATTGGGGAAAACACAATTTGTTTTGGCACCACCACTAAGAAAGATGACGAACATTCCAATAGTTCTGACAACACTGAGCAAGAAGAAAGAAAAACACTTCACTAGTTCTGGCAACACTGACAAGAATAAAAAGGGAAACACTCAACTAGTTCGGGCACTACTGACAAGAAGGAAGAAGATAAGCTTTTCACTAGTTCTGGTATCACTGACAAGAATAAAGAAGAGAAACATTCCACTTGTTCTGGCATCACTGACAAAAAACAAAGATAAACACTTCACTTATTCCCTTACCTCTGACAAGAAGAAAGAAGATAAAAAATTCCACTAGTTTTGGCCCCTTTGACAACAGGAAAGATAAACTCTTCACTAGTTCTGGTACCAGAGACAAAAAAAGAAGAAAAACATTCCACTAGCACTGAAGAAGCTGACAAGAAGCGAAAAGATAAACTCTCAACTAGTTCTGCCACTGTTGACATGAAGAAAGATAAACAATCAACTAGTTCTGGTTCCACTAACAAGAAGAAAGAAGAGAAACACTTCACTAGATCAGGAACCACTGACAACAAGAAAGAAGCTAAACACTCAACTAGGTCTGCTACTTTTGGGAGAAGAAGAAAGAAGATAAATGTTCCACTAGTTCGGGCCCCCACTGACAAGAAGAAAGATAAACAACTCACCAGTACACGTACCACTGACAAGATGAAGAAGAGAAATACCCCACAACTTCCAGCACCAGAGACAAGAAGAATAGTTCTGGCAACACATACAGGAAGAAAGACAATAAAGACAATGAGAACCACACCAAGAACGTTAAAACTGAGACAAAGCTGGAAGACGCGAAGAAATATGATAATAAATCATTTGAATACATGCTTAACATGCATGGCTAACACCTGAATGTAAATTGTAAAAAAACACATTTTTGTAAAAATATGTATAATATGAACATTTACTTAACGTTATTTATACAAAATAAATTTGCTGAAAAAATTATAATTAAAATATTTTTCCATATCCTCGTAAAAACTAAAATAAGGATTTTTTTGTTCTCCTGAGAACAAATTTGGGTTTTTCATATTATAAGTGTCATCTTCCAAAACTGCATGATTTTAAATTTAGAAAGGATACAAAAAAGTATTGGTTTTTGAAATATAGTAGTCGATGAGTGAAACAGTATGCTTAGTGAGGTAATTGAAGCTTAATGCTTGGAGTTTCAAATATAGGCTAGATAAATGCACGAGAGAGAGGGTTGAATTATAGTGGGACTTCCACACTAGTAACACGGTTTATATAGGTAATTCCGTTGGTAGCATTGAAAAATTGGCTGGGAAGATGTGTTTATTAGTAGGTTCGTTTGCGAAAGACCTGCTTAGGATGGGCCGGTAGGCCTGCTGGCAGTGTTCATATGTTCTCTCTGGTATATAGTCATAACCAAGACAAGACTTGAAGGAATGAGTTCAGATTTGAAATATTAAAAATTAGAAAAAATATTACAGTCACTGGTTTGGTAAAGAGTGGTGGGTAAGTTGGAAAATTTACTCAGAAGCGCCATGAGTCAAGAACCATAGGTAGATTTAAAATGTGTTAGAAAATTCTCCAGTGAGTGTGATTTGAAAATGCTGGCAACTGGCTAGCAGACCTACTAGAGGGTTCCTCCTTTTGTTTTTAAAGGGTTTTGAGTTTGACACGCTTAGCACGGCCCCAGACTAGTGCAGTGCTTTTCTTTTCATTAGAAACATAAGGAGAAGGAACACTGCAACAGGCTAATGGCCTATGCGAGGCAGGTCCTATTCTCCCACCGGTTAAGCCAATGCTTGACCTACTGAGGTCAGACACGTCACTTAAAGGAGACACATAACATATGTTCTTATGACTGGGTGTGAGTTGACCTACCAATCATGTTTCAGTAGACCTGCTTCAGAGCTCCTCCTTTCTTAATTTTATGAGTGGGTGTGAGTTAGACCTGCCTAACATGGGCCAGTAGGTCTGATGCATGCTCCACCTTTTAATCTTTTCATTAGTACATTTCCTAAAGAGAAAATAAATAGCAGAACAAGAGTTCATAATAGTCAGTTGTAACTAGTTGAGCAAGTGAGGTGAAGGGACAACTTGTCATGTTATCACAGAACCTCCAGACTTCCATATACAACACAAATCTGCTCATGTCATCAATCACGAAATTTTTTGCCTCTACTAACTCATTTACTTAGCTGCCACACTTCTCAACCATGGTAAGTTCATATTCTTTTTATTTGTTGTATTATATATTTCTCAATATTTTCATTAGTAAATTTAATAAGGATGAAAATAAATAGCAGAACAAGAGTTCAAAACTGTCAGGAGCAATTAAGTTGATCAAGTAAGGTGAAGGCATCACCTGTCAAGTTTTACCTGACCTCCAGACCTTTATATACAGCTGACATCTGCTTTTGTCATCAGTCGAGAAATATTTTACCTCTGCAAACTCTTCTACTTAGCTGCCACACTTTTCGTCATGGTAAGTTTATATCGTTTTATATGCTGTACTAATATTCTCAATATTTTCATTAGTAAATTTACTAAGGAGAAAAACATATAGGACAACAAGAGTTCATAAACTGTCACATGCATTAAGTTGAGCAAGTGAGGTGAAGGTATGACCTGTCAAGTTATCATCTGACCTCCAGACTTTTATAGAGCAGAGCTCGGCACTTGTCATCATTCAAGGAATTTTACCTCTACTAACTGGCATACTTGCTGCCTCTCTTCTCAATCATGGTATGTTTACATTCTATATATTTTGTTTGAATTTTCCTATATATTCCTGCATCAGGCCTACTGCTCAGATGTTACTTAGGTACAGTTCAGTTCTAAATTGAATGCGTCATTTTCCCACTTCCAGTGGACCCATTATTTACCGCTGTAACCTTACCTCAACGCGTTTAGATATTAAAAGTGAAAACATTACTGACTCATATCTTACCATCCTTCTCAAATTAAGAACATAAGAAAGGAGGAACACTGCAGCAGGCCTGTTGGCCCATACTAGGCAGGTCCTTTAACAATTCATCCCACTAACAAACATTTGACCAACCCAATTTTCAATGCTCCCCAAAGAAATAAGCTCTGATGTGCAAGTCCCACTCAATCCAACCCTCCCACTCATATACTTTTTCCAACCTAAATTTGAAACTACCCAAAGTCCTAACCTCAGTAACCCAACTAGGTAGACTGTTCCACTCATCAAACTACCCTATTTCCAAACCAATACTTTCCTACGTCCTTTCTAAATCTAAACTTATCTAATTTAAATCCATTACTGCGGGTTCTCTCTTGGAGAGATATCCTCAAGACCTTGTTAATATCCCCTTCATTAATACCTATCTTCCATGGATTTAAATTAGATAAGTTTAGATTTAGAAAGGACATAGGAAAGTATTGGTTTGGAAATAGGGTAGTTGATGAGTGGAACAGTCTACCTAGTTGGGTTATTGAGGCTAGGACTTTGGGTAGTTTAAAATTTTTAGGTTGGATAAGTACACGAGTGGGAGGGGTTGGATTTGAGTGGGACTTGCACATTGGAGCTTGTTTCTTGGGTGGCATTGAAAATTAAGAACATAAGAACATAAGAATGTAGGAACACTGCAGAAGGCCTATTGGCCCATACGAGGCAGGTCCTTATCAAAACGACATCTACCTAAAGCTACTAAAGAAATAACTCCTGTACCCCTTGACACCAATCAAACCCAGCCCCTCCCACTCATATATTTGTCCAGTCTCTTCTTAAAGCTACCCAAGGTCCTAGCCTCTATCACCCCACTGGGAAGACTGTTCCACGCATCTGCAACTCTGTTAGAAAACCAGTACTTACCTATGTCCTTTCTAAATCTAAATTGGGTTGGTCAAATGTTTGTTAGTGGGATGAATTGCAAAGGACCTGCCTAGTATGGGCCAACAGGCCTGCTGCAGTGTTCCTCCTTTTTTATGTTCTTATACACTTCGATCAGGTCTCCCCTCATTCTTCATCTAACAAGTGAATGTAACTTAAGAGTCTTCAATCTTTCTTCATAAGGAAGATCTCTAATGCTTGGATTATTTTAGTCATCCTACGCTGAATGTTTTCTAACGATTTTGTGTCCATTCTGTAATATGGAGACCAGAATTGAGCTGCATAATCAAGGTGAGGCCTTACTAATGATGTATAAAGCTGCAGCATGACCTCTGGAATTCTGTTGCTTACACTTCTTGATATAAATCCCCGTAATCTATTTGCCTTATTTCGTACGCTTAGGCATTGCTGTCTTGGTTTAAGGTTGCTGCTTACCATAACCCCCAAGTCCTTTTCGCAATTCGTCGAATGCAAAAAGGACTTGGGGGTTATGGTAAGCAGCAACCTTAAACCATGTAAAGCAAAAGGACACAAGTGCAACTAATGTGACATTTATTGTGGCAACGTTTCGCTCTCCAGGAGCTTTATCAAGCTTGATAAAGCTCCTGGAGAGCGAAACGTTGCCACAATAAATGTCACATTAGTTGCACTTGTGTCCTTTTGCTTTACATATTGTCGGTCATTCTACCAACTTTATTACAACCTTAAAACAAGACCAGCAATGCCTAAGCGTACATAATAAGGCAAATAGATTACTTGGTTTAAGGTTGCTGCTTACCATAACCCCAAGTCCTTTCCGCAATCTGTATGGCTAAGTTCTATATTATTTAACTTACGAGTGCTATGGTTATGGACACTCCGGAGCTTCACAACCTTGCATTTATCTACATTGAACTGCATCTGCCACTTTTCTTACCAAGAGTAGAGTTTGTCTAAATCCTCCTGAAGTTCCCTAACATCTACGTTTGAATCAATTATCCTACCTATCTTCGTGTCATCGGCGAATTTGCTCATATCACTAGTAATTCCTTCATCATTACATTCTTTCCATCCACATATTTGTGAGTTCAGATGTTCAGTTAATGTGATGAATTGTGTACTTATACTCAAATCCTTTTTTATCAGGAGCTGGAGCTTAAAGGGCTGATGGATTTAGTTTCGCGGCCCATAAGTCCCATCTTTGACCCAGAGTATATTTTGCGGCCTTGTGTAGAGCTCAACAAAAATGTGAAGCAAGCTCCTCATCATGGTTTTGGTGATGCTGTGCATCTTAAAGTTCCTATTTCAAGTACCATTGACTCCGGAAATCGAACAGCTGTTAGTCGGCTTGGTAATGCTGGTATTGCATCCACCAATACCGTGGGTTCAACCATCCCTCGCTTGGAACCATGTCCTGCTGTTCCTGGATTAAGACGAGGGGATTCAATGAATTCACTGTAGGCCCTAATCACGAGACATGGAAGAAAGAGAGGAAGACAAGAATTAGAAAATAACGAATTGAGAAAAGCTAAAATGGCAAAATGTGACTCACAGTATTATCGTGGGTATGCACTGCAAGAGCAGTTGACTGGAAAACGTAATCTACATCTCCTAACTACTAAAGATCGGATAGCTGGTACACCTGAAACAAAGTCCATTGAGATAGATGGTGTTTCACGAGAGATCCGAACCTATGGAGAACATGCTGTGATTCTTATGGATTGGAACGATCCTCGTACAGTAACATATGGAGACGGGAAGTGTAACATTATCTTTGACGAGGGAAAGTACGTGCTCCCATGAAAATTGGAGAAGACTACAGGAAATTCAACATTGCCGGTGAGACGCACCGTGTTAAACTAGGTGTGCCCACTCAAGAATTGATGTTTGATGGTGTAGGTTATCAATGCGCATTTGGTGGCAAGCCAGTAACTGTTCACATGGTGGTCGGCTACGCACTATAAGACTAGATGGTAAGACTCCAAAAGTAAAATATAAGTAATACAAAAATACAGACTATCTTGCTGGTAAAATTCAGCTGGAGATCAATTCGAATGTGATTGATGTCTTCTTAGACTCCAAGCCACAGCGATTCTACATTGATGGCAAAGAATTCGTCATTCGGGGTATTATGCCTAAGAGTAACAGGGATTCAGGTTTGCAGTCCATTTTGCGACTCGAGCAAGCGTCCAACGCATTCATCAATGAGACCTTGCAACATGTCTAAGGAAATTTCTGTCCCTTGCACCAAACCATACTCTCTAAAACCAGCATCTCAAGGATTCCCATCACACAGCTGTAGTCCCATTGTGCCTCAGGCACCACCGACCATGGCTCCAAGGAAAGGGACATCAGCAACCTGCAACACAAGCCAGCCTCTTCTATGGTCAGGATTACCAAACTCTTCCTGTTACTCAAGCCAACATGAGCCGACCTCAATTTACCACCCCAGCCTCGTGTGTGACAAATCAATTGGCAACAAATATGTTCAAAAGCTTGCCCCCACCTCCCCATGTGTCTTTTGATTATGCTTTTGCCAAGGAGCAAGACAAAAAATGCGAGAATAAAGAGCAAGAGAGACTCCCGTCAGTTTCTGCCGACAAGAGCCGTTCCCAAAACGAATTCCAACCACAGGTAAAAGAACTTCTTACAGAGGAAATAAAGCACCAACCTCTACCCAACGAATCATGTGCAGGACTATATCATGTGGAAGAAAGTGTTGCAGATGACACATCACAAAGAATATTATGATGGTCAAGAATATCTTCGAAGAAAATATCAGTGCAGAGACCTTCATACACACTATCTGCTCCAAAGGACCTCCAACCAGAGAACTCTCTACATGCAGAATTTACTGTGAGCCAAGGAAAACCTACGAAAGAAACTTTTTCTGAGAGACCTCCATGCACTGATGATAAGATAAAAACCAAGAGTGACAAGAAGCATGTGAAACATCCACAAAACTCAACTAGTTCTACTGACACTAACAAGAAGAAAGGTGAAAAGGGTTTGACTAGTGCTGACACCACAGATAAGATGCAAGACAAACAGTCACTAGTCTCGTTTAGTTGTTGCACAAGTGACAATAGAGAATTGGGGAAAAACACAATTTGTTTTGGCACCACCACTAAGAAAGATGACGAACATTCCAATAGTTCTGACAACACTGACAAGAAGAAAGAAAAACACTTCACTAGTTCTGGCAACACTGACAAGAATAAAAAAGGGAAACACTCAACTAGTTCTGGCACTACTGACAAGAAGGAAAAAGATAAGCTTTTCACATAGTTTGGTATCACTGACAAGAATAAAGAAGAGAAACATTCACTTGTTCTGGCATCAACTGACAAAAAACAAAGATAAAACTTCACTTATTCCCTTACCTCTGACAAGAAGAAAGAAGATAAAAATTCCACTAGTTCTGGCCCCTTTGACAACAGGAAAGATAAACTCTTCACTAGTTCTGGTACCAGAGACAAAAAGAAAGAAGAAAAAACATTCCACTAGCACTGAAGAAGCTGACAAGAAGCGAAAAGATAACTCTCAACTAGTTCTGCCACTGTTGACATGAAGAAAGATAAACAATCAACTAGTTCTGGTTCCACTAACAAGAAGAAAGAAGAGAAACACTTCACTAGATCAGGAACCACTGACAACAAGAAAGAAGCTAAACACTCAACTAGGTCTGCTACTATTGAGAAGAAGAAGAAGATAATGTTCCACTAGTTCTGGCCCCACTGACAAGAAGAAAGATAAACAACTCACCAGTACACGTACCACTGACAAGATGAAAGAAGAGAAATACCCACAACTTCCAGCACCAGAGACAAGAAAATTAGTTCTGGCAACACATACAGGAAGAAAGACAATAAAGACAATGAGAACCACACCAAGAACGTTAAAACTGAGACAAAGCTGGAAGACGCGAAGAAATATGATAATAAATCATTTGATACATGCTTAACATGCATGGCTAACACCTGAATGTAAATTGTAAAATACACATTTTTGTAAAATATATGTATAATATGAACATTTTACTTAACGTTATTTATACAAAATAAAATTTGCTGAAAAATTATAATTAAAATATTTTCCATATCCTCGTAAAAACTAAAATAAGGATTTTTTGTTCTCCTGAGAACAAATTTGGGTTTTTTATATTATAAGTGTCATCTTCCAAAACTGCATGATTTTAAATTTAGAAAGGATACAAAAAAAGTATTGGTTTTGAAATATAGTAGTCGATGAGTGAAACAGTATGCTTAGTGAGGTAATTGAAGCTTAATGCTTGGATAGTTTCAAATATAGGCTAGATAAATGCACGAGAGAGAGGGTTGAATTATAGTGGGACTTCCACACTAGTTAACACGGTTATAATAGGTAATATCCGTTGGTAGCATTGAAAATTGGCTGGGAAGATGTGTTTATTAGTAGGTTCCGTTTTGCGAAAGACCTGCTTAGGATGGGCCGGTAGGCCTGCTGCAGTGTTCATATGTTCTCTCTGGTATTAGTCATAACCAAGACAAGACTTGAAGGAATGAGTTCAGATTTGAAATATTAAAAATTAGAAAAAATATTACAGTCACTGGTTTGGTAACAGAGTGGTGGGTAAGTTGGAGAAATTACTCAGAAGCGCCATTGAGTCAAACCATAGGTAGATTTAAAAATGTGTTAGAAAATTACTCCAGTGAGTGTGATTTGAAAATGCCTGGCACTGGCTAGCAGACCTACTAGAGGGTTCCTCCTTTTGTTATAAAGGGTTTTGAGTTTGACACGCTTAGCACGGCCCCCAGGACTAGTGCAGTGCTTTTCTTTTCATTAGAACATAAGGAGAAGGAACACTGCAACAGGCCTAATGGCCTATGCGAGGCAGGTCCTATTCTCCCACCGGTTTAAGCCAACGCCTTGACCTACTGAGGTCAGACACGTCACTTAAAGGAGACACATAATTATGTTCTTATGACTGGGTGTGAGTTGACCTACCAATCATGTTTCAGTAGACCTGCTTCAGAGCTCCTCCTTTCTTATATTATGAGTGGGTGTGAGTTAGACCTGCCTAACATGGGCCAGTAGGTCTGATGCAGTGCTCCACCTTTTAATCTTTTCATTAGTACATTTCCTAAAGAGAAAATAAATAGCAGAACAAGAGTTCATAATAGTCAGTTGTAACTAGTTGAGCAAGTGAGGTGAAGGGACAACTTGTCATGTTATCACAGAACCTCCAGACTTCCATATACAACACAAATCTGCTCATGTCATCAATCACGAAACTTTTGCCTCTACTAACTCATTTACTTAGCTGCCACACTTCTCAACCATGGTAAGTTCATATTCTTTTTATTTGTTGTATTATATATTCTCAATATTTTCATTAGTAAATTTAATAGGATGAAAATAAATAGCAGAACAAGAGTTCATAACTGTCAGGAGCAATTAAGTTGATCAAGTAAGGTGAAGGCATCACCTGTCAAGTTTTCACCTGACCTCCAGACCTTTTTATACAGCTGACATCTGCTTTTGTCATCAGTCGAGAAATATTTTACCTCTGCAAACTCTTCTACTTAGCTGCCACACTTTTCAGTCATGTAAGTTTATATTCGTTTTATATGCTGTACTACATATTCTCAATATTTTCATTAGTAAATTTACTAAGGAGAAAAACATTAGGACAACAAGAGTTCATAACTGTCACATGCATTTAAGTTGAGCAAGTGAGGTGAAGGTATGACCTGTCAAGTTATCATCTGACCTCCAGACTTTTTTAGAGCAGAGCTCGGCACTTGTCATCATTCAAGGAATTTTTACCTCTACTAACTGGCATACTTTGCTGCCTCTCTTCTCAATCATGGTATGTTTACATTCTATATATTTTTTTGAATTTTCCTATATATTCCTGCTCAGGCCTACTGCTCAGATGTTACTTAGGTACAGTTCAGTTCTAAATTGAATGCGTCATTTTCCCCCTTCCAGTGGACCCCTTATTTACCGCTGTAACCTTACCCACTAACGCGATAGATATTAAAAGTGAAAACATTACTGACTCATATCTTACCAGTCCTTCTCAATTAAGAACATAAGAAAGGAGGAACACTGCAGCAGGCCTGTTGGCCCATACTAGGCAGGTCCTTTACAATTCATCCCACTAACAAACATTTGACCAACCCAATTTTCAATGCTACCCAAGAAATAAGCTCTGATGTGCAAGTCCACTCAAATCCAACCCCTCCCACTCATATACTTATCCAACCTAAATTTGAAACTACCAAAGTCCTAACCTCAGTAACCCAACTAGGTAGACTGTTCCACTCATCAACTACCCTATTTCCAACCAATACTTTCCTACGTCCTTTCTAAATCTAAACTTATCTAATTTAAATCCATTACTGCGGGTTCTCTCTTGGAGAGATATCCTCAAGACCTTGTTAATATCCCCTTCATTAATACCTATCTTCCATGGATTTAAATTAGATAAGTTTAGATTTAGAAAGGACATAGGAAAGTATTGGTTTGGAAATAGGGTAGTTGATGAGTGGAACAGTCTACCTAGTTGGGTTATTGAGGCTAGGACTTTGGGTAGTTTCAAATTTAGGTTGGATAAGTACACGAGTGGGAGGGGTTGGATTTGAGTGGGACTTGCACATTGGAGCTTGTTTCTTGGGTGGCATTGAATTAAGAACATAAGAACATAAGAATGTAGGAACACTGCAGAAGGCCTATTGGCCCATACGAGGCAGGTCCTTATCAAAACGACATCTACCTAAAGCTACTAAAGAAATAACTCCTGTACCCCTTGACACCAATCAAACCCAGCCCCTCCCACTCATATATTTGTCCAGTCTCTTCTTAAAGCTACCCAAGGTCCTAGCCTCTATCACCCCACTGGAAGACTGTTCCACGCATCTGCAACTCTGTTAGAAAACCAGTACTTACCTATGTCCTTTCTAAATCTAAAATTGGGTTGGTCAAATGTTTGTTAGTGGGATGAATTGCAAAGGACCTGCCTAGTATGGGCCAACAGGCCTGCTGCAGTGTTCCTCCTTTCTTATGTTCTTATACACTTCGATCAGGTCTCCCCTCATTCTTCATCTAACAAGTGAATGTAACTTAAGAGTCTTCAATCTTTCTTCATAAGGAAGATCTCTAATGCTTTGGATTATTTTAGTCATCCTACGCTGAATGTTTTCTAACGATTTTGTGTCCATTCTGTAATATGGAGACCAGAATTGAGCTGCATAATCAAGGTGAGGCCTTACTAATGATGTATAAAGCTGCAGCATGACCTCTGGAATTCTGTTGCTTACACTTCTTGATATAAATCCCCGTAATCTATTTGCCTTATTTCGTACGCTTAGGCATTGCTGTCTGTGGTTTAAGGTTGCTGCTTACCATAACCCCCAAGTCCTTTTCGCAATTCGTCGAATGCAAAAAGGACTTGGGGGTTATGGTAAGCAGCAACCTTAAACCATGTAAAGCAAAAGGACACAAGTGCAACTAATGTGACATTTATTGTGGCAACGTTTCGCTCTCCAGGAGCTTTATCAAGCTTGATAAAGCTCCTGGAGAGCGAAACGTTGCCACAATAAATGTCACATTAGTTGCACTTGTGTCCTTTTGCTTTACATATTGTCGGTCATTCTACCAACTTTATTACAAACCTTAAACCAAGACAGCAATGCCTAAGCGTACATAATAAGGCAAATAGATTACTTGGTTTAAGGTTGCTGCTTACCATAACCCCCAAGTCCTTTCCGCAATCTGTATGGCTAAGTTCTATATTATTTAACTTACGAGTGCTATGGTTATGGACACTCCGGAGCTTCACAACCTTGCATTTATCTACATTGAACTGCATCTGCCACTTTTCTTACCAAGAGTAGAGTTTGTCTAAATCCTCCTGAAGTTCCCTAACATCTACGTTTGAATCAATTATCCTACCTATCTTCGTGTCATCGGCGAATTTGCTCATATCACTAGTAATTCCTTCATCATTACATTCTTTCCATCCACATATTTGTGAGTTCAGATGTTCAGTTAATGTGATGAATTGTGTACTTATACTCAAATCTTTTTTATCAGGAGCTGGAGCTTAAAGGGCTGATGGATTTAGTTTCGCGGCCCATAAGTCCCATCTTTGACCAGAGTATTTTTGCGGCCTTGTGTAGAGCTCAACAAAAATGTGAAGCAAGCTCCTCGTCATGGTTTTGGTGATGCTGTGCATCTTAAAGTTCCTATTTCAAGTACCATTGACTCCGGAAATCGAACAGCTGTTAGTCGGCTTGGTAATGCTGGTATTTGCATCCACCAATACCGTGGGTTCAACCATCCCTCGCTTGGAACCATGTCCTGCTGTTCCTGGATAAGACGAGGGGATTCAATGGAATTCACTGTAGGCCCTGAATCACGAGACATGGGAAGAAAGAGAGGAAGACAAGAATTAGAAAATAACGAATTGAGAAAAGCTAAAATGGCAAAATGTGACTCACAGTATTATCGTGGGTATGCACTGCAAGAGCAGTTGACTGGAAAACGTAATCTACATCTCCTAACTACTAAAGATCGGATAGCTGGTACACCTGAAACAAAGTCCATTGAGATAGATGGTGTTTCACGAGAGATCCGAACCTATGGAGAACATGCTGTGATTCTTATGGATTGGAAACGATCCTCGTACAGTAACATATGGAGACGGGAAGTGTAACATTATCTTTGACGAGGGAAAGTACGTGCTCCCAATGAAAATTGGAGAAGACTACAGGAAATTCAACATTGCCGGTGAGACGCACCGTGTTAAACTAGGTGTGCCCATCAAGAATTGATGTTTGATGGTGTAGGTTATCAATGCGCATTTGGTGGCAAGCCAGTAACTGTTCACATGGGTGGTCGGCTACGCACTATAAGACTAGATGGTAAGACTCCAAAAGTAAATATAAGTAATACTAAAAATACAGACTATCTTGCTGGTAAAATTCAGCTGGAGATCAATTCGAATGTGATTGATGTCTTCTTAGACTCCAAGCCACAGCGATTCTACATGATGGCAAAGAATTCGTCATTCGGGTATTATGCCTAAGAGTAACAGGGATTCAGGTTTGCCAGTCCATTTTGCTGACTCGAGCAAGCGTCCAACGCATTCATCAATGAGACCTTGCAACATGTCTAAGGAAATTTCTGTCCCTTGCACCAAACCATACTCTCTAAAACCGCATCTCAAGGATTCCCATCACACAGCTGTAGTCCCATTGTGCCTCAGGCACCACCGACCATGGCTCCAAGGAAAAGGACATCAGCAACCTGCAACACAAGCCAGCCTCTTCTATGGTCAGGATTACCATCTCTTCCTGTTACTCAAGCCAACATGAGCCGACCTCAATTTACCACCCCAGCCTCGTGTGTGACAAATCAATTGGCAACAAATATGTTCAAAAGCTTGCCCCCACCTCCCCATGTGTCTTTTGATTATGCTTTTGCCAAGGAGCAAGACAAAAATGCGAGAATAAAGAGCAAGAGAGACTCCCGTCAGTTTCTGCCGACAAGAGCCGTTCCCGAAACGAATTCCAACCACAGGTAAAAGAACTTCTTACAGAGGAAATAAAGCACCAACCTCTACCCAACGAATCATGTGCAGGACTATATCATGTGGAAGAAGTGTTGCAGATGACACATCACAAAGAATATTATGATGGTCAAGAATATCTTCGAAAGAAAATATCAGTGCAGAGACCTTCATACACACTATCTGCTCCAAAGGACCTCCAACCAGAGAACTCTCTACATGCAGAATTTACTGTGAGCCAAGGAAAACCTACGAAAGAAACTTTTTCTGAGAGACCTCCATGCACTGATGATAAGATAAAAGCCAAGAGTGACAAGAAGCATGTGAAACATCCACAAAACTCAACTAGTTCTACTGACACTAACAAGAAGAAAGGTGAAAAGGGTTTGACTAGTGCTGACACCACAGATAAGATGCAAGACAAACAGTCACTAGTCTCGTTTAGTTGTTGCACAAGTGACAATAGAGAATTGGGGAAAAACACAATTTGTTTTGGCACCACCACTAAGAAAGATGACGAACATTCCAATAGTTCTGACAACACTGACAAGAAGAAAGAAAAACACTTCACTAGTTCTGGCAACACTGACAAGAATAAAAAAGGGAAACACTCAACTAGTTCTGGCACTACTGACAAGAAGGAAGAAGATAAGCTTTTCACTAGTTCTGGTATCACTGACAAGAATAAAGAAGAGAAACATTCCACTTGTTCTGGCATCACTGACAAAAACAAAGATAAACACATTCACTTATTCCCTTACCTCTGACAAGAAGAAAGAAGATAAAAATTCCACTAGTTCTGGCCCCTTGACAACAGGAAAGATAAACTCTTCACTAGTTCTGGTACCAGAGACAAAAAGAAAGAAGAAAAACATTCCACTAGCACTGAAGAAGCTGACAAGAAGCGAAAAGATAAACTCTCAACTAGTTCTGCCACTGTTGACATGAAGAAAGATAAACAATCAACTAGTTCTGGTTCCACTAACAAGAAGAAAGAAGAGAAACACTTCACTAGATCAGGAACCACTGACAACAAGAAAGAAGCTAAACACTCAACTAGGTCTGCTACTATTGAGAAGAAGAAAGAAGATAAATGTTCCACTAGTTCTGGCCCCACTGACAAGAAGAAAGTAAACAACATCACCAGTACACGTACCACTGACAAGATGAAAGAAGAGAAATACCCACAACTTCCAGCACCAGAGACAAGAAGAATAGTTCTGGCAACACATACAGGAAGAAAGACAATAAAGACAATGAGAACCACACCAAAACGTTAAAACTGAGACAAAGCTGGAAGACGCGAAGAATATGATAATAAATCATTGAATACATGCTTAACATGCATGGCTACACCCGAATGTAAATGTAAAATACACATTTTTGTAAAATATATGTTAAATGAACAACTTAAGGGTTTTTTTTAAAAATAAAAATTTAAAAAAAATTAAAAAATTTAAATGAAAAAAAAAAATATGAGTCAGATGTTTTCACTTTTAATATCTATCGGTGGTCAGTAGTCGTAAGGTTTCAGCGGTAGAATCAATGGGTCACTGGAAGTGGAAAATGACGCATTCAATTCAGAACTGAACTGTACCTAAGTTAACATCTGAGCAGTAGACCTGATGCAGGATATATAGGAAATTCAAACAAATTATAGAACGTTAAAAACATTACCATGATTGAGGATG
Source organism: Cherax quadricarinatus (assembly GCF_026875155.1). Taxonomy (NCBI): domain Eukaryota; kingdom Metazoa; phylum Arthropoda; class Malacostraca; order Decapoda; family Parastacidae; genus Cherax; species Cherax quadricarinatus. The sequence goes on along the minus strand of NC_069437.1, from coordinate 42,779,625 downwards.
AGAGGCAGCAAAGTATGCCAGTTAGTAGAGGTTAAAAATTCCCATGAATGATGGGGGGACAAGTGCCGAACTCTGCTCTTTAAAAGTCTGGAGGTCAGATGAAACTTGAAGGTCTTACCTTCACTCTCTTGCTCAACTTAAATGCATGTGATCATGTTATGAACTCTTGTTGTGCTTTTGTTTTTCTCCTTAGTAAAGTTTACTAATGAAAATATGAGAATATGTTGTACAGCATATAAACGAATTTAAACTTACCATTGGACTGAAAGTGTGGATGCTAAGTAGAAGGAGTTCCCAGAGGTAAAAGATTTCTCGACTGATGTCCCAAAAAGCAGATGTCTGCTGTATTTAAGGTCTGGAGGTCAGGTGCAAAACTTGACAGGTGCTGCCTTCACCTTAGTTGATCAACTTAATTGCTCCTGCCTGGTATGAACTCTTGTTCTTGTTAATTTATTTTCATCTTATTAAATTTAATAAGAAAATATTGAGAATATTATAATACAACAAATAAAATGGATATGAAACTTACATGGTTGAGAAGTGTGGGCAGCTAAGTAAATGAGTTAGTAGAGGCAAAAAATTTCGTGATTGATGACATGTGCAGATTGTGTTGTTTATGGATGCTGGTGGTTCGGTGATAACATCGACAAGTTGTCCCTTCACCTCACTTGCTCAACTAGTTAACAACTGATATTATGAAACTCTTGTTCTGCTATTTATTTTCTCTTTAGGAAATGTACTAATGAAAAGATTAAATGTGGAGGATGCACTGCATCAGACCTAAGGCCCATGTTAGGCAGGTCTAAATCACACCCACTCATAATATATGAAAGGTGGAGCTGGAAGCAGGTCTAATGTAACATGATTGGTATAGGTCAACTCACCACCCAGTCCTAAGAACATAAGTTTTGTGTTTCTCCTTTAAGTGTCGTGTTGACCTAGTAGGTCAAGGGCATTGGCTTAAACCGGTGGGAGAATAGGAGCGGAGATTAGGAGCTGCCTCGCATAGGCCTTAGGCCTGTTGCAGTGTTCCTCTCCTTATGTTCTAATGAAAAGAAAAGCACTTGCAATAGGCCTGGGGGCCGTGCTAAGCGTGTCAAACTCAAAACCCTTTATAACAAAAGGAGGATCCCTCTAGTAGGTCTGCTAAGCCAGTGCCAGGCAATTTTCAATTCACACACTCTGGAGTAATTTTCCTAACACCATTTATAAATCATACCTATGGTTCTTGACTCATATGGCGTTCTGAGTAATTTCTCCAACTTACCCATCCCACTCTGTTACCAAAACTGTGACTGTTTTATTTTTTCTAATTTTTAATATTTCAAATCTGAACTCATTCCTTCATGTCTTGTCTTGGTTATGACCTCTATATACGGAGGAGAACATATGAAACACTGCAGAGGCCTACCGGCCCACTCCTAAGCAGGTCTTTCGCAAAACGGAACCTACTAATAAACACATCTTCCCAGCCAATTTTAATGATACCCAACGAATTACCTATTTATAACCGTGTTAATAGTGTGGAGTCCCTCTATAATTCAACCCTTCTCTCGTGCATTTTTCTCGCCTTATTTGAAAAACTATCCAAGAAGAATGCTTCAATTACCTCCTAAGACCTACTGTTTCACTAATCGACTATATATTTCAAACCAATACTTTTTTGTTCCTTTATAAAAATTTTAATCATGCAGTTTTGGAAGAGGAAGGAGACATTATATATGAAAAAATCCAAAATTTGTTCTCAGGTGAAAAAAAATCCTTATTTAGTTTTTACGATGGATATGGAAAAATATTTTAATTATAATTTTTCAGCAAATTTTCATTTTGTATAAAATAACGTTAAGTAAAGATCATATTTACATATATTTTACATAAATGTGTATTTTACAATTTACATTCAGGTGTTTGCCATGCATGTTAAGCATGTAATCAAATGATTTATTTCATATTTCTTCGCGTCTTCCAGCTTTGTCTCTTCAGTTTTAAACGTTCTTGGTTGTGTGGTTCTCATTGTCTTAATTGTCTTTCTTCCTGTGTGTTTCGCCAGAACTATTCTTTGTCTCTGGTGTGGAATTTGTGGGGTTATTTCTCTTCTCATCTTGTCATTGGTAGTTGTACTTGTGGAGTTGTTTATCTTTCTTCTTGTCAGTGGGGCCAGAACTTTGGAACATTTTTCTTCTTTCTTCTTCTCAATTAGTAGCAGCCTAGTTGAGTGTTTAGTTCTTTCTTGTTGTCAGTGGTTCCTGATTAGTGAAGTGTTTCTCTTCTTTATTCTTGTTAGTTGAACCAGATTAGTTGATTGTTTATCTTCTCTTCATGTCAACAGTGGCCCTGAGAACTAGTTGAGAGTTTATCTTTTGCTTCTTGTCAGGCTTCGTCAGTGCTAGTGGGAAATTTTTTCTTCTTTCTTTTTGTTCTCTGTACCAGAAATTAGTGAAGAGTTTATCTTTCAATGTTGTCAAAGGGGCCAGAACTAGTGGAATTTTTATGGTTTCTTGCTTCATGTCAGAGGTAAGGAATAGTGATGTGTTTATCTTGTTTTTGTCTGTGATGCCAGAATCAAGTGGAATGTTTCTCTTTTTATTTTGTCAGTGGTACCAGAAACTAGTTGAAAAGCTTATCTTCTTCCTTCTTGTCTGTAGATGCACTGTAACTAGTGAGTGTTTCCCTTTTTTATTCTTGTCAGTGTAGCCAGAAATAGTGAAGTGTTTTCTTTCTTCATGTCAGTGTTGCCAGAATTATTGGAATGTTCGTCTTCGTTCTTAGTTGTGTGCAAAACAAATTGTGTTTTTCCCAATTCTCTATTGTCACTTGTGCTAACAAACTAAAACGGAGACTAGTGACTGTTGTCTTGCATTTATTGTCGTGTCAGCACAGTTCAAACCCTTTTCACCTTTCTTCTTGTTTGTGTCTGAAGAACTGGTTGAGTTTTGTGGATGTTTCACATGCACTTGTAATCTTGGCTTTTATCTTATATCTGTGCATGGAGGTCTCTCAGAAAAAAAGTTTTCTTTCGTAGGGTTTTCCTTGGCTCACAGTAAATTCTGCTGTAGAGAGTTCTCTGGTTGGAGGTCCTTTGGAGCAGATTAGGTGTTATGAAGGTCTCTGCACTGATATTTTCTTTCGAAGGATATTCTTGAACCATCTATAATATTCGTTTGTTGATGTGTCATCTGCTACACTTTTCCACATGATTTAGTCCTGCACATGATTCGTTGGGTTGAGGTTGGTGCTTTATTTCCTCTGTAAGAAGTTCTTTTACCTTGTGGTTGGAATTCGTTTCGGGATCGGCTCTTGTCGGCAGAAACTGACGGGAGCTCTCTTGCTCTTTTATTCTCGCTTTTTTTGTCTTGCCACCTTGGCAAAAGCATAATCAAATGACACATGGGAGGTGGGGGCAAGCTTTTTGAACTTATTTGTTGCCAATTGATGTCCACACACCGAGGCTGGGGTGTATATTGAGGTCGGTCCATGTTGGCTTGAGTAACAGGAAGAGTTGGTTAATCACTGACTTAGAGAGGCTGGCTTGTGTTGCAGGTTTGCTGATGTCCCTTTCCTTGAGCCATGGTTCGGTGGTTGCCTGAGGCTCAATGGGACTACAGCTGTGTGATGGTGAAATCCTTGAGATGCTGGTTTTAGAGAGTATGGTTTGGTGCAAGGGAAGAAATTTCCTTAGGAATGTTGCAAGGTCTCCTTGATGGAATGCGTTGGGACGCTTGCTCGAGTCAGCAAACTGGATGCCAAACCTGAATCCTGTTACTCTTAGGAATATTACCCCGAATGACGAATTCTTTGCCATCAATGTTAGAATCGTGTGGTTGGAGTCTAAGAAGACATCAATCACATTCGAATTGATCTCCGCTGAATTTTACCAGCAGATAGTCTGGTATTTTTTAGTATTACTTATATTTTACTTTTTGGTGTCTTCCATCTAGTCTTATAGTGCGTAGCCGACCACCCATGTGAACAGTTACTGGCTTGCCACCAAATGCGCTGATGAACCTACTACCTCAACATCAATTCTTGAGTTGGGCTCACCTAGTTTAACACGGTGCGTTCACCGGCAATGTTGAAATTCCTGTAGTCTTCTCCCAATTTTCATTGGGAGCACGACTTTCCTCGTCAAAGGTTAATGTTACACTTCCCGTCTCATATGTTACGGCTACGAGGATCGTTCCAATCCATAGAATACAGCAGGTTCTCCATAGGTCGGATCTCTCGTGATGAAAACACCCATCAATTCTCAATGGAACTTTGTTTCAGGTGTTCCAGTGTCGATTTTTAGTAGTTAGGTGATTAAGATTACGTTTTCCAGTCAACTGCTCTTGGCAGTGCATACCCACGTTAAATACTGTGAGTCACATTTTGCCATTTAGCTTTTCTCAAAATCGTTATTTTCTATTTCTTGTCTTCCTCTCTTTCTTCCCATGTCTCGTGATTCAGGGCCGACAGTGTATCCTTGAATCCTCGTCTTATCCAGGAACAGGGAATGGTTCCAAGCTAGGGATGGTGAACCCACGGTATTGGGGGATGCATACCAGCATTACCTAGCCGATAACAGCTGTTTCTTATTTCCGGAGCAATGGTACTTGAAATAAGAACTATAAGATTGCAGCATCACCAAAAAAAATGACGAGGAGCTTGCTTCACCATTTGTGTTGAGCTTTTACACAGGCCGCAAAAGATACTCTGGGTCAAAGATGGGGACTTATGGGCCGCGAAACTAATCTAGCCCTTTAAGCTCCAGCTCCTGATAAATAAAGATTTGAGTTAAGTACACAAATTCATCACATTAATCTGAACATCTGAACTCACTAATATGTGGTGAAAGAATGTAATGATGAAGGAAATTTACTAGTGATATGAGCAAATTCGCCCGATGACCGATGATAGGTAGGCTAATTGATTCAAACGTAGGGTTAATGGAACTTCAGGAGGATTTAGAAAACTCTACTCTTGGTCAGGATATGTGGCACAGTGCAGTTCAATGTATAATAAATGCATGTTTTGAAGCTCGGGGGTGTCCTAACCCTAGCACTTTGTAAGTTAAATAATATAGACCTTAGCCATACAGTTTTGCGAGAAAGGACTTGGGGGTTATGGTAAGCAACAGCCTTAAAACCAAGTTATCTATTTGCCTTATTATGTAGCTTAGGCATTGCTGTCTTGGTTTAAGGTTGTAATAAAGTTGGTTAGAATGACCGACAATATGTAAAGCAAAAGGACACAAGTTGCAACTTATGTGACATTTATTGTGGCAAACGTTTCGTCTCCAGGAGCTTTATCAAGCTTGATAAAGCTCTTGTAGAGCGAAAACGTTTGCCACAATAAAAGTCATTTAGTTGCACTTGTGTCCTTTGCTGTTACATGGTTTTTAAGGTTGCTGCTTACCATAACCCCCAAGTCCTTTTTGCAATGCGACAAATTGCGGAAAAGAACTTGGGAGTTATGGTATGCAGGCAACCTTAGGACGGCAATGCCTAGGCGTACGAAATAAGGCAAATAGGGGGATTACGGGGATTTATTTCAAGGAAGTGTAAGCTACAGAATTCATGAGGTCATGCTGCAGCGTTATACATCATTAGTAGGCCTCTCCTTGATTATGCTGCTCAATTGGGTCTTCCTATTACAGAATGGACACCAATTCGTTAGAAATCATTCAGCGTAGGATGACTAAATTAATCCTAGCATTTGAGATCTTCCCTTATAGATGAAAGATTGATGTCTCTTTAAGTTACATTCACTTGTTAGATGAAGAATGAGGGGGAGACCTGAACGAGTGTATAAGAACATAAGTATGGAGGATCATGCAGCAGGCCTGTTGGGCCATTAACTAGGCAGGTACTTTGCAATTCATCCACTAACAATCATTTGACCAACACCAATTTTAGATTTTGAAAAGGACATAGTAAGTACTGGTTTTCTAACAGAGTTGTAGGATGCGTGGAAATTTATTTCCCAGTGGGGTGATAGAGGCTAGGACCTTGGGTAGACTTTAGAAGAGACTGAAAATATATGAGTGGGAGGGGCTGGGTTTGATTGGGTGTCAAGGGGTTACAGGAGTTTATTTTCTTTAGTTGACTTTAGGTAGATGTCGTTTTGATAAGGATCTGCCTCGTATGGGACCAGTAGGCCTCTGCAGTGCTCCTACATTCTTATGTTTCTATGTTCTTTATTTTCAAGTGCCACCCAAGAAAACAAGCCCGTGTGCAAGTCCCTCTCAAATCCAAACCTCCCCACTCGTGTACGTATCCAACCTTAAATTTGTAACTACCCAAAGTTCCTAGCCTAAAAACCCCAATAGGTAGACTGTTTCACTCATCAAATACCCTATTTCCAAACCTTTACTTTCCTATGTCCTTCTAAATCTATACTTATTAATTTAAATCCATGGAAGATAGATTAATAATGAAGGGGGATATTAACAAGGTCTTCGAGGATATTCTCCAAGAGACAACCGCAGTAAGGATTTTAAATTAGATAGACTTAGTAGATTTAAAAGGACGTAGGAAAGTGGAAATATAAAACACAAATGCAGTATATGTGATCCTTTATTGACGACGTTCGCCCACACAGTGGGCGTAGGTAGTCAATAAAGGATCACATTATACTGCATTTGTGTTTATATTTCCATTGTGTCGGTTTTTTATACCATTTATTTCCGACGTAGGAAAGTATTGGTTTGGGGAAATAGGGTAGTGATGAGTGGTACAGTTACCTAGTTGGGTTATGAGGTTAGGACTTTGGGTAGTTTCAAATTTAGGTTGGTAAGTGTGTGATGAATGGTTTTGTAAAAATCCGACATGATGAAGAGTGAGACACTTATGCAGCACCATATGGGAAATCTTTATTCAGGAAACGTTCGCCACGCAGTGGCTTCATCAGTCCAATACAAAGAGGAAGGCGCTAGGAGAGGCGGGAGAATGAGGGGAATTCAGTCCCTCAACTGGAGTCGATGTGTTCAGTTCATCAATCTTGTAGAATGTACTGCATAGGGCCGTAGACGTGGCTTTTATACTGTAGTGTAGGTGACGTGAAGCAGTTGGAGGCGGGGTCATAGTGGTACTTCCACTGTCGAAGTAGGTCTTCGTCCAAAGGTTGAACAGTGTTGAGAAATTCTTTGTAACTGGATCCCATGATGCTGCTGTGTCTGGACAGTTGTGATGATGGTTGAAAAACCGACATGATTGAAGATGAGACATTATGCAGCAATGGGAATCTTTATTCAGGAAAAACGTTTTTCGCCACGCAGTGGCGTCATCAGTCCAATACAAAGGAGGAAAGGCGTAAGGAGAGGGAGGAGAATGAGGTAATCAGTCCCTCAACCTGGAGTCGATGTGTTTCAGTCCATCAATCTTGTAGAATGTACAGCTAGGCCGTAGAAGTGGCTTATATAAGTAGTGAGGTGACGTTGAAGCAGTTGGAGGCGGGTCATAGTGGTACCATCCACTAGTCGAAGTAGGTCTTCGTTCCCAAAGGTTGAAAAAGTGTCGTAAGAATTCTTTGTAACAAGATCCCCCATGATGTGTGTGTCCTGACAGTTGTGATGAATGGTTGGATAAGTATATGAGTGGGCGGGGTTGGATTTGAGTGGGACTTGCCACTTCAGAGCTTATTTCTTGGGTAGCATTGAAAATTGGGTTGGTCAATGTTTGTTAGTGGGATGAATTGTAAAGGACCTGCCTTAGTATGGGCCAACAGGCTGCTGCAGTGTTCTCCTTTCTTATGAGTAAGGACTGGTATGATATGAGTCAGTAATGTTTTCACTTGTAATATCTATCGCGTGGTTCCAGTAGTCGTAAGGTAAAGCGGTAAATAATGGGTCCACTGGAAGTGGGAAAATGACGCATTCAATTCAGAATGAACTGTAAACTAAGTAACATTGAGCAGTGGCCTGATGCAGGATTATATTGGAAAATTCAAACAAATATTAGGAACGTAAACATAACCATGATTGGAGAAGAGAGGCAGCAAAGTATGCCAGTTAGTAGAGGTAAATATTCTTGATTGATGACATGTGCCGAACTCTGCTCTATAAAAAGTTGGAGGTCAGATGCTGATGATAAAATCTTGAAAGGTCATACCATTACCTCACTTGCTCAACTTAAATGCATGTGGGACACGTTATGAACTCTTGTTGTTATTTGTTTTTCTCCTTAGTTAATTTAATATGAATATATTGAGAAGATTGTAGTACAGCATTACTAAAAAACGAATATAAACTTACCATGGTCTGAAAAGTTGTGGCAGCTAAGTAGATTAGTTTGCAGAGGTATAAATATTTCTTCGACTGATGAAAAATAGAGATGTCAGCTGGTATAAAAAGGTCTGGAGGTCAGGTTTGAAAACTTGGACAGGTGATGCCTTGCACCTTACTTGACATACTTAATTGCTCCTGACAGTTATGAACTCTTGGTTCTGCTATTTATTTTCTTCTTATTAAATTTACTAATGGAAAATATTGAGTATATATAATACAACAATAAAAAGAATATGAACTTACCTTGGTTGAGAAGTGTGTGGCAGCTAAGTAAATGAGTTAGTAGATGCAAAAGTTTCGTGATTGATGGACATGAGCAGATTTGTGTTGTATATGTAAAGTCTGGAGGTTCTTGATAACATGGACAATGATGTCCTTCACTCACTTGCTCATCTAGTTACAAATAGGACTTTATGAACTCTTGTTCTGTTATTTATTTTCTCTTTAGGAAATGTACTAATGATAAAGATTAAAAGGTGGAGACTGCATCAGAACTATGCACTTGTTTAGGAGGTCTAAACTCACACCCTCTCATAATATAAGAAAGGAGGTGCTCTGAAGAGGTCTACTGAACATGATGGATAGGTCATAACTCACACCCAGTCATAAGATCATAAGTTTTGTGTCTCCTTTAAGTGACTGTGTCTGACCTCAGTAGGTCAGGATTGGCTAAAACCGTGGGAGAATAGGACCTGCCTCGCATAGGCCATTAGGCCTGTTGCAGCTGTTCCTTCTACTTATGTTCTAATGAAAGACAAAGCACTGCACTAGTCCGGGGGCCGTGATAAGCGTGTCATCAAAACCCTTTATAACAAAAGAGGAACCCCTAGTAGGTTGCTAGCAGTGCCAGTCATTTTCAAATCACACTCACTGGAGTAATTTTCTAACACATTTTTAAAACTTCTACCTTTGGTTCTGACTCAATGGCGCTTTGAGTAATTTCTCCAACTTACCCACACTCTGTTACCAAACCAGTGACTGTAAATTTTTTCTATTTTTAATATTCAAATCTTGAAACTCATTCTTCAAGTCTTGTTTATACCAGAGAGAACATATGAATCTGCAGAGGCCTACCGGCCCATCCTAAGAGGTCTTTCCAAATCGGAACCTAATAAGAAACACTTCTTACCAGCCATTTTTCAATGCTACCAACGGAATTACCGATTTTAACCGTGTTAACTGTAGTGTGGAAGTCCCACTATAATTCAACCCTCTCTCTCGTGCATTTTTATCTTGCCTATATTTGAATCCTATCCAAGCATTAAGCTTCAATTACCTCACTAAGCATTACTGTTTCATCTCATCGACTTACTATATGTCAAAACCAATCTTTGTTGTATCCTTTCTAAATTAAATATTTGCAGTTTTGAAGATGACATTATAATATGAAAAACCAAATTTGTTCTCAGGAGAACAAAAAATCCTTATTTTAGTTTTTACGAGGATATGGAAAATTTTTTAATTATAATTTTTCAGCAAATTTTATTGTGTATAAATAACGGTTAAGTAATGTTCATATTTTAAATATATTTTACAAACAAATGTGTATTTTACATATTTACATTCAGGTGTAGCCATGCATGTTATGCATGTATTCAAATGATTTATTATCATATTTATTCGAGTCTTCCAGCTTTGTCTCAGTTTTAACCCCGTTCTTGTGTGGTTCTCATTGTTTTATTGTCTTTCTTCCTGTATGTTGGCCCAGAACTATTCTTCTTGTCTATGGTTGCTGGAGTTTGTGGGGTATTCTCTTCTTTCATCTGTCAGTGGTACGTGTACTGGTGGTTGTTTATCTTTCTTCGTGTCAGTGGAGGCCAGAACTAGGGGATACTTTTATCTTTCTTTCTTCTTTCAATAGTAGCAGACCTAGTTGAGTGTTTAAGCTTCTTTCTTGTTGTCAGTGGTTGTCTAGTGAAGTGTTTCTCTTCTTTCTTCTTGTTAGTGGAAACCTGAACTAGTTGATGTTTATTTTCTTCATGTCAACAGTGGCAGAACTAGTGAGAGTTTATCTTTTCGCTTTTGTCAGCTTCTTCAGTGCTAGTGGAATGTTTTTCTTCTTTCGTTTTGTTCTGGTACCAGAACTAGTGATGTGTTTATCTTTCCTGGTTGTCAAAGGGCCAGAACTAGTGGAATTATTATCTTCTTTCTTTCTTGTCAGAGTAGGGAAATAAGTGAAGTGTTTTTCTTTGTTTTTGTCAGTGATTCCAGAACAAGTGGAATGTTTCTCTTTCTTTATTCTTGTCAGTGATACCGAACTAGTGGAAATGCTTATCTTCTTCCTTCTTGTCAGTAGTGCAGAACTAGTTGAGTGTTTCCCTTTTGTATTCTTGTCAGTGTTGCCAGAACTAGTGAACTGTTTTCTTTCTTCTTGTTCAGTGTTGTCCAGAAATATTGGAAGTTCGTCATCTTTCTTAGTGGTGGTGCCAAAACAAATTGTGTTTTTTCCCCAATTTCTCTCTATTGTCATTGTGCAAACAATTAAACGAGACTAGTGACTGTTTGTTTGCATCTTATCTGTGTGGTTCGTCAGCACTAGTCAAACCCTTTTCACCTTTCTTCTTGTTAGTGTCAGTAGAACTAGTTGATTTTTGTGGATGTTGCATGCTTCTTGTCACTCTTGGCTTTTATCTTATCATCCAGTGCATGGAGGTCTCTCTGAAAAAGTTTCTTTCGTTGGTTTTCCTTGGCTCACAGTAAATCTGCATGTAGAGAGTTCTCTGGTTGGAGGTCCTTTGGAGCAGATAGTGTGTATGAGGTCTCTGCACCTGATATTTTCTTTTCGAAGTTATTCTGACCATCTTAAATATTCTTTGTGTGTGTCATCTGCAACACTTCTTCCACATGATATTAGTCATGCACATGATTCGTGGGGTAGAGGTTGGTGCATTATTTCCTCTGTAAGAAGTTCTTTTACCTGTGGTTGTATTCGTTTCGGGAACGGCTCTTGTCGGCCAGAAAACTGACGGGAGTCTCTCTTGCTCTTTATTCTCGCATTTTTTGTCTTTGCTCTTGCCAAGAGCTAATCGAAATAAGGACCCACATGGGGAGGTGGGGGCTGCTTTTGAACATATTAGTTGCCAATTGATTTGTCACACACGAGGCTGGGGTGGGAGAATTGAGGTCGGCTATGTGGCTTGAGTAACAGGAAGGGATGGTAATCTGACATTGAAGAGGTGGCTTTTTTTTTTTGTGTTGCAGGTGCTGATGTCCCTTTCCTTGGTAGCATGGTCGGTGGTGCCTGAGGCACTTGGGACTACAGCTGTGGGATGGGAAAATCCTGAGATGCTGGTTTTGAGAGCTATGGTTTGGTTGCAAGGACAGAAATTCCTTAGAATGTTGCAAGGTCTCATTGATGAAATGCGTTGGACGCTTGCTCGATGTCAGCAAAATGGTCTGGCATAAACCTGAATCCCTGTTACTCTTAGGCATATTACCCCGAATGTCGAATCTTTGCCACAATGTAGAATCGCTGTGGTTGGAGTCTTAAAGAAGACATCAATCACTTCGAATTGTCTCCAGCTGAATTTTACCAGCTAGATAGTCTGCTAATTTTAGAATTTTTATACTTACTTTTGGTGTCTTTACCATCTAGTCTTATAGTGCGTTAGCGACCACCCTTGTGAACAGATACTGGCTTGACCACCAAATGCGGCCATTGATAACCTACACATCCAAACATAATTCTTGAGTGGGCACTCTGTTTAACCACGGTGCGTCTCACCGCAATGTTGGAATTTTCCTGTAGTTTCTCCCAATTTTTCATTGGGTGCACGCACATACTTTTCCTGTCAAAGTTATGTTACATTCCCGTCTCCATATGTTATTGCTACGAGGATCGTTCCAATCCATAAGAATCACAGCATGTTTCAATAGTTCGGATCTCTCGTGAATAACACCATCAATCTCAGTGGACACTTTGTTTTCAGGTTGTACCAGCTATCCGATCTTTAGTAGTTAGGAGATGTAGATTACGTTTTCAGGCAACTGCTCTTGCAGTGCTTACCCCGATATACTTCGTGTGTCACATTTTGCCATTTTTAGCTTTTCTCCAATTCGTTATTTTCTAATTTCTTGTCTTCCTCTCTTTTATCCCCATGTCTCGTGATTAGGGGGCCTACAGTGATTTCCATGAAATCCTCGTCTTAATCCAGGAACAGGGCAGGAAACATGGGTTCCAAGCGAGGGATGGTTGAAACCACGGTATTGGTGGATGCAAATACAGCATTACCAAGCGTAAACAGCTGGTTCGATTTCCGGAGCAATGGTACTTGAAATAGGAACTTTAAGATGCACAGCATACCAAAACCTTGACGAGGGCTTGCTTCACATTTTGTTGGCTCTACTCAAGGCCGCAAATGATACTCTGGTGTCATACGATGGGACTTATGGGCGCGATAACGAAATCCATCAGCCCCTTTAAGAAACTCCAGCTCCTGATAAAAATAGATTTGAGTATAAGTACACAATTTCATCACATTAACTGAACATCTGAAACTCACAAATAAGTGGATGGAAAGAATGTTAATGATGAAGGAATTAGACTAGTGATATGAGCAAATTCGCCGATGACACGAAGTAGGTAGAATAATTGATTCAAACGTAGATGTTAGGGAAACTTCAGGAGGATTTAGACAAACTCTACTCTTGGTAAGAAATGTGGCAATGCAGTTCAATGTAGATTAAATGCAGGGTTGTGATGCTCCGGAGTGTCATAACCATAGCACTCGTATGTTACATAAATAGAACTTAGGCCTTACAGATTTGCAGAAAGGACTTGGGGGTTATGGTAAGCGCAAACCTAAAACCAAGTAATCTATTTTGCTTATTATGTTACGTTAGGCTTGCTGTCTTGGTTTAAGGTTGTAATAAAGTTGGTAGAATGACCGACAATATGTTAAAGCAAAAGGGACACAAGTGCAACATGTGACATTTATTGTGGCACTTTCGCTCTCCAGGAGCTTTATCGAGCTTGATACAGCTCCTGGAGAGCGCGAATACGTTGCCACAATAAATGTCACATTAGTTGCACTTGTGTCCTTTTGCTTTACATGGTTTAAGGTTGCTGCTTACCATTAACCCCAAGTCCTTTTTGCATCGCGAAATTGCGAAAAGGAATTGGGGGTTATTGGTAAGCAGCAAACCTTAAACCAAGACAGCAATTGCCTAAGCTTTACGAATAAGGCAATTAGTTAGGGGATTTATATCAAGAATTGTAAGCAACAGAATTCTAGTGGTTTACTGCAGCTTTATACATCATAAGTAAGGCCTCACCTTGATTATGCAGCTCAATTCTGGTTCTCCATATTACAGAATGGAACAAAATTCGTTAGAAAAACATTCAGCGTAGGATGACTAAAATTCATCCATAGCATTAGAGATCTTCCTTAAGAAGAAAGATGGAGACTCTTAAGTTACATTATTGCTAGGGATGAAGGATGAGGGGAGACCTGATCGAAGTGTTTTAGAACATAAGAAAGAGGAACACTGCATGCAGGCTGTTGGCCCATACTAGGCAGGTCCTTTTGCAATTCATCCCACTTAACAAACATTTGATCCAACCCAAATTTTAGATTTAGAAAGGACATAGTAAGTACTGGTTTTCTAACAGTGTTGAAGATGCGGGAACAGTCTTCCCAGTGGTGTGCTAAGAGGCTAGGGACCTTGGGGTTGTGCTTTAAGATGAGACTGGACAAATATATGTGTGGGAGGGGCTGGGTTTGATTGGTGTCAAAGGGGTTAAAGGTGAGTTAATTTCTTTAGTAGCTTTAGGTAGATGTCGTTTTGATAAGGACCTGACCTGTCTATGGGCCAATAGGCCTTCTGCAGTGTTCCTTACATTCTTATGTTCTTATGTTCTTAATTTTCAAATGCCCACCCAAGAAACAAGCTACAATGTGCAAGTCCCACTCAATCCCAACCCCGCCCTTCGTGTACTTATCCAACCTAATTTGAAAAATGCACAAAGTCCTTGCCTCATTAACCCAAATAGGTAGACTGTTTCCCACTAATCAACTACACTGATTTCCAAACCAATACTTTCCTATGTCCTTTCTAAAGGTCCTATAACTTATCTAATTTAAATCCATGGAAGATAGGTATTAATGAAGGGGATATTAACAGGTCCTTGAGGATAGCTCTCAAGAGAGAACCCGCAGTAATGGATTTAAATTAGTTAGGTTTAGATTTAGACAGGGACGTAGGAAAGTAGTGGTTTGGTATAGGGGGTAGTTGATGAGTGAAAGTTACCTTGTTGGGTTACTTGAAGGTTAGGACTTTGGGTAGTTTCAAATTTAGGTTGGTAAGTATATGAGTGGGAGGGGTTGGTTTGAGTGGGACTTGCACATCAGAGCTTATTTTTGGGTTAGCATTGAAAATTGGGTTGGTCAAATGTTTGTTAGTGGATGAATTGTAAAAGGACCTGCCTAGTATGGGCCAACAGGCCTGCTGCAGTGGGGTTTTTTTCCTCCTTTCTTTTGTTCTATAATTTGATGAAGGCTGGTAGATATGAGTCAGTAGTGGTTTTTCACTTTTTATATCTGTCGCGTGGTCAGGTAGTCGTAAGGTTACAGCGGTAAATAATGGGTCCACTGGAAGTGAGGAAAATGCACGCATTCAATTAGAACTGAACTGTACCTCAGTAACATCTGAGCAGTGAGGCCTGATGCAGGAATATATAGGAAAAATTCAAACAAAATATACAGAAGTAAACATACCATGATTGAGAAGGAGGCAGCAAAGTATGCAGATAGTATAGAGTATAAATTCCTTGAATGATGACAAGTGCGTGCTCTGCTCTATTAAAGTCTGGAGGTCAGTGATAACTTGGAAGGTCATACTTCAGTTCACTTGCTCAACTTAAATGCATGTGACAGTTATGAAATCTCTTGTTGTCTATATGTTTTTCTCCTTAGTAAATTTACTAATGAAAATATGAGAATATGTAGCACAGCTTATAAACGAATTTAAACTTACCATGACTGAAAAGTGTGGCAGCTAGTAGAAGAGTTTTGCAGAGGTAAAATATTTCTCGACTGATGACCAAAAGCAGATGTCAGCTGTATATAAAGGTCTGGAGGTAGGTGAAAACTTGACAGGTGATGCCTTCAGCTTACTTGATCAAAACTATTAAATGCTTCCTGACAGTTATGAACTTTGTTTCTATTTATTTTCATCCTTATTAAATTTACTAATGAAATATTGAGAATGATAAACACAAATAAAAAGAATATGAACTTACCATGGTTGGAGAAGTGTGGCAAGACTAAGTAAATGTGTTAGTAGAAGGCAAAAGTTTCGTGATTGATGAATGAGCAGATTTGTGTGTATAAGGAAAGTCTGGAGGTTCTGTGAATAACTGACAAGTTTGTCCATCAACTACTTGCTCAACTAGTTAACTGACTATTATGAACTCTCTGTTCTGCTATTTATTTTCTCTTAGGAAATGTACTATGAAAGATTAAAAGGTGGAGCACTGCATCAGACCCTTTTTGTTTTTTTTTACTGGCCCATGTTAGGCAGTCTAACTCCACCACACTCTTAATAAAGAAAAAGGTGGAGTCTGTAAGCAGGTCTACTGAAAATGTTGGTAGGTTCAACTCACACCCAGTCATAAGAACATAAGTTATGTGTCTCCTTTAATGTGACGTGTCTGACCTCAGTAGGTCAAAGGCATTGGCTTAACCGGTGGGAGAATAGGACCTGCTCGCATAGGCCATTAGGGCCTGTTGCAGTGTTCATTCTCCTTATGTTCTATGAAAAGAAAAGCACTGCACCTAGTCCTGGGGGCCGTGCTATGCGTGTCAGACTCCATAACCCTTTATTAACAAAAAGGGGACCCTTCTAGTTGGTCTTGCTAGCCTGTGCCAGGCATTTTCAAATCACACTCACTGGAGTTGGTACGATATGAGTCAGATGTTTTCACTTTTAATATCTATCGGTGGTCAGTAGTCGTAAGGTTTCAGCGGTAGAATCAATGGGTCACTGGAAGTGGAAAATGACGCATTCAATTCAGAACTGAACTGTACCTAAGTTAACATCTGAGCAGTAGACCTGATGCAGGATATATAGGAAATTCAAACAAATTATAGAACGTTAAAAACATTACCATGATTGAGGATGAGAGGCAGCAAAGTATGCCAGTTAGTAGAGGTTAAAAATTCCCATGAATGATGGGGGGACAAGTGCCGAACTCTGCTCTTTAAAAGTCTGGAGGTCAGATGAAACTTGAAGGTCTTACCTTCACTCTCTTGCTCAACTTAAATGCATGTGATCATGTTATGAACTCTTGTTGTGCTTTTGTTTTTCTCCTTAGTAAAGTTTACTAATGAAAATATGAGAATATGTTGTACAGCATATAAACGAATTTAAACTTACCATTGGACTGAAAGTGTGGATGCTAAGTAGAAGGAGTTCCCAGAGGTAAAAGATTTCTCGACTGATGTCCCAAAAAGCAGATGTCTGCTGTATTTAAGGTCTGGAGGTCAGGTGCAAAACTTGACAGGTGCTGCCTTCACCTTAGTTGATCAACTTAATTGCTCCTGCCTGGTATGAACTCTTGTTCTTGTTAATTTATTTTCATCTTATTAAATTTAATAAGAAAATATTGAGAATATTATAATACAACAAATAAAATGGATATGAAACTTACATGGTTGAGAAGTGTGGGCAGCTAAGTAAATGAGTTAGTAGAGGCAAAAAATTTCGTGATTGATGACATGTGCAGATTGTGTTGTTTATGGATGCTGGTGGTTCGGTGATAACATCGACAAGTTGTCCCTTCACCTCACTTGCTCAACTAGTTAACAACTGATATTATGAAACTCTTGTTCTGCTATTTATTTTCTCTTTAGGAAATGTACTAATGAAAAGATTAAATGTGGAGGATGCACTGCATCAGACCTAAGGCCCATGTTAGGCAGGTCTAAATCACACCCACTCATAATATATGAAAGGTGGAGCTGGAAGCAGGTCTAATGTAACATGATTGGTATAGGTCAACTCACCACCCAGTCCTAAGAACATAAGTTTTGTGTTTCTCCTTTAAGTGTCGTGTTGACCTAGTAGGTCAAGGGCATTGGCTTAAACCGGTGGGAGAATAGGAGCGGAGATTAGGAGCTGCCTCGCATAGGCCTTAGGCCTGTTGCAGTGTTCCTCTCCTTATGTTCTAATGAAAAGAAAAGCACTTGCAATAGGCCTGGGGGCCGTGCTAAGCGTGTCAAACTCAAAACCCTTTATAACAAAAGGAGGATCCCTCTAGTAGGTCTGCTAAGCCAGTGCCAGGCAATTTTCAATTCACACACTCTGGAGTAATTTTCCTAACACCATTTATAAATCATACCTATGGTTCTTGACTCATATGGCGTTCTGAGTAATTTCTCCAACTTACCCATCCCACTCTGTTACCAAAACTGTGACTGTTTTATTTTTTCTAATTTTTAATATTTCAAATCTGAACTCATTCCTTCATGTCTTGTCTTGGTTATGACCTCTATATACGGAGGAGAACATATGAAACACTGCAGAGGCCTACCGGCCCACTCCTAAGCAGGTCTTTCGCAAAACGGAACCTACTAATAAACACATCTTCCCAGCCAATTTTAATGATACCCAACGAATTACCTATTTATAACCGTGTTAATAGTGTGGAGTCCCTCTATAATTCAACCCTTCTCTCGTGCATTTTTCTCGCCTTATTTGAAAAACTATCCAAGAAGAATGCTTCAATTACCTCCTAAGACCTACTGTTTCACTAATCGACTATATATTTCAAACCAATACTTTTTTGTTCCTTTATAAAAATTTTAATCATGCAGTTTTGGAAGAGGAAGGAGACATTATATATGAAAAAATCCAAAATTTGTTCTCAGGTGAAAAAAAATCCTTATTTAGTTTTTACGATGGATATGGAAAAATATTTTAATTATAATTTTTCAGCAAATTTTCATTTTGTATAAAATAACGTTAAGTAAAGATCATATTTACATATATTTTACATAAATGTGTATTTTACAATTTACATTCAGGTGTTTGCCATGCATGTTAAGCATGTAATCAAATGATTTATTTCATATTTCTTCGCGTCTTCCAGCTTTGTCTCTTCAGTTTTAAACGTTCTTGGTTGTGTGGTTCTCATTGTCTTAATTGTCTTTCTTCCTGTGTGTTTCGCCAGAACTATTCTTTGTCTCTGGTGTGGAATTTGTGGGGTTATTTCTCTTCTCATCTTGTCATTGGTAGTTGTACTTGTGGAGTTGTTTATCTTTCTTCTTGTCAGTGGGGCCAGAACTTTGGAACATTTTTCTTCTTTCTTCTTCTCAATTAGTAGCAGCCTAGTTGAGTGTTTAGTTCTTTCTTGTTGTCAGTGGTTCCTGATTAGTGAAGTGTTTCTCTTCTTTATTCTTGTTAGTTGAACCAGATTAGTTGATTGTTTATCTTCTCTTCATGTCAACAGTGGCCCTGAGAACTAGTTGAGAGTTTATCTTTTGCTTCTTGTCAGGCTTCGTCAGTGCTAGTGGGAAATTTTTTCTTCTTTCTTTTTGTTCTCTGTACCAGAAATTAGTGAAGAGTTTATCTTTCAATGTTGTCAAAGGGGCCAGAACTAGTGGAATTTTTATGGTTTCTTGCTTCATGTCAGAGGTAAGGAATAGTGATGTGTTTATCTTGTTTTTGTCTGTGATGCCAGAATCAAGTGGAATGTTTCTCTTTTTATTTTGTCAGTGGTACCAGAAACTAGTTGAAAAGCTTATCTTCTTCCTTCTTGTCTGTAGATGCACTGTAACTAGTGAGTGTTTCCCTTTTTTATTCTTGTCAGTGTAGCCAGAAATAGTGAAGTGTTTTCTTTCTTCATGTCAGTGTTGCCAGAATTATTGGAATGTTCGTCTTCGTTCTTAGTTGTGTGCAAAACAAATTGTGTTTTTCCCAATTCTCTATTGTCACTTGTGCTAACAAACTAAAACGGAGACTAGTGACTGTTGTCTTGCATTTATTGTCGTGTCAGCACAGTTCAAACCCTTTTCACCTTTCTTCTTGTTTGTGTCTGAAGAACTGGTTGAGTTTTGTGGATGTTTCACATGCACTTGTAATCTTGGCTTTTATCTTATATCTGTGCATGGAGGTCTCTCAGAAAAAAAGTTTTCTTTCGTAGGGTTTTCCTTGGCTCACAGTAAATTCTGCTGTAGAGAGTTCTCTGGTTGGAGGTCCTTTGGAGCAGATTAGGTGTTATGAAGGTCTCTGCACTGATATTTTCTTTCGAAGGATATTCTTGAACCATCTATAATATTCGTTTGTTGATGTGTCATCTGCTACACTTTTCCACATGATTTAGTCCTGCACATGATTCGTTGGGTTGAGGTTGGTGCTTTATTTCCTCTGTAAGAAGTTCTTTTACCTTGTGGTTGGAATTCGTTTCGGGATCGGCTCTTGTCGGCAGAAACTGACGGGAGCTCTCTTGCTCTTTTATTCTCGCTTTTTTTGTCTTGCCACCTTGGCAAAAGCATAATCAAATGACACATGGGAGGTGGGGGCAAGCTTTTTGAACTTATTTGTTGCCAATTGATGTCCACACACCGAGGCTGGGGTGTATATTGAGGTCGGTCCATGTTGGCTTGAGTAACAGGAAGAGTTGGTTAATCACTGACTTAGAGAGGCTGGCTTGTGTTGCAGGTTTGCTGATGTCCCTTTCCTTGAGCCATGGTTCGGTGGTTGCCTGAGGCTCAATGGGACTACAGCTGTGTGATGGTGAAATCCTTGAGATGCTGGTTTTAGAGAGTATGGTTTGGTGCAAGGGAAGAAATTTCCTTAGGAATGTTGCAAGGTCTCCTTGATGGAATGCGTTGGGACGCTTGCTCGAGTCAGCAAACTGGATGCCAAACCTGAATCCTGTTACTCTTAGGAATATTACCCCGAATGACGAATTCTTTGCCATCAATGTTAGAATCGTGTGGTTGGAGTCTAAGAAGACATCAATCACATTCGAATTGATCTCCGCTGAATTTTACCAGCAGATAGTCTGGTATTTTTTAGTATTACTTATATTTTACTTTTTGGTGTCTTCCATCTAGTCTTATAGTGCGTAGCCGACCACCCATGTGAACAGTTACTGGCTTGCCACCAAATGCGCTGATGAACCTACTACCTCAACATCAATTCTTGAGTTGGGCTCACCTAGTTTAACACGGTGCGTTCACCGGCAATGTTGAAATTCCTGTAGTCTTCTCCCAATTTTCATTGGGAGCACGACTTTCCTCGTCAAAGGTTAATGTTACACTTCCCGTCTCATATGTTACGGCTACGAGGATCGTTCCAATCCATAGAATACAGCAGGTTCTCCATAGGTCGGATCTCTCGTGATGAAAACACCCATCAATTCTCAATGGAACTTTGTTTCAGGTGTTCCAGTGTCGATTTTTAGTAGTTAGGTGATTAAGATTACGTTTTCCAGTCAACTGCTCTTGGCAGTGCATACCCACGTTAAATACTGTGAGTCACATTTTGCCATTTAGCTTTTCTCAAAATCGTTATTTTCTATTTCTTGTCTTCCTCTCTTTCTTCCCATGTCTCGTGATTCAGGGCCGACAGTGTATCCTTGAATCCTCGTCTTATCCAGGAACAGGGAATGGTTCCAAGCTAGGGATGGTGAACCCACGGTATTGGGGGATGCATACCAGCATTACCTAGCCGATAACAGCTGTTTCTTATTTCCGGAGCAATGGTACTTGAAATAAGAACTATAAGATTGCAGCATCACCAAAAAAAATGACGAGGAGCTTGCTTCACCATTTGTGTTGAGCTTTTACACAGGCCGCAAAAGATACTCTGGGTCAAAGATGGGGACTTATGGGCCGCGAAACTAATCTAGCCCTTTAAGCTCCAGCTCCTGATAAATAAAGATTTGAGTTAAGTACACAAATTCATCACATTAATCTGAACATCTGAACTCACTAATATGTGGTGAAAGAATGTAATGATGAAGGAAATTTACTAGTGATATGAGCAAATTCGCCCGATGACCGATGATAGGTAGGCTAATTGATTCAAACGTAGGGTTAATGGAACTTCAGGAGGATTTAGAAAACTCTACTCTTGGTCAGGATATGTGGCACAGTGCAGTTCAATGTATAATAAATGCATGTTTTGAAGCTCGGGGGTGTCCTAACCCTAGCACTTTGTAAGTTAAATAATATAGACCTTAGCCATACAGTTTTGCGAGAAAGGACTTGGGGGTTATGGTAAGCAACAGCCTTAAAACCAAGTTATCTATTTGCCTTATTATGTAGCTTAGGCATTGCTGTCTTGGTTTAAGGTTGTAATAAAGTTGGTTAGAATGACCGACAATATGTAAAGCAAAAGGACACAAGTTGCAACTTATGTGACATTTATTGTGGCAAACGTTTCGTCTCCAGGAGCTTTATCAAGCTTGATAAAGCTCTTGTAGAGCGAAAACGTTTGCCACAATAAAAGTCATTTAGTTGCACTTGTGTCCTTTGCTGTTACATGGTTTTTAAGGTTGCTGCTTACCATAACCCCCAAGTCCTTTTTGCAATGCGACAAATTGCGGAAAAGAACTTGGGAGTTATGGTATGCAGGCAACCTTAGGACGGCAATGCCTAGGCGTACGAAATAAGGCAAATAGGGGGATTACGGGGATTTATTTCAAGGAAGTGTAAGCTACAGAATTCATGAGGTCATGCTGCAGCGTTATACATCATTAGTAGGCCTCTCCTTGATTATGCTGCTCAATTGGGTCTTCCTATTACAGAATGGACACCAATTCGTTAGAAATCATTCAGCGTAGGATGACTAAATTAATCCTAGCATTTGAGATCTTCCCTTATAGATGAAAGATTGATGTCTCTTTAAGTTACATTCACTTGTTAGATGAAGAATGAGGGGGAGACCTGAACGAGTGTATAAGAACATAAGTATGGAGGATCATGCAGCAGGCCTGTTGGGCCATTAACTAGGCAGGTACTTTGCAATTCATCCACTAACAATCATTTGACCAACACCAATTTTAGATTTTGAAAAGGACATAGTAAGTACTGGTTTTCTAACAGAGTTGTAGGATGCGTGGAAATTTATTTCCCAGTGGGGTGATAGAGGCTAGGACCTTGGGTAGACTTTAGAAGAGACTGAAAATATATGAGTGGGAGGGGCTGGGTTTGATTGGGTGTCAAGGGGTTACAGGAGTTTATTTTCTTTAGTTGACTTTAGGTAGATGTCGTTTTGATAAGGATCTGCCTCGTATGGGACCAGTAGGCCTCTGCAGTGCTCCTACATTCTTATGTTTCTATGTTCTTTATTTTCAAGTGCCACCCAAGAAAACAAGCCCGTGTGCAAGTCCCTCTCAAATCCAAACCTCCCCACTCGTGTACGTATCCAACCTTAAATTTGTAACTACCCAAAGTTCCTAGCCTAAAAACCCCAATAGGTAGACTGTTTCACTCATCAAATACCCTATTTCCAAACCTTTACTTTCCTATGTCCTTCTAAATCTATACTTATTAATTTAAATCCATGGAAGATAGATTAATAATGAAGGGGGATATTAACAAGGTCTTCGAGGATATTCTCCAAGAGACAACCGCAGTAAGGATTTTAAATTAGATAGACTTAGTAGATTTAAAAGGACGTAGGAAAGTGGAAATATAAAACACAAATGCAGTATATGTGATCCTTTATTGACGACGTTCGCCCACACAGTGGGCGTAGGTAGTCAATAAAGGATCACATTATACTGCATTTGTGTTTATATTTCCATTGTGTCGGTTTTTTATACCATTTATTTCCGACGTAGGAAAGTATTGGTTTGGGGAAATAGGGTAGTGATGAGTGGTACAGTTACCTAGTTGGGTTATGAGGTTAGGACTTTGGGTAGTTTCAAATTTAGGTTGGTAAGTGTGTGATGAATGGTTTTGTAAAAATCCGACATGATGAAGAGTGAGACACTTATGCAGCACCATATGGGAAATCTTTATTCAGGAAACGTTCGCCACGCAGTGGCTTCATCAGTCCAATACAAAGAGGAAGGCGCTAGGAGAGGCGGGAGAATGAGGGGAATTCAGTCCCTCAACTGGAGTCGATGTGTTCAGTTCATCAATCTTGTAGAATGTACTGCATAGGGCCGTAGACGTGGCTTTTATACTGTAGTGTAGGTGACGTGAAGCAGTTGGAGGCGGGGTCATAGTGGTACTTCCACTGTCGAAGTAGGTCTTCGTCCAAAGGTTGAACAGTGTTGAGAAATTCTTTGTAACTGGATCCCATGATGCTGCTGTGTCTGGACAGTTGTGATGATGGTTGAAAAACCGACATGATTGAAGATGAGACATTATGCAGCAATGGGAATCTTTATTCAGGAAAAACGTTTTTCGCCACGCAGTGGCGTCATCAGTCCAATACAAAGGAGGAAAGGCGTAAGGAGAGGGAGGAGAATGAGGTAATCAGTCCCTCAACCTGGAGTCGATGTGTTTCAGTCCATCAATCTTGTAGAATGTACAGCTAGGCCGTAGAAGTGGCTTATATAAGTAGTGAGGTGACGTTGAAGCAGTTGGAGGCGGGTCATAGTGGTACCATCCACTAGTCGAAGTAGGTCTTCGTTCCCAAAGGTTGAAAAAGTGTCGTAAGAATTCTTTGTAACAAGATCCCCCATGATGTGTGTGTCCTGACAGTTGTGATGAATGGTTGGATAAGTATATGAGTGGGCGGGGTTGGATTTGAGTGGGACTTGCCACTTCAGAGCTTATTTCTTGGGTAGCATTGAAAATTGGGTTGGTCAATGTTTGTTAGTGGGATGAATTGTAAAGGACCTGCCTTAGTATGGGCCAACAGGCTGCTGCAGTGTTCTCCTTTCTTATGAGTAAGGACTGGTATGATATGAGTCAGTAATGTTTTCACTTGTAATATCTATCGCGTGGTTCCAGTAGTCGTAAGGTAAAGCGGTAAATAATGGGTCCACTGGAAGTGGGAAAATGACGCATTCAATTCAGAATGAACTGTAAACTAAGTAACATTGAGCAGTGGCCTGATGCAGGATTATATTGGAAAATTCAAACAAATATTAGGAACGTAAACATAACCATGATTGGAGAAGAGAGGCAGCAAAGTATGCCAGTTAGTAGAGGTAAATATTCTTGATTGATGACATGTGCCGAACTCTGCTCTATAAAAAGTTGGAGGTCAGATGCTGATGATAAAATCTTGAAAGGTCATACCATTACCTCACTTGCTCAACTTAAATGCATGTGGGACACGTTATGAACTCTTGTTGTTATTTGTTTTTCTCCTTAGTTAATTTAATATGAATATATTGAGAAGATTGTAGTACAGCATTACTAAAAAACGAATATAAACTTACCATGGTCTGAAAAGTTGTGGCAGCTAAGTAGATTAGTTTGCAGAGGTATAAATATTTCTTCGACTGATGAAAAATAGAGATGTCAGCTGGTATAAAAAGGTCTGGAGGTCAGGTTTGAAAACTTGGACAGGTGATGCCTTGCACCTTACTTGACATACTTAATTGCTCCTGACAGTTATGAACTCTTGGTTCTGCTATTTATTTTCTTCTTATTAAATTTACTAATGGAAAATATTGAGTATATATAATACAACAATAAAAAGAATATGAACTTACCTTGGTTGAGAAGTGTGTGGCAGCTAAGTAAATGAGTTAGTAGATGCAAAAGTTTCGTGATTGATGGACATGAGCAGATTTGTGTTGTATATGTAAAGTCTGGAGGTTCTTGATAACATGGACAATGATGTCCTTCACTCACTTGCTCATCTAGTTACAAATAGGACTTTATGAACTCTTGTTCTGTTATTTATTTTCTCTTTAGGAAATGTACTAATGATAAAGATTAAAAGGTGGAGACTGCATCAGAACTATGCACTTGTTTAGGAGGTCTAAACTCACACCCTCTCATAATATAAGAAAGGAGGTGCTCTGAAGAGGTCTACTGAACATGATGGATAGGTCATAACTCACACCCAGTCATAAGATCATAAGTTTTGTGTCTCCTTTAAGTGACTGTGTCTGACCTCAGTAGGTCAGGATTGGCTAAAACCGTGGGAGAATAGGACCTGCCTCGCATAGGCCATTAGGCCTGTTGCAGCTGTTCCTTCTACTTATGTTCTAATGAAAGACAAAGCACTGCACTAGTCCGGGGGCCGTGATAAGCGTGTCATCAAAACCCTTTATAACAAAAGAGGAACCCCTAGTAGGTTGCTAGCAGTGCCAGTCATTTTCAAATCACACTCACTGGAGTAATTTTCTAACACATTTTTAAAACTTCTACCTTTGGTTCTGACTCAATGGCGCTTTGAGTAATTTCTCCAACTTACCCACACTCTGTTACCAAACCAGTGACTGTAAATTTTTTCTATTTTTAATATTCAAATCTTGAAACTCATTCTTCAAGTCTTGTTTATACCAGAGAGAACATATGAATCTGCAGAGGCCTACCGGCCCATCCTAAGAGGTCTTTCCAAATCGGAACCTAATAAGAAACACTTCTTACCAGCCATTTTTCAATGCTACCAACGGAATTACCGATTTTAACCGTGTTAACTGTAGTGTGGAAGTCCCACTATAATTCAACCCTCTCTCTCGTGCATTTTTATCTTGCCTATATTTGAATCCTATCCAAGCATTAAGCTTCAATTACCTCACTAAGCATTACTGTTTCATCTCATCGACTTACTATATGTCAAAACCAATCTTTGTTGTATCCTTTCTAAATTAAATATTTGCAGTTTTGAAGATGACATTATAATATGAAAAACCAAATTTGTTCTCAGGAGAACAAAAAATCCTTATTTTAGTTTTTACGAGGATATGGAAAATTTTTTAATTATAATTTTTCAGCAAATTTTATTGTGTATAAATAACGGTTAAGTAATGTTCATATTTTAAATATATTTTACAAACAAATGTGTATTTTACATATTTACATTCAGGTGTAGCCATGCATGTTATGCATGTATTCAAATGATTTATTATCATATTTATTCGAGTCTTCCAGCTTTGTCTCAGTTTTAACCCCGTTCTTGTGTGGTTCTCATTGTTTTATTGTCTTTCTTCCTGTATGTTGGCCCAGAACTATTCTTCTTGTCTATGGTTGCTGGAGTTTGTGGGGTATTCTCTTCTTTCATCTGTCAGTGGTACGTGTACTGGTGGTTGTTTATCTTTCTTCGTGTCAGTGGAGGCCAGAACTAGGGGATACTTTTATCTTTCTTTCTTCTTTCAATAGTAGCAGACCTAGTTGAGTGTTTAAGCTTCTTTCTTGTTGTCAGTGGTTGTCTAGTGAAGTGTTTCTCTTCTTTCTTCTTGTTAGTGGAAACCTGAACTAGTTGATGTTTATTTTCTTCATGTCAACAGTGGCAGAACTAGTGAGAGTTTATCTTTTCGCTTTTGTCAGCTTCTTCAGTGCTAGTGGAATGTTTTTCTTCTTTCGTTTTGTTCTGGTACCAGAACTAGTGATGTGTTTATCTTTCCTGGTTGTCAAAGGGCCAGAACTAGTGGAATTATTATCTTCTTTCTTTCTTGTCAGAGTAGGGAAATAAGTGAAGTGTTTTTCTTTGTTTTTGTCAGTGATTCCAGAACAAGTGGAATGTTTCTCTTTCTTTATTCTTGTCAGTGATACCGAACTAGTGGAAATGCTTATCTTCTTCCTTCTTGTCAGTAGTGCAGAACTAGTTGAGTGTTTCCCTTTTGTATTCTTGTCAGTGTTGCCAGAACTAGTGAACTGTTTTCTTTCTTCTTGTTCAGTGTTGTCCAGAAATATTGGAAGTTCGTCATCTTTCTTAGTGGTGGTGCCAAAACAAATTGTGTTTTTTCCCCAATTTCTCTCTATTGTCATTGTGCAAACAATTAAACGAGACTAGTGACTGTTTGTTTGCATCTTATCTGTGTGGTTCGTCAGCACTAGTCAAACCCTTTTCACCTTTCTTCTTGTTAGTGTCAGTAGAACTAGTTGATTTTTGTGGATGTTGCATGCTTCTTGTCACTCTTGGCTTTTATCTTATCATCCAGTGCATGGAGGTCTCTCTGAAAAAGTTTCTTTCGTTGGTTTTCCTTGGCTCACAGTAAATCTGCATGTAGAGAGTTCTCTGGTTGGAGGTCCTTTGGAGCAGATAGTGTGTATGAGGTCTCTGCACCTGATATTTTCTTTTCGAAGTTATTCTGACCATCTTAAATATTCTTTGTGTGTGTCATCTGCAACACTTCTTCCACATGATATTAGTCATGCACATGATTCGTGGGGTAGAGGTTGGTGCATTATTTCCTCTGTAAGAAGTTCTTTTACCTGTGGTTGTATTCGTTTCGGGAACGGCTCTTGTCGGCCAGAAAACTGACGGGAGTCTCTCTTGCTCTTTATTCTCGCATTTTTTGTCTTTGCTCTTGCCAAGAGCTAATCGAAATAAGGACCCACATGGGGAGGTGGGGGCTGCTTTTGAACATATTAGTTGCCAATTGATTTGTCACACACGAGGCTGGGGTGGGAGAATTGAGGTCGGCTATGTGGCTTGAGTAACAGGAAGGGATGGTAATCTGACATTGAAGAGGTGGCTTTTTTTTTTTGTGTTGCAGGTGCTGATGTCCCTTTCCTTGGTAGCATGGTCGGTGGTGCCTGAGGCACTTGGGACTACAGCTGTGGGATGGGAAAATCCTGAGATGCTGGTTTTGAGAGCTATGGTTTGGTTGCAAGGACAGAAATTCCTTAGAATGTTGCAAGGTCTCATTGATGAAATGCGTTGGACGCTTGCTCGATGTCAGCAAAATGGTCTGGCATAAACCTGAATCCCTGTTACTCTTAGGCATATTACCCCGAATGTCGAATCTTTGCCACAATGTAGAATCGCTGTGGTTGGAGTCTTAAAGAAGACATCAATCACTTCGAATTGTCTCCAGCTGAATTTTACCAGCTAGATAGTCTGCTAATTTTAGAATTTTTATACTTACTTTTGGTGTCTTTACCATCTAGTCTTATAGTGCGTTAGCGACCACCCTTGTGAACAGATACTGGCTTGACCACCAAATGCGGCCATTGATAACCTACACATCCAAACATAATTCTTGAGTGGGCACTCTGTTTAACCACGGTGCGTCTCACCGCAATGTTGGAATTTTCCTGTAGTTTCTCCCAATTTTTCATTGGGTGCACGCACATACTTTTCCTGTCAAAGTTATGTTACATTCCCGTCTCCATATGTTATTGCTACGAGGATCGTTCCAATCCATAAGAATCACAGCATGTTTCAATAGTTCGGATCTCTCGTGAATAACACCATCAATCTCAGTGGACACTTTGTTTTCAGGTTGTACCAGCTATCCGATCTTTAGTAGTTAGGAGATGTAGATTACGTTTTCAGGCAACTGCTCTTGCAGTGCTTACCCCGATATACTTCGTGTGTCACATTTTGCCATTTTTAGCTTTTCTCCAATTCGTTATTTTCTAATTTCTTGTCTTCCTCTCTTTTATCCCCATGTCTCGTGATTAGGGGGCCTACAGTGATTTCCATGAAATCCTCGTCTTAATCCAGGAACAGGGCAGGAAACATGGGTTCCAAGCGAGGGATGGTTGAAACCACGGTATTGGTGGATGCAAATACAGCATTACCAAGCGTAAACAGCTGGTTCGATTTCCGGAGCAATGGTACTTGAAATAGGAACTTTAAGATGCACAGCATACCAAAACCTTGACGAGGGCTTGCTTCACATTTTGTTGGCTCTACTCAAGGCCGCAAATGATACTCTGGTGTCATACGATGGGACTTATGGGCGCGATAACGAAATCCATCAGCCCCTTTAAGAAACTCCAGCTCCTGATAAAAATAGATTTGAGTATAAGTACACAATTTCATCACATTAACTGAACATCTGAAACTCACAAATAAGTGGATGGAAAGAATGTTAATGATGAAGGAATTAGACTAGTGATATGAGCAAATTCGCCGATGACACGAAGTAGGTAGAATAATTGATTCAAACGTAGATGTTAGGGAAACTTCAGGAGGATTTAGACAAACTCTACTCTTGGTAAGAAATGTGGCAATGCAGTTCAATGTAGATTAAATGCAGGGTTGTGATGCTCCGGAGTGTCATAACCATAGCACTCGTATGTTACATAAATAGAACTTAGGCCTTACAGATTTGCAGAAAGGACTTGGGGGTTATGGTAAGCGCAAACCTAAAACCAAGTAATCTATTTTGCTTATTATGTTACGTTAGGCTTGCTGTCTTGGTTTAAGGTTGTAATAAAGTTGGTAGAATGACCGACAATATGTTAAAGCAAAAGGGACACAAGTGCAACATGTGACATTTATTGTGGCACTTTCGCTCTCCAGGAGCTTTATCGAGCTTGATACAGCTCCTGGAGAGCGCGAATACGTTGCCACAATAAATGTCACATTAGTTGCACTTGTGTCCTTTTGCTTTACATGGTTTAAGGTTGCTGCTTACCATAACCCCCAAGTCCTTTTTGCATTCGACGAATTGCGAAAAGGACTTGGGGGTTATGGTAAGCAGCAACCTTAAACCAAGACAGCAATGCCTAAGCGTACGAAATAAGGCAAATAGATTACGGGGATTTATATCAAGAAGTGTAAGCAACAGAATTCCAGAGGTCATGCTGCAGCTTTATACATCATTAGTAAGGCCTCACCTTGATTATGCAGCTCAATTCTGGTCTCCATATTACAGAATGGACACAAAATTCGTTAGAAAACATTCAGCGTAGGATGACTAAAATAATCCAAAGCATTAGAGATCTTCCTTATGAAGAAAGATTGAAGACTCTTAAGTTACATTCACTTGTTAGATGAAGAATGAGGGGACCTGATCGAAGTGTATAAGAACATAAGAAAGGAGGAACACTGCAGCAGGCCTGTTGGCCCATACTAGGCAGGTCCTTTGCAATTCATCCCACTAACAAACATTTTGACCAACCCAATTTTAGATTTAGAAAGGACATAGGTAAGTACTGGTTTTCTAACAGAGTTGCAGATGCGTGGAACAGTCTTCCCAGTGGGGTGATAGAGGCTAGGACCTTGGGTAGCTTTAAGAAGAGACTGGACAATATATGAGTGGGAGGGGCTGGGTTTGATTGGTGTCAAGGGGTACAGGAGTTATTTCTTTAGTAGCTTTAGGTAGATGTCGTTTTGATAGGACCTGCCTCGTATGGGCAATAGGCCTTCTGCAGTGTTCCTACATTCTTAGTTCTTGTTCTTAATTTTCAATGCCACCCAAGAAACAAGCTCCAATGTGCAAGTCCCACTCAAATCCAACCCTCCCACTCGTGTACTTATCCAAACCTAAATTTGAAAACTACCCAAAGTCCTAGCCTCAATAACCCAACTAGGTAGACTGTTCCACTCATCAACTACCCTATTTCCAAACCAATACTTTCCTATGTCCTTTTCTAAATCTAAACTTATCTAATTTAAATCCATGGAAGATAGGTATTAATGAAGGGGATATTAACAAGGTCTTGAGGATATCTCTCCAAGAGAGAACCCGCAGTAATGGATTTAAATTAGATAAGTTTAGATTTAGAAAGGACGTAGGAAAGTATTGGTTTGGAAATAGGGGTAGTTGATGAGTGGAACAGTCTACCTAGTTGGGTTACTGAGGTTAGGACTTTGGGGTAGTTTCAAATTTAGGTTGGATAAGTATATGAGTGGGAGGGGTTGGATTTGAGTGGGACTTGCACATCAGAGCTTATTTCTTGGGTAGCATTGAAAATATGGGTTTGGTCAAATGTTTGTAGTGGGATGAATTGTAAAGGAACTGCCTAGTATGGGCCAACAGGCCTGCTGCAGTGTTCCTCCTTTCTTATGTTCTTAATTTGAGAAGGACTGGTAAATTATGAGTCAGTAATGTTTTCACTTTTTAATATCTATCGCGTGGTCAGTAGTCGTAAGGTTACACGGTAAATAATGGGTCCACTGGAAGTGGTGAAAAATGACGCATTCAATTTAGAACTGAACTGTACTAAGTAAACATCTGAGCAGTAGGCCTGATGCAGGAATATATAGGAAAATTCAAACAAATACAATATATAGAATGTAAAACATACCATGATTGAGAAGAGAGGCAGCAAAGTATGCCAGTTAGTAGAGGTAAAAATTCCTTGAATGATGACAAGTGCCGAGCTCTGCTCTATAAAAGTCTGGAGGTCAGATGATAACTTGACAGGTCATACCTTCACCTCACTTGCTCAACTTAAATGCATGTGACAGTTATGAACTCTTGTTGTCCTATATGTTTTTCTCCTTAGTAAATTTACTAATGAAAATATTGAGAATACGTAGTACAGCATATAAAACGAATATAAACTTACCATGACTGAAAAGTGTGGCAGCTAAGTAGAAGAGTTTGCAGAGGTAAAATATTTCTCGACTGATGACAAAAGCAGATGTCAGCTGTATATAAAGGTCTGGAGGTCAGGTGAAAACTTGACAGGTGATGCCTTCACCTTACTTGATCAACTTAATTGCTCCTGACAGTTATGAACTCTTGTTCTGCTATTTATTTTCATCCTTATTAAATTTACTAATGAAAATATTGAGAATATATAATACAACAAATAAAAAGAATATGAACTTACCATGGTTGAGAAGTGTGGCAGCTAAGTAAATGAGTTAGTAGAGGCAAAAGTTTCGTGATTGATGACATGAGCAGATTTGTGTTGTATATGGAAGTCTGGAGGTTCTGTGATAACATGACAAGTTGTCCCTTCACCTCACTTGCTCAACTAGTTACAACTGACTATTATGAACTCTTGTTCTGCTATTTATTTTCTCTTTAGGAAATGTACTAATGAAAAGATTAAAAGGTGGAGCACTGCATCAGACCTACTGGCCCATGTTAGGCAGTCTAACTCACACCCACTCATAATATAAGAAAGGAGGAGCTCTGAAGCAGGTCTACTGAAACATGATTGGTAGGTCAACTCACACCCAGTCATAAGAACATAAGTTATGTGTCTCCTTTAAGTGACGTGTCTGACCTCAGTAGGTCAAGGCATTGGCTTAAACCGGTGGGAGAATAGGACCTGCCTCGCATAGGCCATTAGGCCTGTTGCAGTGTTCCTTCTCCTTATGTTCTAATGAAAAGAAAAGCACTGCACTAGTCCTGGGGGCCGTGCTAAGCGTGTCAAACTCAAAACCCTTTATAACAAAAGGAGGAACCCTCTAGTAGGTCTGCTAGCCAGTGCCAGGCATTTTCAAATCACACTCACTGGAGTAATTTTCTAACACATTTTAAATCTACCTATGGTTCTTGACTCAATGGCGCTTCTGAGTAATTTCTCCAACTTACCCACCACTCTGTTACCAAACCAGTGACTGTAATATTTTTTCTAATTTTTAATATTTCAAATCTGAACTCATTCCTTCAAGTCTTGTCTTGGTTATGACTATATACCAGAGAGAACATATGAACACTGCAGCAGGCCTACCGGCCCATCCTAAGCAGGTCTTTCGCAAAACGGAACCTACTAATAAACACATCTTCCCAGCCAATTTTCAATGCTACCAACGGAATTACCTATTATAACCGTGTTAACTAGTGTGGAAGTCCCACTATAATTCAACCCTCTCTCTCGTGCATTTATCTAGCCTATATTTGAAACTATCCAAGCATTAAGCTTCAATTACCTCACTAAGCATACTGTTTCACTCATCGACTACTATATTTCAAAACCAATACTTTTTTGTATCCTTTCTAAATTTAAAATCATGCAGTTTTGGAAGATGACACTTATAATATGAAAAACCCAAATTTGTTCTCAGGAGAACAAAAAATCCTTATTTTAGTTTTTACGAGGATATGGAAAATATTTTAATTATAATTTTTCAGCAAATTTTATTTTGTATAAATAACGTTAAGTAAATGTTCATATTATACATATATTTTACAAAAATGTGTATTTTACAATTTACATTCAGGTGTTAGCCATGCATGTTAAGCATGTATTCAAATGATTTATTATCATATTTCTTCGCGTCTTCCAGCTTTGTCTCAGTTTTAACGTTCTTGGTGTGGTTCTCATTGTCTTTATTGTCTTTCTTCCTGTATGTGTTGCCAGAACTATTCTTCTTGTCTCTGGTGCTGGAAGTTGTGGGGTATTTCTCTTCTTTCATCTTGTCAGTGGTACGTGTACTGGTGAGTTGTTTATCTTTCTTCTTGTCAGTGGGGCCAGAACTAGTGGAACATTTATCTTCTTTCTTCTTCTCAATAGTAGCAGACCTAGTTGAGTGTTTAGCTTCTTTCTTGTTGTCAGTGGTTCCTGATCTAGTGAAGTGTTTCTCTTCTTTCTTCTTGTTAGTGGAACCAGAACTAGTTGATTGTTTATCTTTCTTCATGTCAACAGTGGCAGAACTAGTTGAGAGTTTATCTTTTCGCTTCTTGTCAGCTTCTTCAGTGCTAGTGGAATGTTTTTCTTCTTTCTTTTTGTCTCTGGTACCAGAACTAGTGAAGAGTTTATCTTTCCTGTTGTCAAAGGGGCCAGAACTAGTGGAATTTTTATCTTCTTTCTTCTTGTCAGAGGTAAGGGAATAAGTGAAGTGTTTATCTTTGTTTTTGTCAGTGATGCCAGAACAAGTGGAATGTTTCTCTTCTTTATTCTTGTCAGTGATACCAGAACTAGTGAAAAGCTTATCTTCTTCCTTCTTGTCAGTAGTGCCAGAACTAGTTGAGTGTTTCCCTTTTTTATTCTTGTCAGTGTTGCCAGAACTAGTGAAGTGTTTTTCTTTCTTCTTGTCAGTGTTGTCAGAACTATTGGAATGTTCGTCATCTTTCTTAGTGGTGGTGCCAAAACAAATTGTGTTTTTTCCCCAATTCTCTATTGTCACTTGTGCAACAACTAAACGAGACTAGTGACTGTTTGTCTTGCATCTTATCTGTGGTGTCAGCACTAGTCAAACCCTTTTCACCTTTCTTCTTGTTAGTGTCAGTAGAACTAGTTGAGTTTTGTGGATGTTTCACATGCTTCTTGTCACTCTTGGCTTTTATCTTATCATCAGTGCATGGAGGTCTCTCAGAAAAAGTTTCTTCGTAGGTTTTCCTTGGCTCACAGTAAATTCTGCATGTAGAGAGTTCTCTGGTTGGAGGTCCTTTGGAGCAGATAGTGTGTATGAAGGTCTCTGCACTGATATTTTCTTTCGAAGATATTCTTGACCATCATAATATTCTTTGTGATGTGTCATCTGCAACACTTCTTCCACATGATATAGTCCTGCACATGATTCGTTGGGTAGAGGTTGGTGCTTTATTTCCTCTGTAAGAAGTTCTTTTACCTGTGGTTGGAATTCGTTTCGGGAACGGCTCTTGTCGGCAGAAACTGACGGGAGTCTCTCTTGCTCTTTATTCTCGCATTTTTTGTCTTGCTCCTTGGCAAAAGCATAATCAAAAGACACATGGGGAGGTGGGGGCAAGCTTTTGAACATATTTGTTGCCAATTGATTTGTCACACACGAGGCTGGGGTGGTAAATTGAGGTCGGCTCATGTTGGCTTGAGTAACAGGAAGAGATGGTAATCCTGACCATAGAAGAGGCTGGCTTGTGTTGCAGGTTGCTGATGTCCCTTTCCTTGGAGCCATGGTCGGTGGTGCCTGAGGCACAATGGGACTACAGCTGTGTGATGGGAATCCTTGAGATGCTGGTTTTAGAGAGTATGGTTTGGTGCAAGGGACAGAAATTTCCTTAGACATGTTGCAAGGTCTCATTGATGAATGCGTTGGACGCTTGCTCGAGTCAGCAAAATGGACTGGCAAACCTGAATCCCTGTTACTCTTAGGCATAATACCCCGAATGACGAATTCTTTGCCATCAATGTAGAATCGCTGTGGCTTGGAGTCTAAGAAGACATCAATCACATTCGAATTGATCTCCAGCTGAATTTTACCAGCAAGATAGTCTGTATTTTTAGTATTACTTATATTTACTTTTGGAGTCTTACCATCTAGTCTTATAGTGCGTAGCCGACCACCCATGTGAACAGTTACTGGCTTGCCACCAAATGCGCATTGATAACCTACACCATCAAACATCAATTCTTGAGTGGGCACACCTAGTTTAACACGGTGCGTCTCACCGGCAATGTTGAATTTCCTGTAGTCTTCTCCAATTTTCATTGGGAGCACGTACTTTCCCTCGTCAAAGATAATGTTACACTTCCCGTCTCCATATGTTACTGTACGAGGATCGTTCCAATCCATAAGAATCACAGCATGTTCTCCATAGGTTCGGATCTCTCGTGAAACACCATCAATCTCAATGGACTTTGTTTCAGGTGTACCAGCTATCCGATTCTTTAGTAGTTAGGAGATGTAGATTACGTTTTCCAGTCAACTGCTCTTGCAGTGCATACCCACGATAATACTGTGAGTCACATTTTGCCATTTTAGCTTTTCTCAATTCGTTATTTTCTAATTCTTGTCTTCCTCTCTTTCTTCCCATGTCTCGTGATTCAGGGCCTACAGTGAATTCCATTGAATCCCCTCGTCTTAATCCAGGAACAGCAGGACATGGTTCCAAGCGAGGGATGGTTGAACCCACGGTATTGGTGGATGCAATACCAGCATTACCAAGCCGACTAACAGCTGTTCGATTTCCGGAGTCAATGGTACTTGAAATAGGAACTTTAAGATGCACAGCATCACCAAAACCATGACGAGGAGCTTGCTTCACATTTTTGTTGAGCTCTACACAAGGCCGCAAAAGATACTCTGGGTCAAAGATGGGACTTATGGCCGCGAAACTAAATCCATCAGCCCTTTAAGCTCCAGCTCCTGATAAAAAAGATTTGAGTATAAGTACACAATTCATCACATTAACTGAACATCTGAACTCACAAATATGTGGATGGAAAGAATGTAATGATGAAGGAATTACTAGTGATATGAGCAAATTCGCCGATGACACGAAGATAGGTAGGATAATTGATTCAAACGTAGATGTTAGGGAACTTCAGGAGGATTTAGACAAACTCTACTCTTGGTAAGAAAAGTGGCAGATGCAGTTCAATGTAGATAAATGCAAGGTTGTGAAGCTCCGGAGTGTCCATAACCATAGCACTCGTAAGTTAAATAATATAGAACTTAGCCATACAGATTGCGGAAAGGACTTGGGGGTTATGGTAAGCAGCAACCTTAAACCAAGTAATCTATTTGCCTTATTATGTACCTTAGGCATTGCTGTCTTGGTTTAAGGTTGTAATAAAGTTGGTAGAATGACCGACAATATGTAAAGCAAAAGGACACAAGTGCAACTAATGTGACATTTATTGTGGCAACGTTTG
>NC_069437.1:42717661-42742564 GCF_026875155.1 Cherax quadricarinatus | reverse complement strand
TTTCACTTTTTCTTACTTTTCCCTGCCATTTCTGTATTCGACTGAAGAAGCCTTGGTAGGGAAACGTTCGGAATAAAGTTTTTAAATTTTGGGATATGGTTTTACCAAACAACCCTGTGGGTATTGTATACCTTTTTGATGTTCATTTGTAGCCTGCACCGTGGCATCTTGGTCAAAAAACCCCTTTGGACAAGCTTTTCAGTGAGAATTTTGGGTTCTGGAGGGACATGACCTTCAGTGGCCTTCCTACTACTACTACTACTACTCTACTCTACTACTACTACCCTGCGCCTCTTTTCCCGCGTATTTAAGTCTCCGCATGTGTTGATTTCGATAGTTCCTGACAAGGGAAATGAACTTCTCCGGCCGGGGGACGACAACCTAAATTCTACGATTTTAAGGGTTATGGACTGTTACATCGTTTCACTTCTCTACTTTTCCCTTCTACTTTTGTATTCGTGAAGAACCTACTGTGTAGGCGAAACGTTTCGGAATAAATTTTGTCTAATGTTGCATATGTGTCTTCCCTAACAACCTGTCGGTTTTGTATACCATTTTGATTTTCATTTGGGGCACTGCAACAGTGGCTTTGGTACAGAAACCCCTTGGACAAGCTTTTAAAGGGGAAAAGTGTTGGATTGAGAGGGACAGACCTCTCAGTGGCCTCACTACTATACTACTATACTACTATATACTCTCTACCCCCCTTCCCTTCGACGTTTTAAGTTCCGCACTGTCGCTTGATCTTCAATAGTTCCTGCAATGGAACTGAACTTTCCAGGCCGGGGGGGACGAAAACCTCAAATTCACGACTTTAAGGGTGATGGACTGATTTAAAATCGTCTTACTTCTCTATGCCCCTGCTATTTTGTATTCGACTGAAGAAGCCTACTGTGTAGGCAAAAACGTTTCGGAAAAAAGTTGCAACTGTTGTTTGTGTCTTCCCTAACAGTTGCCATGTGTTATTTATCAACATGTGGGTTCTCGAACCTCATCTACAAACAGAGCTTATTTCTTGGGTAATTGAAATTGGGGGTTGGTAAAATGTTTGTTAGGGGGATGAATTGTAAAGGACCCGCCCAGTTGGGCCCAAAAGGCCCGTTGCAGGTTCCTCCTTTTTTTGTTTTTGAAAAAACACAAAGGGCAAAAAATGCAACTAATTTCACCCCTTATAATGAACTTTGTTGCAAATGTGTTCTTTTTAACTTTGCATATTGTCTGTATTTTTACAAACAAACTAAAAATGCTGTAGTGGTTTGTTAGGGAAAATTGATGGAAAAAAAAGGTCTACAAGTAGAGTTTTTTGACGTAAAACCTTGGGTAGTTTAAATTTAGGTTGGTAAATACATGAGGGAGAGGCATTGGATTTGATCGTTTCTAAACACGAGTAAAATAGAATTATCCAAGCTTTTTCTTGGAGAAGCATGAAAATAATATTTGGCAAATAATTTGGTTTAGTGAAATAGATTGTGAAGGTCGGTGCATATTCAAGATTGATTTGATTCTATTCTAGATGATGGACCCTGTATTTAGACAGATGCGACCTGTACTTTGCACAGATTCGAACTGTACTTAGCTTTGTGGATGGACCTGTTTTTAACTCAGAGGTGACCTGTACTTTGCTTAGAAGGTGACCTGCTCAGACGTGAACCTGTAACATAGCTCAGAACGTGACCTGTACTTAGATTCCTGAGGAACCTGTACTTATCTCAGAGGGACCCTGTATTTAGCTCAGTGATGACTTACTTATGCACTCAGAGCTTATTTCTTATGGAGCATTGAAAATTGGGTTGGGCAAATGTTTTGTATTTATTGGTTGAATTGTAAAAGGACCTGCCTAGTATAGGCCAACAGGCCTCTGCACGGTTCTTCCTTTCTTATGTTCTTAGTTTGGGGCCCAAACAGGCCTATGCAGTAATGTTCCACCTCAAGTTCTCATGTTTCTCTTTTGTGATTTTGCTAAGTATTTTTTCTTTTTTTTTTTACAGATCTCTTTTAAATGATCTAATGTCTGTGTATCTTCATGAAGCTAAAAACTGTGTAGTTTTGAAAATTTGTTTAGATAATACAAGAGTGTGAGTTAGACCGGACTAGCTTGCGGATTGTAGTGTTACAGATTCTGTGTCCTTTGTTTTAGTGGATATTAGCTGTAAAACTGACTAGTAGGAGTCAATGGCATTAGACAGAAAGGTGATAGGTCTTCCTCTCGTGGGCCACTAGGCTCTGCTAGACAATTGCTCTACTAATAATTTTAGATTTATTGACAAAATACTTGGAAAATTCAAAAGACGTCATTAATGAGATTTTATGAGAAAATCTTGTCACTAAAAGCTTTGTGTCAGTTATCAATCTTAATGAATACAAACTGACATCATGCTTTGTTACATTGATCATGGTTTCGTATTTTTATATGGAGAAATGATGAAAGCATAAGCAAGAATCCATAAATATTGTGAAGGGGTTTGTGCCACATCTCGAAGACTTTCTGCCAAAGTAGAGGATTTTTGGAAAACGTTAACAGAAGTGCAATGGTTTTTGCAAATATAACTTTCTTGAGAGTATTTCTAATTAGTACATATTTGCAAGGCAAATTTCATAATGCGTCATAGCATTTTGCTTTTTCTTCGATATTCGAATGATGGTTTCTTTCGTCCAAGAACAACGAAACCTCTGAAATTGACTATCCATCTTGAAGAACTTGGGAAACGACCGTTGAAAAAAAGGCAAGAAATTTCTAAGAGCCTTCAGTAACGAAAAAAAAAAAAAAAAAAAAAAAAAAAAAAAAAAAAAAAAAAAAATCAGATCTTCGTTTTAAGCACATTCATCCTCAATACTTATCATCACTGACAGTTACTTCAAAAGGCACCTGATTAACAGAAGAAAATAAAGACTAGCATTCGTCCTTTAATGAAACATAAGAAAGGGAGGTATCACTGCTGCAGGCCTGTTACTTAGCTTAGCGATGAGGACCTGTTTTTAACTCAGAGGGGAGTGACCTGTACTTTGCTTGAGGTGACCTGCTCAGACGTGACCTGTAACTTAGCAAGTACAGGCAAGGTACAGAGTCCACCGTCTTCGTCTTGTAGACGGAAGAATGAGGGAGAACTGATCGAAGTGTATAAGTGAAGATAGGTATTGGGTTGGTCAAGTTTGTTGTGGGCATGAATTGGCAAAAAGACCTGCCTGTGTGGGCCATCAAGGCCTGATGCAGGTTCCTCCTTTGTTCTTATGTTCTATGTATTAATAAGGGGGATATTAACAAGGTTTGAGGATATCTCTCACAAGAGAGAACCCGCAGTAATGATTTAATATTAGATAAGTTTAGATTTAGAAAGGACTATAGGAAAGATTGGTTTGGAAATAGGGGTAGTAGTAGATGAGTGGAACAGACTAGCTAGTTGGGGTTTATTGAGGCTAGGGACTTTGGGTAGTTCAAATTTAGGTTGGAATGTAAATTCATGAGTGGGAGGGTTGGATTTGAGTGGGACTTGAACTTCAGAGCTTATTCTTGGGTTGCATTGATAAATTGGGTTGGTCAAATGTTTGTTAGTGGGATGCAATTGTAAAGGACCTGCCTAGCATGGGCCAACAGGCCTGCTGCAGTGTTCCTCCTTTTCTTATGTTCTTAAGAAAACTCAAGGACAAAAGTGCGTGCAACTAATGTCAACTTTAGGAAATGAACTTTTAGTTGCAAATGTGTTCTTTTGCTTTGCCATTATTGCCTGTATTCTTACAAACATACATAAAATGCTGTAGCTAGGTTTGTAATAGGGAAATTGATGGAAAAAAAAGGTCTACATAGTAGAGTTGTTGACGCTAAAACCTTGGGTAGTTTAAAATTTAGGTTGGGCTATTAATTCAATTTGTTAGAGGAATTGATAGATCTAGTATCTAAACCTATCTCCACAGGATATTCATAAAATAAGTGAATCATCCATGTATTTCCAACTTTAAATTTATTCCTGACTATGGAACTGAACTTCTCCAATCTCAAATCAAGGGTGATGGACTGTTTACAGCGTCTTCATATCTATACTGTTCCTGCTCTTGCTGTATTCGACGGAAGGAAGCTATGTGAAGGCGATACGTTTCGCAATATAGTTGCATAACTGTTGGCCTGTTGAGTCTACTACCAACCCTATGCAGTATAGTATACCAGACACGCAACACAATTGCATTTAGTACAGAAAACCTCTTATATTTGAGTGGCATCTCTTGCAAATGAGTGGATAGAGTTATCAGACCGTATTTTTTAGGAGGAGCATTGAAATTGGATTTGGCAAATGCTTTGTTAGTGGGATGGATTGTAAAGGACCTTGCCGAGTTGTGACCCAACAGGCCGCTGCTCAGTGATTCCTCCTTTCTTATGTTCATTAAAGGAACGAATGCTAGTCTTTATTTCTTCTGTTACGGTCAGGTGCCTTTTGGGAAGTAACTGTCAGGTGATGATAAGTATTAGGTGAATGTGTTATAGAAACGAAGAAACTGTTACTGAAGGCTCATAGGAATTTCGTGCCTTGTTTCATCGGTCGATTCCCAAGTTCTTCAAGATGGATAGTCAATTTCAGAGGTTCGTTGTCTTGGACGAGAAGAAGAGCATCATTCGAATGTGAAGAATAAAGTAAATGCTATGGGAAAGATTATGGAATTTGCCTTGCCAAGATAATGTACTAATTAGAAATATCTCGGAAAGTTATATTTTGCAAGAAAACAATTGCACTTCTGTTAACGTTTTCCAAAAATCTTTCTACTTTGGCAGGAAAGTCTTCGGAGATGTGGCACACACACAATTCTCAATATTTATGGGATTCTTGTTGATACTTCATCATTCTCGATATGACATACGAAACAATGATCAAATGTATCAAAGCATGATGTCAGTTTGTATTCATTATATTGATAACCGACACAAAGTTTTAGTGACAAGATTTTCTCAATACCGAGTCTCATTAAAGACGTCTTTTAATTTTTCCAAAGTTCAATTTTGCTCAATAAATCTAAACACTATTAGTAAGAGCATTGTAGAGGCCTAGTGGCCACGAGAGAAGACCCCTAGTCACTTTCTGTCTAAGCCATTGACTCTACTTAGTCAGGTTACAGCCTCATATCCACTAAAACAAGGAGCACAGAATCTGACCTACATCGCAAGTATTTCAGGACAAACTCACACTCTTGTATTTATCTAACAAATTTTCATAACTACACGTGTTTTAGCTTCAATGATGATACAGCACTAAGATCATTTAAAAGAGATCTGTAAAAAAAAAGAAAAAATATACTATAGCAAAACCACAAAAGAGAAACATGAGAACTTGAGGTGGAACACTGCAGTAGGCCTGTTGCCCATACTAAGAAACTAGAAAGGAAGAAACAGTGGCAGGAGGCCTGTTGGCCTATACTAGGCAGGGTCCTTTACAATTCATCCCAATATACATAACATTTGCCCAACCCAATTTTCAATGCTACGTAAGATAAATAAGCTCTGATGTGGCATATGTAAGTCATCACTGAGCTAAATACAGGTCACGTCTGAGCTAAGTACAGGTCACGTCTGAGCTAAGTACAGGTAACGTCTGAGCAGGTCACCTCTAAGCAAAGTACAGGTCACCTCTGAGTTAAAAACAGGGTCTCATCTCAAGCTAAGTTACAGGTCGAATCTGTGCCTAAGTACGTCGCATCTGATGCTAATATACAGGTCCATCAATCTAGATAGAATCAAATCATTATTGAAATATGCACGACTTTCACAATCTATTTCACTAAAAAATTATTTGCCAAAAATTTTATTGCAATGCTCTCAAGAAAAGCTTGGGTAATTCTATTTACTTGTTTAATAAACGATCAATCCAATGCCCTCTCCCTAATGTAGTTATCCAACTATAATTTTTAAGACTACCAAGTTTTAGGTCAACAACCTCTACTTTGTAGACTTTTTTTTCCATAAATTTCCCTATTACAATCCTAGCTACAGCATTTTATGTATGTTGTAGATACAGACATATGCAAAGTAAAAAGAAACACATTTTGCAACTAAGTTACATTTCATAAAGTGTGACATTAGTTGCACTTTTGTCCTTGTGTCTTTTCATAGAAACATAAGAAAGGAGAACACTGCTAGCAGGCCTGTAGGCCCTCTACTATGCAGTCCTTTACAATTACATCCCACTAAACAACAGTGTTTGACCAACCCAATTTTCAATGCTACCCAAGGAAATAGCTCTGATGTTCAAGTCCCACTCAAATTTCCAACCCCTCCACTCATGTAGTTTTTATCCTAACCTAAATTTGAAACTACCAAGTCCTAGCCTCTATAACCCCAACTAGGTAGTCGTTCCACTCATCTACTACCTATTTCCAAAACAATACTTTCTTTGTCCTTTCTAATTCTAAATTTTCTAATTTAAATCCATTACTGCGGGTTCTCTCTTGGAGAGATATCTCAAGACTTGTTATTTCCCCTTTATTTTAATTACATAGGAACATAAGAAAGCTGGAAACACCTGCATCAGGCTTGTTGGCCCATACTAGGCAAGGTTCTTTTACAATTTCATCCCACTAACAAACATATGACCAACCAATACCTTTCTTCCAACTTATACACTTCTTAGGTCTCCCCTCATTTTCGTCTAACAAATGAATGTAATTAAGAGTCTTCAATATTTCTTTCATAAGGAAGATGTTAATGCTATGTATATTATAGTCATCCTACGCTGATTGTCTTTAACGAATTTAGTCCATTCTGTAATATAGAGACCAGAATTGAGCTGCATAACTAGGTGAGGCCTTACTAATGATGTATAAAGTTGCAGCATGACCTCTGGACAGGCTATTCATAAATAAGTGTATCATCATGTATTTCACCTTTAAATTTATTCTGACTATGGAACTGAACTTCTTCCTATCTCGCAAATCGCAAGGGGTGATGGACTGATTACATCGTCTTCATATCTCTACTGTTCCTGCCTACTTTCTGTATATCGCATTGAAGAAGCCTACTGTTTGAAGGCGATAGTTTCGAATAAAGGTTGCCTAACTAGTATGGCCTGTGAGTCTTTCCTTACCAACCTCTCAGTATTGTATACCAGGACACTGCAACACTATGGCATCTAAGTACAGAAAACACCTCTTGTATTTTAGTGGCTCTTGCAAAACTGAAGTGGACAGCGTTATAGACCTTATTTTTTAGGGAGCATTTGAAAATTAGGATTTGGCAAATGCTTTGTTAGTGGGATGGATTGTAATAAAGGACCTGCCGAGTATGACCCAAAGGTCTGCAGCAGTGATCCTCCTTTCTTATGTTCATTTAAGGAACGATCTAGTCATTATTTTCTTCTGTAAGTCAGGTGCCTTTTGAAGTAACTGTCATGTGATGATAAGGTATTAGGGTGACTAGTGCTTATAACGAAGACTGTTACTGAAGGCTCTCATAGGAAATTCTTGCCTTTGTTTCCAATCTGTCGTTCCAAGTTCTTCAAGATGATAGTCAATTCAGAGGGTCGTTGTCTTGACGAGAGGAAGAGCATCATTCGAATGTCGTAGAAAAGCTAAATGCTATGGAAAGATCTGTAATTTGCCTTGCAAAGTTATGTACTAATTAGAAATACTCTCAAGAAAGCTTATTTGCAGAAGAAACTATTGCACTTCTGTGTTAAAGTTTCCAAAAACTCTTCTACTTTGGCGAAAGTCTTCGAGATGTTGGCACAAAACACCAATTCCAATATTTATGGATTCTTGATTGATACTCATCATTCTCGATATGAAATACAAGAAACAATGTTAAAAGTATCAAAGCATGATGGTCGTTTGTATTATTAATATGTTAACCGACACAAGCTTTTAGTGAAAGATTTTCTCAATAAGAGGTCTCATTAATGACGAGTCTTGGAATTTTCCAATAGTTTTTTGCCAATAAATCTAATATTTTTTAGTAGGACGTGGCCGCGGGTGCGTTGAGACCCCGGAACTATCTCCAGATAAACTCCAATAAAACTCAGAGCATGTGCAGGCCTAGTGGCCACGTGAGGAAGACCTAGTCACTTTCTGTCTAATGCATTGACT
This sequence comes from Cherax quadricarinatus, assembly GCF_026875155.1. Taxonomy (NCBI): domain Eukaryota; kingdom Metazoa; phylum Arthropoda; class Malacostraca; order Decapoda; family Parastacidae; genus Cherax; species Cherax quadricarinatus. The sequence continues at coordinate 42,734,506 of NC_069437.1, read as the reverse complement.
CACTCTAGTCAGTTACAGCTATATCCACTAATACAAGGAGCACAGAATCTGACCTACAATCTTGTATTTATCTAACAAATTTTCCAAAAACTACGCACAGTGTTTTAGCTTCAATTGATGATACAGCACTTAGATCATTTAAAAAAACGAGATCTGTAAAAAAATACGAAAAAATGTATACTATAGCAAAACCACAAAAGAGAAACAGGAGAACTTGAGGTGGAAACACTTGCAGTAGGCCTGTTGCCCATACTAAGAACATAAGAGAAGGAAAGAACAGCTGCCGGGGCCTGTTGGCTATACTAGGCAGAGTCCTTTCACAATTCTTTCCGACAACAAAAACATTTGCCCAACCCAAATTTTCAATGCTACATAAGGGAAATAAGCTCTTGATGTGCAATGTAGTCATCATGAGTCTAAATTAAGGTACCTCTGAGCTAAGTTACAAGGTTTCCTCTGATCTACGTTCCGGTCACGTCTGAGCTAAGTTACAGGTCACGTTCTGAGCAGGTCCCTCTAAACACTTTTCAGACAAAACCTGATATTTTAGCTAGAAAATTCATGGATTTTTCCAAATTCTTTTTTATCAGAATGCTGATGGAATTGAATTTTACGCTGAAAGTAACTTAAATATGGACATTTTTAGTGTAGTATTGAGTCAATATAATTTCAAGTGTGAAAATCCAAGTATTTTAGCTAAAAGAAAAGATTTGTGTGTAAAAGTGCACTCAAAATCCTTCAAATCGTTGAATATGCAGTAAAAAATCCGAGGACCTTTACTAATGCTGTATAAAGCTGCAGCTTGACCTCTGGACTCTGTTGCTTAACACTTTTATATATAATTCCCATGTAATATATTTAAATCGCCCATTTTAATCTATTTACATCTTTTAAAATCCCACATTTTCACACAAACCTTCTTTTTAGCTAAAATACTTGGATTTTTCACACTTGAAATATAGATTGACTCAAATTACTACACTAAAAATTCATATTAAAGTTACTCAGCATAAAATTCCAATTCCATCTGCAATTCTGATAAAAAAATTGAAGTAGCCATGAATTTTAGCTAAAATTATCAGGTTTGTCTGAAAAAGTGTTCTAAATGTAAAAATCGTCGAAATATGCATAAAACATCATTTTACCCTATTTTTCGATTTTTTCAATGCTTTTGGTATTTTTTAAGTAAAATATATGAAATATTGAAATGCTTGAAATTATGAAATAACTGAAGCATTGAAAAAAAATCGAAAAATAGGAGTAAAATGATGTTATTTTACTGCATATATTCGCGTTTTTTGAGACATTTAGAAACACTTTTTCAGACAAACTGTTATTTTTAGCTAAAAATCAAGGATTTTCAATTTTTTTATCTGTATTGCTGATGGTATTGAATTTTATGCTGAAAGTAAATCTAAAATATGATATTTTGTGTTGTATTGGAGTACAATATATATTTCAGTGTGAAAATCCATGTATTTTAGCTAAAAAAGAAAGGTTTGTGTGAAAAGTGCTCAAAATCTCCAAATCGTCGAAATAGGCGTAACTTCATTTTACCATTGTTTTTCGATTTTTTCCAATTGCTTTTGTATTTTAAATGAAATCCATGAAATATATGAAAATGCTTGAAATATATGAATAGCTGTAGCATTGAAAATATCGAAAATCGGGTAAAAATGATGTTTTTCTGCATATTTCGACTGTTTTTTAGCATTTACAACACTTTTCACGACAAAACTGTATTTTAGCTAAATCATGGATTTTCTAACTTTATTATCAGAATTGTTAGTAAGTGCTTTTAAATGCTCGAATCGTCGAAAGATATGCGGCAAAAACATCATTTTACCATATTTATCGATTTTTCATGCTTCAGCTATTTCAAGTTATTTCAAGCATTGCATATATTTCATGTTATTTTTTAAAATACCAAAGCATTGGAAAAAAATCGCGTAAAAAGATTGTAAATGATGTTTTACTGTGTGTATTGACGATTTTTTTTTTAGCATTAGAACACTTTTCAGACGAAACTTATATTTTAGCTAAATTCATGGATTTCTAACTTTTTTTTTATCAGAATTGCTGTGAAATTGAATTTTTTGCTGAAAGTAACTTAAATATGGAAAATCCATGTATTTTAGCTAAAAAGAAAGGTTTGTGTGAAAAGTGCTCAAAATCCTCCAAATCGTCGAAATATGCAGTAAAACATCATTTTATTTACATTTTATTTACATTCATATTTAAGTTACTTTCAGCATAAAATTCAATTCCATCAGCAATTTGATAAAAAAAGTTTGAAAATCCATGAATTTTAGCTAAAATATTAGGTTTGTCTGAAAAGTGTTCTAAATGCTAAAAATCGTCGAAATATGCAGTAAAACATCATTTATACAATATTTTTCGATTTTTTCAATGCTTTTGGTATTTTTAAAAAATATATGAAATATATGAAATGCTTGAAATATATGAAATAGCTGAAGCATTGAAAAATCGGAAAAATATGGTAAAATGATGTTTTACTGCATATTTCGACGATTTCGAGCATTTAGAGCACTTCTCAGCCAATCTGCTAAAAATCCATGAATTTTAGATAAACTATCAGGTTTGTCTGAAAAGTGTTGTAAAATATGCTAAAAATCGTCGGAAATATGAAGTAAAACATCATTTACCCTATTTTTCGATTTTTCAATGCTTTAAGCTATTTCATATTATTTCAAGCTTTTCATAAATTCATGTATTTTGTTAAATTACCAAAATGCATTGAAAAAATCGAAAAAAAAATAACATGGTAAAATGATGTTTTACTGCTATTTCGACGCTTGGAGGATTTTGAGCACTGTTCACACAAACTTTCTTTTTAGCTAAAATACATGGATTTTCACACTTGAAATATATGTTGACTCAAAATACTTACTTAAAATATTCATATATACGTTACTTTCAGCATAAAAATTCAATTCCATCAGCAATTCTGATAAAAAAAATTTGAAAAATCAATGGATATTAGCTAAAAGTTCAGGTTTGTCTGAAAAGTGTTCTAATGCTAAATCGTCGATAAATATGCAGTTAAACATCATTTTCCCTATTTTTCGCATTTTTCAATGCTTCAGGTTATTTCATGATATTTCACGCATTTCTTAGATTTCTTATATTTTTTAACAATACCAAAAGCATTTGAAAAAATCGAAAAATATGGTAAAATGTTGTTTTACTGCATATTTCGACGATTTTTAGGCATTTTTTTAGAACCACTTTCAGACAAACTGTATTTTAGCTAGAGAATTCATGGATTTCAAATTTTTTTATCCGAATTGCTGATGGATTGACTTTTATGCTGAAAGTAACTTAAAAATGACATGTTAGTGTAGTATGAGCAATATATATTTTCAATGTGAAAATCCTGTATTATAGCTTAAATAAGAAAGGTTTGTGTGAAAAGTGCTCAAAATCTACCAAATCGTCGAAATATGCAGTATAACCCTATTTTTCGCGATTTTTTTCAATGTCTTTTTGGTATTTTTAAAAATATTTATGAATATATGAAATGCTTGATATAATGAAAATAACTGAAGCATTGAAAAATCGAAAAAATGGGGTTTAAAAATGATGTTTTACTGCATATTTCGACGATTTATAGATTTAGAACACTTTCCAGACAAACCTGATATTTTAGCTAAATTCATGGATTTTCTCAAACTTCTTTATCAGGAATTGCTAGAAAAGTGCCTCTAAAAATGCGGCAAAACATCATTTTACCATATTTTCGATTTTTTCAATGCTTCAGCTATTTCATATTTATCACGCAATTTCTCTATATATTTCATATAATTTTAAAAATACCAAAAGCATTGAAAAATCAAAAAATATGTTTTACTGATTATTTCGCGATTTGGAGGATTTTGAGCACTTTTCACACAAACCTTTCTTTTTAGCTAAAATACATGGATTTTCACACTTGAAATATATATTGACTCAATACTACACTAAAATGTCATATTTAAGTTACTTTCAGCATAAAATTCAATTCCATCAGCAATTTGATAAACAATTTGAAAACTCCATGAATTTTAGCTAAGTTAGGTTTGTCTGAAAAGTGTTCTAAAATGCTAAAAATCGTTTTACCATATTTTTCGATTTTTTCAATGCTTTTGGTATTTTTAAAAAATATATGAAATATATGAAATGCTTGAAATATATGAAATAGCTGCGCATTGAAAAAATTCTGGAAAAATAGGGTTAAAATGATGTTTACTGCATATTTCGACGATTTTTAGTATTTAGAAACACTTTTCTCTAGGACAAACCTGATATTTTAGTAAAATTCATGGATTTCAAATTTTTTTTTCTGAATTGTGCTGGAATTGATATTTTATTCTTGAAGTAACTTAAATTTGTTATTTTAGTTGTAGTATTGAGTCAATATATATTTCAAGTGTGAAAATCCATGTATTTTAGCTAAAAAGAAAGGTTTGTGTGTAAAGGGCCGTCAACATCCTCCAAATCGTCGAATTATGCAGTAAAACATCATTTTACCATATTTTTCGATTTTTTCAATGCTTTTGGTATTTTTAAAAAATATATGAAATATATGAAATGCTTGAAATATTGAAATAGCTGAAGCATTGAAAAATCGAAAAAAAAAATAGGGTGGTAAAATGATTTTTTACTGCATTTTCGCGATTTAGCATTTCACAACACTTTTCAGACAAACATATATGTTGTCGCTAATGCTTCATGGATTTTCTAACTTTTTTATCAGAATTGCTAGAAGTGCTCTAAATGCTCGAAATCGTCGAAATATGCAGTAAAACATCATTTTACCATATTTTTCGATTTTTTCAATGCTTCAGCTATTTCAAGTTATTTCAAGCATTTCATATATTTCATATATTTTTTAAAAATACCAAAAGCATTGAAAAAATCGAAAAATATGGTAAAATGATGTTTTACTGCATATTTCGACGATTTTTAGCATTTAGAACACTTTTCAGACGAAACTAATATTTTAACATTAAAATGGTATAAAATACCGACAGGATTCTCTAACTTTTTTTATCAGAATTGCTGATGGAATTGAATTTTATGCTGAAAGTAACTTAAATATGAAATCCATGTATTTTAGCTAAAAAGAAAGGTTTCTGTGAAAAGTGCTCAAAATCCTCCAAATCGTCGAAATATGCAGTAAAACATCATTTTACCATATTTTCGTTTTTTTCATTGTTATTTCGTATATTTAGGATGTCATATATTTTTATGTTTTTTTAAAAATACCAAAAAGCATTAGAAAAAATCGAAAAATTATGGTAAAATGATGTTTTACTGCATATTTCAACGATTTGGAGGATTTTGAAGCACTTTTCGCCAAATCTTCCTTTTTAGCTAAAATACTGGCTTTTCACACTTGAAAATATATATGACTCAAATACTACACTAAAATGTATATTTAAGTTACTTTCAGCGTAAAATCAATTTCCATCAGCAATTCTGATAAAAAAAATTTGAAAATTCCATGAATTTTAGCTAAAAATAGCAGGTTTGTCTGAAAAGTGTTTAGAGGTGACCGGCTCAGAGTTGACGTACTTAGCTCAGAGTGAACTGTACTTAGTAATAGAGGCAACCTGTACTTAGCTCAGATGTGACCTGTAATTAGCTCAGTGATGACTTACAATATGCGCATCAGAGCTTATTTCTTATGTAGCATTGAAAATTGGGTTGGGCAAATGTTTTGTATATTGGGATGAATTGTAAAGGACCTGCCTAGTATAGGCCAACAGGCCTCCTGCTCTGTTCTTCCTTTCTTATGTTCTTAGTAGGGCCAACAGGCCTGCTGCAGTGTTCACCTCAAGTTCTCATGTTTCTCTTTTGTGGTTTTGCTTATAGTATATTTTTTCTTTTTTTTTTTTTTTTACAGATCTCTTTTAAATGATCTTAGAGCTGTATCATCATGAAGCTAAAACACTGTGTAGTTTTGGAAAATTTGTTAGATAATACACAGAGATGTGAGTTAGACCTGAAGTGTCTTTTCGATTGTAGAGTCAGATTCTGTGCTCCTTGTTTTAGTGGATATGAGCAGTAATGATAAGTAGAGGTCATGGCATAGACAGAAAGATGATAGGTCTTCTCTCTTGGGCCACTTGGACTGCTACAATGTCTACTAATTAGTTAGATTTATTGGCAATATACTTGGAAAATTCAAAGACGTCCTTAATGAGACTCTTTATTGAAGAGAAAAATCTTGTCACTAAAGCTTTGTGTCGGTTATCATATTAATGAATACAACTGACATCATGCTTTGATACATTTGATCATTGTTTCGTAATTTTTATATCGAGAATCGTGTAAAATATTGTGAAATTGTGTTTGTGCCACATCTCGAAGGACTTGCTTGCCAAAGTAGAGATTTTTGGAAAGTTAACAGTAAGTGCAATGTTTTTCTGCAATATACTTTTCTTGTAGAGTATTATAATTAGTACATATCTTGCAAGGAAATTTCATAATCTTCCAAAGCATTTAGCTTTTTTCTTCGACATTCGAATGATGCTCTTCTTCTCGTCAAGACAACGACCCTCTGAAATGACTAACCATACCTTGAAGAACTTGGAACGACGATTGAAACAATAGGCTGAAGAAATTCCTATGAGCCTCAGTAACAATTTCTTCGTTTATAAGCAAGATTCAACTTAATACTTATCATCACCTGGACAGTTACGTCAAAGGGGGGGGGGGCACCTGACCGTACAGAAGAAAAATAAAGCTAGCATTCGTTCCTTTACTGAACATAAGAAAGGAGGAACACTGCAGAGGCTGTTGGGTCATACGAGGCCCGGTCTTTACAATCGCCCACTAACAATGCTTTGCCAAATCCAATTTTCAATGGCTCCCTAAAAAATAAGGTCTGATAACTCTATCAATCAATTTGCAAGAGCCATCTCAAATACAAGAGGTGTTTTCTGAACTAAGAGCCATTGTGTTTGCAGTGTACTGGTATATACATTACTGAGAGGTTGGTAAGGTAAGACTCACAGGCAAAGTAGGCAAACTTTATTCCGAAAACGTATCGCCTTCACAGAAGGCTTCTTCGTGATTACCGAAAAGTAGGCAAGGAACAGTGGAGATATGAAGACGATGTAATCAGGACCATCACCTTGATGTCATAGATTGGAGTTTGGAGAAGTTTCAGTTCCATAGTCAGGAATAAAATTTTAAAGGTGGAAATACATGGATGATTCCTTATTTTTATGAATTGGAATAAGGCAACATGTGCAAAACATCTGGGTATCTTATATTGTAGACGTTTCGACATCCAGTGGCTTTATCAAGACAAATTCTAGGACAAAGTGTGAATGTCCTCAGATTAAGTTCCATGAGGTTTGCCAGTGTCTGACAATTTGTGTTCGAATGGTTATAATACCGACAAGATGAGATTAAGACACATGTGCAACATCCGGGTATCTTTTGTCCTAGAATTTGATGATAAAGCCACTGGATGGCGAACGTCTACAATAATGATACCCAGTGTTGCACATGTGTCTTAATCTCATCTTGTCGGTATTATATACCATTCGTACACAACTTGTCAGACACTGCAACATCATGGAATCTTAATTCTGAGGACATTCACGACATATGTCCTAGAATTTGTATTGATAAAGCCACTGGATGGCGAAACGTCTACAATAAAGATACCCAGATGTTGCACATGTGTCTTAATCTCATCTTGTCGGTATTATATACCATTCGTACACATATTTTTATGAATATCCTGTGGAGATAGGTTTAGATACTGGGATCTACACTCTCATCTGAAGCGACAGAATAGAAAATACTTGTGAACATAAAAAAGAAGGAACACTGCAGCAGGCCTACTGGTTCATGTGAGACAGGTCCATGTCTCCCAATGACCTAACCCAAGAACCCAACGTAGTCAGGTATTCGTTTGTAAATTGAATTGTGCATTAGAGAAATTTTTTTTGCACTCTAGTTTTTGATGGGAAAACATTGGGTAGCATCAAATTTTGGTTGGATAAATTTGTGAGTAAGACAGGTTGTATTTAAATTGAACATGCATCTCAGGTGAAACTGTTATCAAAGATCATTGCTTGGGTAAAACTGAAAATGATCTTGGCATTTGCTTCCCAATTTTCTGAACATGTGCTGATATCGAAAGAAAGGTCTCTGGTAATAGGGTAGTTTGGTTGGGTAATTGGGTACTTTTAGTTTGGTAATAGGGTAATTTGGTTTGTTAATACTATAGTTTGTTAATACTACAGTTTGTTAATAAGAACATAAGAACATAAGAATGTAGGAACACTGCAGAAGGCCTACTGGCCCATACGAGGCAGGTCCTTATCACAACGACATCTACCTAAAGCTACTCAAGAAATAACTCCCGTACCCCTTGACACCAATCAAACCCAGCCCCTCCCACTCATATATTTGTCCAGTCTCTTCTTAAAGCTACCCAAGGTCCTAACCTCTATCACCCCACTGGGAAGACTGTTCCACGCATCTACAACTCTGTTAGATTAATGGGATTTAAATAGATTACTGGGATTTATATCTTGGTCTGAGAAATGGCAGATGAAGTTTAATGTGGATAAGTGTAAGGTACTTGCCCTTGGTAATGAAAATAACCCTCGAAGCTATAATCTAGGTGAAGTAGAGCTTGGTCATACAGAATGTGAAAAAGACTTGGGAGTCATGGTAAGCAGAAATCTAAAGCCAAGACAGCAGTGCCTCAATGTGCACAACAAGGCCAACAGATTACTTGGATTTATCTCAAGAAGTATAAGTAACAGAAGTCCAAAAGTTATTTTACAGCTCTATACATCACTAGTGAGGCCTCATTTAGATTATGCTGCTCAGTTTTGGTCCCCTTACTACAGGATGGACTCATTAGAGAACATACAGAGAAGAATGACTAAAATGATTTACTGTGTAAGAACCTCCGTATGAAGATAGACTTAAAGCCTTAAATCTCCACTCTCTGGAGAGGCGTAGAATGAGGGGAGATATCATTGAAGTGTATAAGTGGATGACGGGCATAAACAAGGGAGACATTAATAAAGTACTGAGGGTGTCGAACCAGGTAAGAACCAGGAATAATGGATTTAAGTTGGATAAATTTAGATTTAGAAAGGACATAGGTAAGTACTGGTTTTCTAACAGAGTTGTAGATGCGTGGAACAGTCTTCCCAGTGGGGTGATAGAGGTTAGGACCTTGGGTAGCTTTAAGAAGAGACTGAACAAGTATATGAGTGGGAGGGGCTGGGTTTGATTGGTGTCAAGGGGTACGGGAGTTGTTTCTTGAGTAGCTTTAGGTAGATGTCGTTTTGATAAGGACCTGCCTCGTATGGGCCAGTAGGCCTTCTGCAGTGTTCCTACATTCTTATGTTCTTATGTTCTTAAGTGTAAGCAACAGAAGTCCAGAGGTCATGCTGCAGCTTTATACATCATTAGTAAGGCCTCACCTAGATTATGCAGCTCAATTCTGGTCTCTATATTACAGAATGGACATAAATTCGTTAGAAGACATTCAGCGTAGGATGACTAAATTAATACATAGCATTAGAAATCTTCCTTATGAAGAAATATTGAAGACTCTTAAGTTACATTCATTTGTTAGACGAAGAATGAGGGGAGACCTGATCAAAGTGTATAAGTGGAAGATAGGTATTGGGTGGTCAAATGTTTGTTAGTGGGATGAATTGTAAAAGACCTGCCTAGTATGGGCCAACAAGCCTGTTTGCGTGTTCCTCCTTTTTTTAGGGGGTTTTCCCTTGTATTTTTAAAAAAGGGGGTTATTAAAAAGGGGTCTTGAGGATATTTTCCCCAAGAGAAAACCCGCAGTAATGGTTTTAAAATTTAGATAATTTTTTAGATTTAGAAAGGCCCATAGGAAAGTATTGGTTTGGAAAAATAGGGTTGTAGATGAGGGGGAAACAGCCCTCCCTATTTGGGTTTTTGAGGCTAGGCTTTGAGTATTTTTCCCCAAATTTGGGTTGGTTAAATACATGAGTGGGAGGGGTTGGATTTGAGTGGGACTTGAACATCAGGGCTTATTTCTTGGGTAGCATTGAAAATTGGGTTGGTCAAATGTTTGTTAGGGGGATAAATTTGGTAAAAGGACCTCCCTTTAGTATGGGCCAACAGGCCTGTTGCAGTGTTCCTCCTTTCTTATGTTTCTTATGAAAAACACAAGGACAAAAGTGCAACTAATGTCACACTTATGAAATGTAACTTTAGTTGCAAATGTGTTCTTTTACTTTGCATATTGTCTGTATTCTTACAAACAACTAAGATGCTGTAGCTAGGCAATTTTCAATGCTCCCTAAAAAATAAGGTCTGATAACTCTATCCACTCATTTGAAAGAGCCACTCAAATACAAGAGGTGTTTTCTGTCTAAGATGCCATTTTGTTGCAGGGTCTGGTATACAGTATGAGAGGTTGGTAGGTAAGACTCACAGGCAACATTTAGGCAACTTTATTCCGAAACGTATCGCCTTCACAGTAGGCTTCTTCAGTCGAATACAGAAATTAGGAGGAAACAGTAGAGATATGAAGACGATGTAATCAGTCCATCACCCTTGATGTCATAGATTGAGATTGGAGAAGTTCAGTTCCATAGTCAGGAAAAAATTTTTAAAAGGTGGAAATACATGGATGATTCACTTATTTTATGAATAACCTGTGGGGGGAATAGGTTTAGATACTAGGATCTACACTCTCATCTGAAGCGACAGAATAGAAATACTTGTGAACCATAAAAAAGAAGGAACACTGCAGCAGGCCTACTGGTTCATGTGAGACAGGTCATGTCTCCCAATGACCTAACCCAAGAACCCAACGTAGTAGGTGTTCGTTTGTAAATTGAATTGTGCTTAGAGAAATTTTTTTTGCACTCTAGTTTTTGATGGAAAACATTGGGGGAGCATCAAATTTTTTGGGTTTGGATAAATTTAGTGAGTAATACAGGTTGTATTTAAATTGAAAATGTCATTCAGGTGAAACAGTTATCAAAGATCATTGCTTGGGGCAAAACTGAAAATGATCTTGGCATTTGTTCCCAATTTTCTGAACATGTGCTGATATCGAAAGAAAGGTCTCTGGTAATAGGGTAGTTTTTGGGTTTGGGGAATTGGGTATTTTAGCTTGGTAATAGGGTAATTTGGTTTGTTAATATATATTGTTTGTTAATACTATAGTTTGTTAATACTATAGATTAATGGGATTTAAATAGATTACTGGGATTTATATCAAGAAGTGTAAGCAACAGAAGTCCAGAGGTCATGCTGCAGCTTTATACATCATTAGTAAGGCCTCACCTAGATTATGCAGCTCAATTCTGGTCGCTATATTACAGAATGGACATAAATTCGTTAGAAGACATTCAGCGTTGGATGACTAAATTAATACATAGCATTAGAAATCTTGAAGATTGAGACACTTATGCAGTATATGGGAATCTTTATTCAGGAAACGTTTCGCCACGCAGTGGCTTCATCAGTCCAATACAAAGAAGGCGTAAGGAGAGGAGGAGAATGAGGTAATCAGTCCCTCAACCTGTAGTCGATGTGTTCAGTCCATCAATCTTGTAGATTGATGGACTGAACTGACTGGATTGACTGGACTGAACACATCGACTCCAGGTTAAGGGACTGATTACCTCATTCTCCTCCTCTCCTTACGCCTTCTTTGTATTGGACTGATGAAGCCACTGCGTGGCGAAACGTTTCCTGAATAAAGATTCCCATATACTGCATAAGTGTCTCAATCTTCAACTTGTCGGTTTTTCAAACCATTCATCACATTGAATCTTCCTTATGAAGAATATGAGACTCTTAAGTTACATTATTTGTTAGACGAAGAATGGGGGAGACCTGATCAAAGTGTATAAGTGGAAGATAGGTATTGGGTTGGTCAAATGTTTGTTAGTGGGATGAATTGTAAAAGACCTGCCTAGTATGGGCCAACAAGCCTGATGCAGTGTTCCTCCTTTCTTATGTTCCTATGTATTATAAAGGGGATATTAACAAGGTCTTGAGGATATCTCTCCAGAGAGAACCGCAGTAATGGATTTAATTAGATAAGTTTAGATTTAGAAAGGACATAGGAAAGTTGGTTTGGAAATAGGGTTGTAGGATGAGTGGAACAGACTACTAGTTGGGTTATTGAGGCTAGGACTTTGGGTAGTTCAAATTGGTTGGATAAATACATGAGTGGGAGGGGTTGGATTGAGTGGGACTTGAACATCAGAGCTTTTTCTTGGGTAGCATTGAAAATTGGGTTGGTCAAATGTTTGTTAGTGGGATGATTGTAAAGGACCTGCCTAGTATGGGCCAACAGTCCTGTTGCAGTGTTCCTCCTTTCTTATGTTCTAATGAAAAACACAAGGACAAGTGCAACTAATGTCACACTTTATGAAATGTAACTTTAGTTGCAAATGTTCTTTAACTTTGCATATTGTCTGTATTCTTACAAACATACATAAGATGCTGTAGCTAGGTTTGTAATAGGGAAATTGATGGAAAAAAAGGTCTACATTAGTAGAGTTGTTGACGCTAAAACCTTGGGTAGTTTAAAATTTAGGTTGGATAAATACATTAGGGAGAGGAATTGGATTTGATCGTTTCTTAAACCGAGTAAATAGAATTATCCAAGCTTTTTCTTGAGAAGCATTGAAAATAATATTTGGCAAATAATTTGTTAGATGAAATAGATTGTGAAAGTCGTGCATATTCAAGATTGATTGATTCTATTCTAGATTGATGGACCTGTATTTAGCACAGATGCGACCTGTACTTTGCACAGATTCGACCTGTACTTAGCTTTGAGATGAGACCTGTTTTTTAACTCAGAGGTGACCTGTACTTTGCTTTAGAGGTGACCTGCTCAGACGTGACCTGTACTTAGCTCAGACGTGACCTGTACTTAGATCCAGAGGAAACCTGTTACTATCTCAGAGGGGGCCTGTATTTAGCTCAGTGATGACTTACATATGCACATCAGAGCTTATTTCTTATGTAGCATTGAATAATTGGGTTGGGCAAATGTTTTGTTATTGGGATGAATTGTAAAGGACCTGCCTAGTATAGGCCAACAGGCCTCCTGCACTGTTCTTCCTTTCTTATGTTCTTAGTATGGGCCAACAGGCCTACTGCAGTGTTCCACCTCAAGTTCTCTGGTTTCTCTTTTGTGGTTTTGCTATAGTATATTTTTCTTTTTTTTTTTTTACAGATCTCTTTTAAATGATCTAAGTGCTGTATCATCATTGAAGCTAAAACACTGTGTAGTTTTGAAAATTTGTTAGATAAATACAAGAGTGTGAGTTAGACCTGAATAGCTTGCGATTGTAGGTCAGATTCTGTGCTCCTTGTTTTTAGTGATATGAGCTGTAACTGACTAAGTAGAGTCAATGGCATTAGACAGAAAGTGACTAGGTCTTCCTCTCGTGGGCCACTAGGCCTGCTACAATGCTCTACTAATAATATTAGATTTATTGACAAAATACTTGGAAAATTCAAAGACGTCATTAATGAGACTCTTTATTGAGAAAATCTTGTCAGTAAAAGCTTTGTGTCGGTTATCAATATTAATGAATACAAACTGACATCATGCTTTGATACATTTGATCATTGTTTCTGTATTTCATATCGAGAATGATGAAGTATCAATCAAGAATCCGTAAATATTGTGAATTGTGTTTGTGCCACATCTCGAAGACTTTCTGCCAAAGTAGAAGATTTTTGGGAAAACGTTAAACAGAAGTGCAATTGTTTTCTGCAAATATAACTTTCTTGAGAGTATTTCTAATTAGTAAATATCTTGCAAGGCAAATTTCATAATCTTCCATAGCATTTAGCTTTTTCTTCGACATTCGAATGATGCTCTTCTTCTCGTCCAAGACAACGAACCTCTGAAATTGACTATCCATCTTGAAGAACTTGGGAACGACCGATTGAAACAAAGGCAAGAAATTCCTATGAGCCTTTCCGAACGAACGAACGAAAGTTCAGGTAAGATCCCAAATGGGATGAGCGGGGAAGACGGGACAGACGAAGAATAGTGTTGGAGAGGAGTGTTCTTAGTCGTAGAAATAGAGCCAGGGCTTAACCCAGCAGCAAAGGCGATCGTGGGACAGATATTGAAAAGAGAAATTCCGGTTCTTCTGTTGGGACTCCGGTGGGGTGAGCTGGGAGTAAGGGACTTGCGACGTTTAGAGCTAGAGAGGAGTGCAGAAACTGAGTCATGTCTTAACCCAAAAAAGCTAAGGCGAACGTGGGTCAGAGAATGGTACCTGTCTTAGAAGGTACCTGTCAGCGGATCCAAGGTTATTTGTAAGTATGGTTAGGAGCAGGATCATGCAAGGAGTAGAAAAGGTTGTGTTGGTTTGTGGGTCTGCGAATGTCTTCGTCAAGGAGAGAGGTCCAGTAGTCATGTCGTGTCTCAAGTTTGTCTATCTGTCTGTCACTGAGCCTCTTCATGAGCCTTCAGTAAACAGTTCTCGTTTATAAGCACATTCACCTAATACTTATCATCACCTGACAGTTACTTCAAAAGGCACCTGACTTAACAGAAGAAAATAAAGACTAGCATTCGTTCCTTTAATGAACATAAGAAAGGAGGATCACTGCAGCAGGCATGTTGCGAGTCATACTCGGCAGGTCCTTTTACAATCCATCCCTACTAACAAAAGATTAGCCAAATCAATTTTCAAATGCTCCTAAAAAATAAGGTCTGATAACTTATCCACTCATTTGCAAGAAGCCACTCAATACAAGAAGTGTTTTCTGTAATAAGATGCCATTGTGTTGCCAGTGTTGGTATCTCAATACTGAGAGGTTGGTAGGTAAGACTCACAGGCAACAGTTAGGCAAACTATATTGCCGAAACGTATCGCCTTCACAGTAGGCTCTTCAGTCGAATCAGAAAGCTAGGCAGGACAGTAGAGATATGAAGCGATGTAATCAGTCCATCACCCTTGATGTATAGATTTGAGATGGAGAAGTTTCAGGTTCCATAGGTCAGGAATAAATTTAAAGGTGGAAATACATGGATGATTCACTTATTTTATGAATGAGATTAAGACACATGTGCAACATCTGGGTATCTTGGAAATATAAACACAAATGCAGTATAATGTGATCCTTTATTGACAACGTTTCACCCAAATGGTATAAAATACCGACACAATGGAAATATAAACACAAATGCAGTATAATGTGATCCTTTATTGACAACGTTTCACCCAAAGGATCACATTATACTGCATTAGTAGTCATAATTTCTACAGGGGGAGGAACTTCCGGTTTGGGCTTTCCACTGGAGCATCCCTTCCGGTTAGGCTTTCTACAGGGCGAGGAATTCCGGTTTGGCCTTTCCCTGAGCGAGGTATCCGGTCTAGGACAGCGCTGGTCCTGGTGTTTATTCCGGTTTTGACCATGACTCGCCCTCGAGGACTTACCTCACCCTTGACCCCCAAACAATACCCACCCCCACGACCCCCGCTTTGCGACTCCGCCCGTCGCGCCCGCGCCCCCCACCCGCGCGCCCCGCCCCCGCCGCCCCCCGCGCCCCGCCCACCCCCGCGCCCGCCCGCGCCCCTTCCGCCTTTCGCGCCCCTTTTGCAGCGTCGTCCAGATCCCCCCCCCCCTCGAATTTTTTTTTTTTTATATTCCTCGGGGTTAATTTTTGAGGTTCCCCCTCCCACTTTCACCCCCCAACCCCAAAAATTTCCATAAAACCAATTTTTGGTTCCCCCCTTGGGGTTTTCGAAATTCTCCTCTCCTTGGGCAATTTTTTTTTGATTCCCCCCTATGGGGTTTTCGAAATTTTCCACCCTTGGTCAAGGTTTTTTTGGGTACCCCCCCCTTTACCCCCCCCCCCCAATCCCAAAAAAATTTTTTTTTAATATTACCAAGTTTTTTTTTTCATTCCCCCCTCTGGGGGTTTTTTTTTTTTTGAATTCTCCATCTCCTTGGATCAAGGTTTTTTTTTGAAATTTCCCTCCTCCACCCCCCCTCCCCCCAAAAAATTTTTTTAATATTTCAAGTTTTTTTATTCCCCCCCATGGGGTTTTTTGAAAATTTTCCTTGGATCAAGGTTTTTTTGATTGCCCCTCCTTCCACCCCCCCTCCCCCAAAAAATTTTTAATATTTCAAGTTTTTTTCATTTCCCCCCCATGGGGTTTTCGAAATTCCCATCTCCTTGGTCAAGTTTTTTGGGGTTCCTCCTATGGGGGTTTTTGAAAATCCCATCTCCTTGGTATTTTTTGGATTCCCCCCCAGGGGGTTTTTAAAAAATTTTCCAAATTCCCGGGTCAAGGTTTTTTTTTTTCCCCCTATGGGGTTTTTTTAAAAATTCCCCGGGTCAAGTTTTTTGGATCCCCCCCCCCCCCGGGTATAAGCTTCAAAATAGACCCCCTCCCATGGGGGGTGCTTTTCTACAGGTCTAAACATTCCCCTTTTTATTTTTAAAAGAACTAAACGTTTTCCCCCTCATTAAGTTAAAAAAGAACTAAGAAGGTGTTTACTCGGGGGGTCAGTGACGTCAATTCCCCCATTTAAGGTTAAAAGAACTAAAAAGGACAAAGCGCACACAGGTTTTAATCTTTTCTACCCTTTTTTCCCCCCCCCTCCCAAACCCCAACTCCAAAACCAAAAACCCACAATTTTCACTCATAACCCCAATTTTTTTTCGTTTAACCCCTTTTTGTTTTTTTTTTTTAAAAAGGGACCCTCATCAAAAGCACCACATCGCTTTCACCACTTTCGTTAAAAATTTACTACCACAATTTTTCATATTTCGAATTTAAAAACGCCTTTACTTTGAAAATCTTTAAAACCTCA
>NC_069437.1:42692806-42717161 GCF_026875155.1 Cherax quadricarinatus | reverse complement strand
GTGATTGTGGTGGTGGGTGTGATGTATTGATGGTGGTGGTGTGGTGGTTGGTGGGGGTGCTGGTTGTGATGATGGTGGTGGTGGTGGTGATGGTCGTGATGGTGGTGGTGATAGTGGTGATGGTTGTTGTGGTGGTGGTGGTGATTGTGGTTATGGTGGTGATGGTATTGATGGTGGTGATGGTATTGATGGTGGTGGTGATGGTGGTTGTGGTGACGGTGGAGATGGTGGTGATGGTTGTGGTGGTGGTGGTGCTGGTCGTGGTGGTGGTTGTGGTGGTGGTGGTGGTGATGGTGGTGGTGGTGATAGTGGTGATTGTGTTGGTGGTGGTGATGGTGGTGGTGGTCGTGGTGGTGGTGGTGGTGGTGATGGTGGTGGTGGTGGTGGTGGTGGTGAGGATGGTGGTGGTGGTGATGGTGATGGTAGTGGTGATGGTGGTGGTAGAGATGGTGGTGGTGGTGGTGATAATGGTGATGGTGGTGGTAGAGATGGTGGTGGTGGTGATGGTGGTGGTACAGATGGTGGTGGTGATGGTGATGGTCGTGATGGTGGTGATAGTGTTTGTGATGGTGGTGGTGATGGTGGTGGTGGTGGTGGTGGTGGTGGTGATGATGATGATGATGGTGGTGGTGGTGATGGTGGTGGTGATGGTGGTGATAGTGATGATGGTGGTGGTGGTGGTGGTGGTAATGGTGGTGGTGGTGGTGATAGTGGTGGTGGTCGTGGTGCTCGTGATGGTGGTGATGGTGGTGATTGTGGTGGTGGTTGTGATAATATTGATGGTAGTGGTTGTGGTGGTTGTGGTGATGGTGGTGGTGATGGTGGTGATAGTGGTGGTGGTGATAGTGGTGGTGGTGATGGTGGTGGTAGAGGTGATGGTGGTGGTGGTGGTGGTGATGGTGTTGGTGGTGGTGGTGATGGTATGATGGTGGTAATGGTATTGATGGTGGTGGTGATGGTGGTTGTGGTGACCGTGGTGATGGTTGTGGTGGTGTGGTGGTGTGCTGGTCGTGGTGGTGGTGGTGATGGTGGTGGTGGTGGTAGTGGTGATGGTGGTGGTGGTGGTGATGGTGGTGATGGTGGTGGTGGTGGTGGTGATGGTGCAAGTGGTGTTGGTGGTGGTGGTGGTGGTGGTGGTGGTGATGGTGTTGATGTTGATGGTGGTGGTAGTGGTGATGGAGATGGTGGAGGTAGTGATGGTGGTGGTGACAGTGGTAATGGTGATGGTGGTGGTGATGGTGTTGATGGTGATAGTGATTGTGATGGTGGTGGTAGTGGTGATGGAGATGGTGGTGGTAGTGCTGGTGTTGGTGGTGATGGTGATAGTGGTAATGGTAACGGTAGGGGTGGTGGTAATGGAGATGGTGATGGTGAAGGTGATGACGGTGATGGTGGTGGTGGTGGTGATGGCGAAGGAGTGATGGTGGTGATGGTTTTGGTGGTCGTGGTGATGGTGGTGGTGGTGGTGATGGTGGTGATGGTGGTGGTGATGGTGATGGTCATGGTTGTGATGGTGATGGTGGTGGTGATAGTGATGGTGGTGATGGTGATGGTTGTGGTGGTGGTGGTGATGATGGTGGTGGTGAAGATGGTGATGGTGATGATGGTGGAGATGGTGATGGTGATGATGATGATGGTGGTGGTGGTGGTGGTGGTGGTGGTGATTGTGGTGGTGGTGGTGGCGGTAATGGTGGTGGTGGTGATGGTGGTAATGGTGATGGTGGGGGTGGTGATGGTTGTGATGGGGGTTTGGTGGTGGTGATTTATGGTGATGGTGACGATGGTGGTAGTGGTGGTGGTGGTGGTTGTGATGATGGTGGGGTTGTGGTGGGGGGTGGTGGTGGTGGTTTGTGGTGATGGTGGTGGGGGTTTAATGGTGGTAATGGTGGTGGGAATGGTGGTGATGGTGGTGTTCGTGGTGGTGGTGATGGTGGTGGTGGTGATGGTATTCAGGGTTTTGTGGTGAGGGTTTGGTGATGGTTGTAGTGGTGGTGGTGGTGATGGTGATGGTGGGTAGTAGAGGTGATGGTGATGGTGGTGATGGTGGTGATGGTGGTGATGGTGGCGGTTGATAGTGATGATAGTGGTGGTGGTGATGGTGGTGATGGTGGGGTGGTGATAGTGATGATAGTGGTGGTGGTGATGGTGGTGGTGATGGTGGTGATGGTGGTGGTGGTGATGGTAAAGGTGGTGATGGTGGTGGTGAAGGTGGTGATGGTGGTGTAGGTGGTGGTGGTGATGGTGGTGGTGGTGATGGGTAGTGGTGATGGTGATGGTGGTGGTATTGGAGGTGGTGATGTTTGTGATGCTTTTGATGGTTGTGATGGTGGTGGTGGTGATGGTGGTGGTGGTGATGGTGGTGGTGGTGGTGATGGTGGTGGTGGTGGTGATGGTGGTGGTAGCGGGGATGGTGGTGGTGGTGATGGTGGCGGTTGTGGTGGGGGTGATGATGATGGTGGTAGTGGTTGTGGTGATAGTTGTGGTGGTGATGGTGGTTGGTGGTAATGGTGGTGGTGGTGAGGGTTTCGTAATGGTGGTGGGGGAAAAATGGTTGTGGTGGTGGTGGTGATGGTGAGGGTTTGGTGATGATGGTGGGGGGTGGTGATGGTGGTGATGGTGGTGGTGGTGGTGGTGGTGTTGGTGGTGATTGTGGTGGTGGTGGTGATGGTGGTGTTTGTGGTGGTGGTGGTGATGGAATTGATGGTGGTGGTGGTGGTGGTGGTTGGGGTTTGGTGATAGTGGTTTTGGTGGTGGTGATGGTGGTGGTGGTGATGGTATTGATGGGGGTTTGAGGGTTTATTGATGGTGGTGGTGGTGGTGGTTGTGGTGAGAGTGGTGATGGTGGTGATGGTTGTGGTGGTGGGGGTTTGGTGGTGGTGGTTGTGGTGATGGTGGTGATGGTGGTGGTGGTGATAGTGGGGGTGGTGGTGGTGGTGATGGAGTTGGTGGTGGTGGTGGTGGTATGGAGATGGCGGTGGAAAGTGATGGTGGTGGTGGTGGTGGTGATGGTGGTGATGGTGAGAGTGGTAATGGTGATGGTGGTGGTGATGGTGGTGGTGGTGGTGACGGTGGTGGTGGTGATGGTGGTAGTGAAGGTGATGAAGGTGATGGTGGTGGTGGTGGAGATGGTAAAGGGTGTGATGGTGGTGATAGTGGTGGTGGTGGTGATGGTTGTGATGGTGGTGGTGGTGGTGATTATGGTGATGGTGACGATGGTGGTAGTGGTGGTGGTGGTGGTGGTTGTGATGATGGTGGTGGTTGTGGTGGTGGTGGGTGGTGGTGGTGGTTGTGTCGGTGGTGGTGGTAATGGTGGTAATGGGGGTGGGAATGGTTGGTGATGGTGGTGTTCGTGGTGGTGGTGATGGTGGTGGTGGTGATGGTATTGATGTTTGTGGTGATGGTGGTGATGGTTGTAGTGGTGGTGGTGGTGATGGTGATGGTGGTAGTAGAGGTGATGGTGATGGTGGTGATGGTGATGGGGGTTTGATGGTGGTGGAGATAGTGAGATAGTGGTGGTGGTGATGGTGGTGATGGTGGTGGTGGTGATAGTGATGATAGTGGTGGTGGTGATGGTGGTGGGGTGGTGGTGTTTGGTGGTGGTGGTGATGGTGAGGTGGTGATGGTGGTGGTGAAGGTGGTAAAGGTGGTGTAGGTGGTGGTGGTGATGGTGGTGGTGGTGATGGTAGTGGTGATGGTGATGGTGGTGGTTTTGGAGGTGGTGATGTTTGTGATGCTTTTGTGGTTGTGATGGTGGTGGTGGTGATGTGGTGATGGTGGTGGTAGAGGTGATGGTGGTGGTGGTGGTGGTGATGGTGTTGGTGGTGGTGGTGATGGTATTGATGGTGGTAATGGTATTGATGGTGGTGGTGATGGTGGTTGTGGTGACCGTGGTGATGGTTGTGGTGGTGGTGGTGGTGCTGGTCGTGGTGGTGGTGGTGATGGTGGTGGTGGTGGTGGTGGTGATGGTGGTGGTGGTGGTGATGGTGGTGGTGGTGGTGGTGGTGGTGGTGATGGTGGAAGTGGTGTTGGTGGTGTGGTGTGGTGGTGGTGGTGGTGGTGATGGTGTTGATGTTGATGGTGGTGGTAGTGGTGATGGAGATGGTGGAGGTAGTGATGGTGCTGGTGACAGTGGTAATGGTGATGGTGGTGGTGATGGTTTTGATGGTGATAGTGATTGTGATGGTGGTGGTAGGGGGTGATGGAGATGGTGGTGGTAGTGTGGTGTTGGTGGTTGATTGTGTAGTGGTAATGGTAACGGTGGGGGTGGAGGTAATGGAGATGGTGATGGTGAAGGTGATGACGGTGGATGGTGGTGGTGGTGGTGATGGCGAAGGAGTGATGGTGGTGATGGTTTTGGTGGTCGTGGTGATGGTGGTGGTGGTGGTGATGGTGGTGGTGATGGTGATGGTCATGGTTGTGATGGTGATGGTGGTGGTGATAGTGATGGTGGTGATGGTGATGGTTGTGGTGGTGGTGGTGATGATGGTGGTGGGGGAAGATGGTGATGGTGATGATGGTGGAGATGGTGATGGTGATGATGTGATGGTGGTGGTGGTGGTGGTGGTGGTGGTGATTGTGGTGGTGGTGGTGGCGGTAATGGTGGTGGTGGTGATGGTGGTAATGGTGATGGTGGTGGTGGTGATGGTTGTGATGGTGGTGGTGGTGGTGATTTGGTGATGGTGGACGATGGTGGTAGTGGTGGTGGTGGTGGTGGTTGTGATGATGGTGGTGGTTGTGGTGGTGGTGGTGGTGGTGGTTGTGGTGATGGTGGTGGTGTGTAATGGTGGTAATGGTGGTGGGAATGGTGGTGATGGTGGTGTTCGTGGTGGTGGTGATGGTGGTGGTGGTGATGGTATTGATGGTTGTGGTGATGGTGGTGATGGTTGTAGTGGTGGTGGTGGTGATGGTGATGGTGGTAGTAGAGGTGATGGTGATGGTGGTGATGGTGATGGTGGTGATGGTGGTGGAGATAGTGATGATAGTGGTGGTGGTGATGGTGGTGATGGTGGTTTGGTGGTGATAGTGATGATATGGTGGTGGTGATGGTGGTGGTGATGGTGGTGATGGTGGTGGTGGTGATGGTGAAGGTGGTGATGGTGGTGGTGAAGGTGGTGATGGTGGTGTAGGTGGTGGTGGTGATGGTGGTGGTGGTGATGGGTAGTGGTGATGGTGATGGTGGTGGTATGGAGGTGGTGATGTTTGTGATGCTTTTGATGGTTGTGATGGTGGTGGTGGTGATGGTGGTGGTGGTGATGGTGGTGGTGGTGGTGGTGATGGTGGTGGTGGTGGTGATGGTGGTGGTAGCGGGGATGGTGGTGGTGGTGATGGTGGCGGTTGTGGTGGTGGTGATGATGATGGTGGTAGTGGTTGTGGTGATAGTGGTGGTGGTGAGGGTTTGGTGGTGGTAATGGTGGTGGTGGTGATGGTCGTAATGGTGGTGGTGGAAATGGTTGTGGTGGTGGTGGTGATGGTGATGGTGGTGATGATGGTGGTGGTGGTGGTGGTGGTGATGGTGGTGGTGGTGGTGTTGGTGGTGATTGTGGTGGGGGTTTGGTGTGGTGGTGATTGTGGTGGTGGTGGTGATGGAATTGATGGTGGTGGTGGTGGTGGTGGTTTGTGGTGGTGATAGTGGTGGTGGTGGTGATGGTGGTGGTGGTGATGGTATGATGGTGGTGACGGTATTGATGGTGGTGGTGGTGGTGGTTGTGGTGAGAGTGGTGATGGTGGTGATGGTTGTGGTGGTGGTGGTGGTGGTGGTGGTTGTGGTGATGGTGGTGGTAGTGATGGTGGTGGTGGTGGTGGTGATTGGTGGTGATGGTGAGAGTGGTAATGGTGATGGTGGTGGTGATGGTGGTGGTGGTGGTGACGGTGGTGGTGGTGATGGTGGTAGTGGAAGGTGATGAAGGTGATGGTGGTGGTGGTGGAGATGGTGAAGGTGTGATGGTGGTGATAGTGGTGGTGGTGGTGATGGAGGAGATGGTGGTGGTGGTGGTGATGATGGTGATGGTGATGATGGTGGTGGTGGTGGTGACGGTGGTGGTGGTGGTGGTGTATCGAAGTGTAATGGTGGTGGTGGTGGGGTGGTGATGGATGGTGGTGGTGTGATGGTGGTGATGGGGATTATGGTGGTGGTGGTGGTGGTAATGGGGTGAATGGTGGTGTGGTGGTGGTGATGATGGTGGTGGTGGTGGTGGTGGGAGGATGGTGGTGGTGGTGATGGTGTGATGGTGGTGGTGGTGGTGATGGTATGATGGTGGTTGTGGTGATGGTGGTGTGGTTAGTTGGTGGTGGTGGTGGTGGTTATGGTGGGTGTGGTGGTGATATTGATGGTGGTGGTAGTGTGATTGGGTGGTAGAGATGGTGGTGGTGGTGTTATGGTGATGGTGTGGTGGTGTATGTGATGTGTGGTGTGGTGATGGTGGTGGAGGTGGTGGGGGTGAGTGGTTGATGTGATGTGTGTGGATGGTGGTGATGATGATGATGTGTTGGATGGTGGATGGTGTGTATTATGTTATGTGGTGTTGGTGATGGTGGTGGTGATTGTTGTGATGGTGGTGGTGATGGTTGTGATGGTGGTGGTGATGGTTGTGATGGTGGTGGTGGTGGTTGTGATGGTGGTGGTGGTAGTGTTGGTGGTGGTGGTGATGGTGGTGATGTTGGTGATAATGGTGATGGTGGAGGTGATGGAGGTGATGGTGGTGGTGGTGAGGATTGTGAGGGTGATGGTGGTGGTGATGGTGGTGGTGGTGGTGGTGGTGTTGCTGGTGATGGTGGTGGTGGTAATGGTGGTGGTAGTGATGGTGTAGGTGATGGTGCTGGTGGTGATGGTGGTGGTGGTGGTGATAGTTGTGGTGGTGGTGATGGTATTGATGGTGGTGGTGGTGGTGGTGATGGTGGTGGTGGTGATGGTGGTTGTGGTGATGGTGGTGGTGGTGATGATAGTGGGTGGTGGTGGCGATGGTGGAGGTGATGGTGGTGGTGGTGGTGGTGGAGGTGATGGTGGTGGTGGTGGTATTGGTGGTGATGGAGGTGGTTGATGGTGGTGGTGATGGTGATGGTGGTGGTGATGGAAGTGATGGTGATGGTTGTGGAGATAGTGGTGGTGATGGTGATCGTGGTGATGATGGTGGTGGTGATCGTGGTGGTGGTGGTGATTGTGGTGGTGATGGTTGTGATGGTGGTGGTGATGGTTGTGATGGTGGGGTGGTGGTGGTTGACATGGTGATGGTGGTGATGGTGGTGGTTATGGTGATGGTGGGTGGTGGAAATGGTGGTGGTGGTGATGGTGGTGGTGGTGATGGTCGTGGTGTTGGTGTTTGTGGTGGTGGTGGTGATGGTGGTGGTGCTGGTGGTGATGGTGGTGTGTGTTGGTGGTGGTGGTGTTGATGGTGTTGTGGTGGTAGGTGGTGGTGGAGGTGATGGTGATAGGTGGTGATATTGGTAGTGGTGATAGTTGGTGATGGTGTTGGTGGGTGATGGTGGTGGTGGTGTGGATGGTGTGGTGGTTGAGGATGGTGATGGTGGTGGTTAGTGTGATGGAAATGGTGGTGGTGCGTGGAGATGGAGTTGATGGGATGGTGATGTGGTGGTAGTGGTGTGAGAGATGGTGGTGTAGTAATGGTGATGGGTGGTGGTGGTGATGTTGTTAGTGGTAATGGTGATGGTGGTGATGGTGGTGTGGTGGTGGTGGTGATGGTTGTGGTGTGGTGGTGGTGGTGGTGTGATGATGGTGATGGTGTGATGGTGGTGGTAAGTGGTAGGTGACGGTGGTGGTGGTGGTGGTGATATCGAGGTTGTGATTGGTGTGGAGGTGGTGGTGATGGTGGGGGTGGTGGTCGGTGGTTGTTGGCCGGTGGTGGTGATGGTGTGGATGGGAGTTATGGTGGTGGTGGTGGTGGTTAATGGTGGTGGAGATGGTGGTTGTGGTGGTGGTGATGATGGGGTGGTGGTGGATGTTGAGTGAGGGATGGTGGTGGTGGTGTGATGGTCGTGATGGTAGGTTGTGGTTTGGTGATGGTATGGATGGTGGTTGTGGTTTGATGGTGGTGATGGAGTTGTGGTGGTGGTGGTGGTCCCATGCCACGTCCCCATCAAAGGTTTTATATGGTTTGATGAGTGATGGTGGGTGTGATAAGATGTGGTGGTAGTAGTGATTGTGTGGTAGAGATGGTGGTACGGGTGGGTGATGGTGATGGTGATGGTGGGCTGGTGATAGTGCTTGATAGTGGTGGTGTGTTGGTGATGGTGGTGGATGTGGTGTGGTTGATGGTGGTGTGATGGTGGTGGACGTGATGGTGATGGTGTGGTGGTGATCGTGTTGGTGATGGTGGTGGTGAGCTGGTGATGGTGGTGGTGGTGGTGGTGTGGTGATGGTGGTGGTGATTTGTTGTGATGGTGGTGGAGATGGTTGTGATGGTGGTGGTGTTGGTTGTGATGGTGGTGGTGGTGGTTGTGATGGTTCGTTGGTTGGTGGTGTGGTTGGTGGTGGTAATGGTGGTGATGGTGGTGATATGGTGATGGTGGAGAGTGATGGATGAGTTGTGATGGTGATGGTGGTGGGGTGGTGAGATGGTGAGGGTGATGGTGGGGGGTGATGGTGGTGGTGGTGGTGGTTGTTGGTGGGGGTTGAATGTGGTTGGGGTAATGGTTTGGTAGTGATGGTGTAGGTGATGGTGCTGGTGGTGATGGTGGTAGGTGGTGAGTGATAGTTCTGCGTCGGTGGTGATGGTATTGATGGTTGGTGGGTGGTGGTGGTGATGGTTGGTGGTTGTGCATGAGTGGGTGTGGTGATGGTGGTGGGTGGTGTGATTAGTGGGTGGGCGGGTGGCGATGGTGGAGGTGATGGTGGTGGTGGGGTGGTGGAATGTGATGGTAGGTTGTGGTTGGTTATTGGTGGTGATGGAGGTGGTGATGGTAGTGGTGATGGTGATGGTGGTGGTGATGCAGTGATGGTGATGGTGGTGGAGATAGTGGTGTTGATGGTGATCGTGTGTGATGATGGTGGTGGTGATCGTGGTGGTGGTGGTGCTTGTGGCGGTGGTGATGGTTGTGATGGTGGTGGTGATGGTTGTGATGGTCGGTGGTGGTGGTTGGCCATGGTGATTGAGGTGTTGTGATGGTTATGGTGATGTTGGTGGTGGAATGGTTGTGGTGTTGAATGGTTCGTGGTGGTGATGGTGTGCGCGTGAGTGTGGTGTTTGGTGGGGGTGTGGTGATGGTGGATGGTGATGGTCTGGTGAGTCGCGAGGCGATGGTGTTGGTGGTGATGGTGGTGGTGTGACGCATGATGGTGGTGGTGGTGATGATGGTGGTGATGGTGATGGGTGGAGGTTTTGGTGGTGGTGGTGGTGGTTGTGGTGGTTCTGATGGTGGGGAGGTGGTGATGGTGGTGATGCGCCTGATGTTGGTGGTGGTGATGGCGGTGGTGGTGGTTGTGATGGTGCGCTTCTGGTGGTGGTGAAGCTGGTGATGGTGGTGAAGGTGGATGGTGGTGGTGAAGATGATGGTGATGGTGGTGTTTGCTTCAAGAGTGATGGTGGTGGTCG
Source organism: Cherax quadricarinatus (assembly GCF_026875155.1). Classification (NCBI taxonomy): domain Eukaryota; kingdom Metazoa; phylum Arthropoda; class Malacostraca; order Decapoda; family Parastacidae; genus Cherax; species Cherax quadricarinatus. The sequence goes on along the minus strand of NC_069437.1, from coordinate 42,707,616 downwards.
ATGGTGGAGGGATAGTGCTGGTTGGTGGTTGATGGATGGTAATGAAGGTGATGGTGGTCGTGGGTGGTGGAGTGATGGCTGATGGTGATGGTGGTAATTGTGATAGTGGTGGTGATGCATCGCGGATGGTGGTGGTGGATGGTGTTGTGGTGGTGGTGATAGTGTGGTGGGTGGTGATGGTGGTCGGTGGTGGAGGTGGTTGGTTATGGTATTGATGGTGGTTGTGTGATGGTGTTGTGCGTTGAGGGTGGTGATGGGGTGCTGGTTGTGGATGGTGGTGGTGGTGGTGGTGGTTTTGTGGTGTGGTGGTGAGGTGGTGGTGGTGAGCTAGTGGTGATGGTGGTGGTGGGGGTGGTGATGGAGGTGGTGGTGGTGGTGCGGTGATGGTGGAGATTGGTGTGGTAGTGGTGAGAGATGGTGGTGTAGTGATGGTGGTGGTGGTGGGGATGGTGGTGATGGTTGATTTGGTAATGGTGATGGTGGTGGTGATGGTGGTGGTTGACGGTGGTGGTGATGGTGGGTGGTGAAGGTGATGCAAGGTGATGGTTGTGGTGGTGAGATGGTCGAAGGTGTGATGTGGTGGTGATGGTAGGTGGTGGTGGTGTGGTGATGGACGGGATGGTGGTGGTGGTGTGATGGTGGTGATGGTGGAGGATGATATGTGGTAGTGGTGAGTGGTGATTGGCTGATGGTGCTGGTGGTGATTGTGGTGATGGTTGTCGTGAATGGTCATGATGGTCGATCTGATGGTGATGATGATGATGATTGTGGTGGTGGTGGAGGTGATGGTGGTGGTGGTGATGGTGGTGATGATGGTGTCGGTGGTGGGTGATGATGGTGATGGTGAGCGTGTTGTTCATGATGGTGATGGTGATTGATGATGATGAGATGGTGGTGGTGGTGGAGGTGATGGTTGGTGGTGGTGATGGAGGTGCGGATGATGATGGTGGTGGTGATGTTGGTGGTGGTGGATGTGGTTTATTGTGGTGCGGTGGTTGATGGAATTGATTGTGGTGGTGTGGTGGTGGTGGTGGTGGTGGTTGATGGTTGAGTGGTAGGTGGTGGAGGTCGTTGGTGATGGTGATATGGTGGTGGTGATAGTGGTGAATTGGTGGTGGTGGGTGGTGATGGTGTTGATGGTAGATGGTGATTGTGGTGGTAGTGGTGTGGAGATGGTGGTGGTAGTGATGGTGATGGTGGTGGTGGGGTGATGGTGTTGATTGGTACTGGTGATTGTGGTGGTAGTGGTGATGGAGATTGTCGTAGGTAGTGATGGTGATGGTGGTGATGGTGGTGATGGTGATAGATGGTGGTGGTGGTGATGGTGGTGATATTTGTGGTGATGGTGTGGTGGTGTGTGGGATGATGATGGTTGATAGGTGATGATGGTGGTGGTGGTGGTGGTGGTGACGGTGGTGGTGGTGGTGCGTCGGGAGGTGATGGTGGTGGTGGAGGTGATGGTATTGATGGTGCGTGGAGGTGGTGGATGGTATTGATGGTGGTGGTGGTGGTTGTTGCTGGTGGTGATGGTGGTGGTGGTGATGGAGGTGTGATGGGCTCGGTGGTGGTATGGTGATTGTGATTATGGTGGTGGTGGTGGTGGTGGTGGTGGTGGTGGTGGTGGTGGTAATGGTGGTGGAGATGGTGGTGATGGTGATGGTGGTGGTGTGTGGTAGGATGGTTGGCTGGTTTTGATGGTGGTTGGGTGAAGGTGGTGGTGGTGATGGTATTGATGGTGGTGGTGGTGTGGTTGTGGTGATGGTGGTGATTGTGATGTGGGTGGTGGTTGGTTAGGGTGAGGTTGGTGGTGGTGATGGTGGGTGGTTGGTGCTGGTGTATTGTTGGTGGTGGTATGGTGGTGGTTTGTGGTGATGGTGTGGATGGTTGTGGTGGTGGTGGTTATGGTTGATGGGTGGGCGCGTGGCGATAGTGGTGGTGGTGATGATGGGTGGGTGGTGGTGATGGTGGGGTGGTTGATGGTGGTGGTGGGTGAATGTATGATGGTGGTGGGTGATGGTGTGTGGTTGGTGATACTGGTTGGTGGTGATAGTGGTGGTGGTGATGGTTTAACGGTGAGTGGTGATTGGTGGTGTGGTGATGGTGGTGGTGATAGTGGTGGTGGTGATGGTAACGGTGGTTGGTGATGGTGGTGGTGGTGATGGTGGTGGTTGATTTTGTGGTGATGTTGGGGGTGATGGTGGTGATGGTGGTTGGTGATTGTGGTGGTGAAAGTGTTATGGTGGTGATGGTGGTGGTGGGAATTGGGTGTGTTGGTGGTGGTGATGGTGGTGATGGTGGTTGCTGGTGGTGATGGTGGTGGTTGGATGGTGGAGGTGGTGTGATGGTTGGTGGTAGTGGTGGTATTGATGGTGGTGGTATGGTGGTGGTGGTTATGGTGTTTAATGGTAGATTGGTGTGGTGGTGGTGGTATGGTTGGTGGTGGTAGTAGGTGATGGTAGTGGTCTTGATGGAGGTGGTGATGGTGTTGGTGATGTTGGTGGTGGTGGTGATGTATTGATGGTGGTGGTGGTGGTTTTGTGCGGTGGTGATGGTGGTTGGTGGTGATTGGGGTGGTGGTGATGATTGGTGTGGTGGTGGTTATGAGTGCTGGTGATGGTGGTGGTGGTGATGGTATTGATGGTGCTGGTGATGGTTGGTGGTGGGTGATGGTGGTGGTGATGGTGGTGGTGGTGATGGTGATCGTGATGATCATGATGGTGATGGTGATGATGATGATGATTGTGGTGGTGGTGGAGGTGATGGTGGTGGTGGTGATGGTGGTGATGATGGTGGTGGTGGTGATGATGGTCATAGTGATCGGTGATGATCATGATGGTGATGGTGATGATGATGATGATGGTGGGTGGTGGTGGAGGTGTGATGGGTGGTGGTGGTGATGGTGGTTGATGATGGGGTGGTGATTGGTGGTGGTGTTGAGGTGGTGATTGTGGTGGTGGTGATGGAGATTGAGGGTGGTGGGTGGTGGTGGTTGTGGTGGTGGTGGAGGTGCGTGGTGGTGGTGATTGGTTGTGGTGGTCGGTGGAGGTGGTGGTGATGGTGGTGATATTGGTGGTGGTGATAGTGGTAAAGGGTGGTGGTGGTGGTGGTGGTGATGGTGTTGATGGTGATGGTGATGGTGGTGGGTAGTGGTGATGGAGATGGTGGTGGTAGTGATGGTGATGGTGGTGGGGGTTTGGTGATGGTGTTGATGGTAATGGTGTTGTGGTGGTAGTTGTGATGGAGATGGGGGGTGGTAGTGATGGTGTTGGTGGTGGTGGTGGTGATGGTGGTGATGGTGATAGTGGTGGTGGTGGTGATGGTGGTGGGGGGTGGATGGAGGGGTGGTGAGGGTGGTGGTGGGTGGTGGTGATGATGGTGATGGTGATGATGGTGGTGGTGGTGGTGGTGGTGACGGTGGTGGTGGTGGTGGTGGTGGTGTGGTGGTGGTGGAGGTGATGGTTTTGATGGTGGTGGTGGTGGTTGTTGCTGGTGGTGATGGTGGTGGTGGTGATGGTGGTGGTGATGGTGGTGGTGGTGGTGATGGTGATTTTTGGTGGTGGTGGTGGTGGTGATGGTGGTGGTGGTGGTGGTGGTAATGGTGGTGGAGATGGTGGTGATGTGGTGGTGAGGGTTTGGGGGTTTGGTGGTGGTGGTGGTAAGGTTTGGTGGTGGTGGTGATGGTGGTGGTGGTGATGGTATTGTGGTGGTTGGTGGGGGTTTGGTTGTGGTGAGGGTGGTGATGGTTGGGGGTGGTGGTGGTTATGGTGATGGTGGTGGTGGCGGATAGTGGTGGTGGTGATGATGGTGGTGGTGGTGATGGTGGTGGTTTGGTGATGGTGGTGGTGGTGATGGTATTGATGGTGGTGGTGATGGTTGTGGTGGTGATGGTGGTGGTGATAGTGGTGGTGGTGATGGTAACGGTGGTGGTGGTGGTGGTGGTGGTGATGGTGGTGGTGTTTTTGGGTGGTGATGTTGGGGGTGATGGTGGTGATGGTGGTGGTGATTGTGGTTGGTGAAGGTGGTTATGGTGGATGGTGGTGGTGATGGTGTTGATGGTGGTGGTGATGGTGGTGATGGTGGTGTGGTGGTGATGGTGGTGGTGATGGTGGAGGTGGTGATGATGGTGGTGGTGGTGGTAGGGGTGGTATTGATGGTGGTGGTCTTTGGTGGTGGTGGTTATGGTGGTAATGGTGGTGGTGGTGGTGGTGGTGGTAATGGGGGTGGGGGTTTGGTGATAGTGGTGATGGTGGAGGTCGTGATGGAGGTGGTGATGGTGCTGGTGATGTTGGTGGTGGTGGTGATGGTATTGATGGTGGTGGTGGTGGTTGTGTGGTGGTGATGGTGGTTGATTGTGGGGGGAAGGTGGTGGTGGGGGGTGGTGAGGGTGTTGTTGGTGTTTGGTGATTGTGGTGGTAGGGGTTGAGGGGTTTTGGTTTGGGGTAGTGATGGTGATGGTGGTGGTGGTGGTGAGGGGTTTTGATGGTGAGGGTTGATTTTTGGGGGGGTGGGATTTGGGGGTGGAGATGGTGGTGGTGTGATGGTGTTTGGTGGTGGTGGGGGGTGATGGTGGGTGAGGTGATAGTGGTGGTGGTGGTGAGGGGTGGGGGTGGTGATAGTTGTGGAGATGGTGGGGTGGTGGTGGTGTTTGATGGTGATGGTGGGGGATGGTGGTGGGGGTGGTGGTGGTGAGGGTTGGTGGTGGGGTGGTGGTGGGTTGGAGGTGATGGTTTTGAGGGTGGTGGTGGTGGTTGGTGGTGGTGTGGTGGGGGTTTGGTGATGGGGTGGGGGTTTGAGGGTTTGGTGGTGGTGGTGTGGGGGTTTATGGTGGTGGGGGTTGGTGGTGATGGTGGGGTGGTGGTGGTAATGGGGGTTTAAAGATGGTGGTGATGGTGGTGGTGATGGTTGGTGGTGGTGGGGGTTGGTTGAAAGGATGGGGGGTTTGGGGTTTGGATGGTGGTGGTGGTTTGATGGGAAAATTGATTGTGGTGGGGGGTGGTGGTTGTGGTGATGGTGGTGTTTTTTTGGTGGTGGTGGTGGTTAGGGTGATGGTGGTGGTGGGGGTTTGGGGGTGGGGGGTTTGATGAGGGGTGGTGGTGAGGGTTGGGGGGAAAGGTTTTGGGTTTGGGGAAAAGGGTTTTGGTGGTGGTGTGGAAAATGGTTTTTGGTGTTTTGGTTGGGGGTGGGCTGGTGTTGAAAATTGGGGGTTTGGTGAGGGTTTAACGGTGGTGGTGAGGGTTTGGTGGTGGTGATGGTGGGGGTTGATTTTGGTGGTGAGTTGGGGGTGATGGTGGTTTGAGGGTTTGGTGGTGATTGGGTGGTGAAGGTGGTTATGGTGGGTGGTGGTGGTGATGGTGTTGATGGTGGTGGTGATGGTGGTAAATTGGTGGTGGTGGTGGTGATGGTGGTGGGGGATGGTGGGGGGGTGGTGTTTGGAGGGGTGGGTGGTGGTGGTAGTGGTGGTATTGATGGTGGGGGTTTAATATTGGTGGTGGTGATGGGGGTAATGGGGGTTGGTGGTGGTGGGGTAAGGGTTTTGGGTGGGGGTTTGGTGGTAGTGGTGATGGTGGGGGTTGGTGATGGGGGGGGTGATGGTGCTGGTGATGTTGGGGGTTTGGTGCGTGGTTTGAGGGTGGTGGTCTTTGGTTTTTGGTGGTGGTGATGGTGGTGGTGGTGATAGGGGGGTTTGGGGGTGTTTGGTATGTTGGTGGTGGTGATGGTGGTGGTGGTGATGGGGGTTTGGTGATGGTGGGGGTTTGGTGATTGTGGCGGTGGTGGTGATGGTGGGGGTGGTGAGGGTTGGGGGTGATTTTTGGTGGTGAGGGTGGTGGTGATTTTTGGGGGGTGATGGTGGTGGTGATGGTTTTGATGGGGGTGGTGATGGTGGTGATGGGGGTGGTGGTGGGGGTGTTGGTGGGGGTTGTGGGGGAGGGGGGTTGATGTTTGGGGGGGGGAAATTGTGGTGGTGGTGATGGTGGTGGTGGTGTTGGGGGTGGGGGTGATTGTGAGGGTTTGGTTTGGTTTCTTTGGGTGATGGTGAAGGTGATGGGGGGTTTTGATGGCGGGGGGGTGGTGGTGGTGGTGGTGGGGGTGGGGGGGTTTTTGTTTTGGTGGTGGTGGGGGTGTGATGATGATGATGGGGGTTGGTGGTGAGGGTGGAGGGTGGGGGGAGGGTTGATGGTGGTGATGACAGTGGTGGTGGTGGTGTTTTTGGGGGTTTTGGTAATTGGGGGGGGAGAGGTGGTGATGCTTGTGGGGTTTTTTAAAGGGTTTTGTGATGGTGGAGGAGGTCTTTGTGAGGGTTTGGTTTGGTGGTGGGGGGTGGGGGTGGGGGGGTGGTGGTATGGTGGGGGGGTGATGGTGATGGTGGTGGTGGGGATGGTGGTGGTGGTGATCGTGATGGTGGTGGGGGGAAATTTTGGTGGTCGGTTTTGGTGATGGGGGTGGTGGTGGTGGTGAGGTTGATGAGGGGTGGTGGAGGTGTTGGGGGGTGATAGTGGTGATGGTGGTGGTGGGGGTTTGGTGTTTGGTGGTAAAGGGGGTTTGATTGTGGGGGTGGGTTGGGGATGGTATTGATGTGGTGGTTTTGGGTTTGGGTGGGGGGTGGTGGTTGTGGTGAGGTGGTGGTGGGGGTGATGGTCGTGATGGGGGTGGTGATAGTGGTGATGGTTGTTGTGGGGGTTGGTGGTGGGTTTGGTTTTTGGTGGGATGGTTTTGATGGTGGGGGGTGAAGGTGGTTGTGGTGCGGTGGGAGGGTTTGGGTGGGGTTTGTGGGGGTGGTGGTGCGGGTCGTGGGGGTGGGGGGGTGGTGGTGGTGGTGATGGTGGTGGTGGTGTAGTGGTGTTGTGGTGGGGTGGTAAAGGTGGGGGTTTGGTTTCGTGGTGGTGGTGGTGGTGGTGTTGGTGGGGTGGGGGTGGGGGTTTGGTGAGGATGGGGGGTGGTGATGTTTTTTGGGGATTTGTTAGTGGTGATGGTGGTGGTAGAGATGGTGGTGGTGGTGGTGGTGATGGTGATGGGGTGGTAGAGGGGTGGTGGTGGTAATGGTGATGGGGGTTTGATGGTGGTTTTGATAGTGATGATATTTGGTGATGGTGGTGGAGGTGGTGGTCGTGATGGTGGTGGTGGTGATGGTGGTGGTGATGGTGTGGTCGTGTGGGGGTTGAAAAGTGTTTGTGGGGTTTGGTGGTGATGGTGGTGGGGGTTTGGTGGTGGTGGTAGTGGGGGTTTGGGGGATGATGATGTAGATGATGGTGGGGGTGGTGATGGTGGGGGTTGAGGGGTTGTGATAGTGATGATGGGGGTGGTGGTGGTGGTAATGGTGGGTGGGGTGGTGTATTTTGGTGGGGGTTTGGTGGTGTCGTGATGGTGGTGTTGGTGGTGATTGTGGTGGTGGTTGGGGATATATTGATGGGGGTTGGTTGGGGTTTGGTTGTGGTGAGGTGGTGGTGATGGTGGGATAGTGGGGTGGGGGATAGTGGTGGTGGTGATGGTGGGGGTAGGAGGGTTGATGGGGTTTGGGGTTTGGGGTGGTCATGGTGTTGGTGGTGTGGGGGTTTTGGTTTTGGATGGTGGTAATGGGGGTTTGGTGGTGCCCGTGGTGAGGGGTTTTGGGGGTGGGGGGTGGTGGTGTTGGTGTTGGTGGTGGTGGTGTTTGGGTTGGTCGTGGTGATAGTGGTGAGGGTTTGGTGGGGGGGTTTTTTGGTGATGGTGGGGGATGGTGGTGGTGGTGGGGGGAATTTGGTGTTGGTGGGGTGGTGGTGGTGGTTTGGTGGTGGTGAGGGTGTTGATGGTGGGGTGGTGGTAGGGTGGGGGAGATGGTGGAGGTGTGATGGTGGTGGTGATAGTGGTAATGGGGGATGGTGGTGGGGGAGGGTTTGTTGATGGTGATTAATGGTGTGTGGGGGGTTTTGGGGGAAGGGGTGAGGGAAAATGGTGGGGGTTGTGGGGGTTTGGGGGGGTGGGTGATGGTGATAGTGGTAATGGTAACGGGGGGGGTTTGGTTTGGTAATGGAGTTGGTGGGGGAAAGGGGGTTTGCCGGTGATGGGGGTTTGGTGGTGGTAAATGGGAAGGAGTGATGGTGGTGATGGTTTTGGTGGTGGTGGTGATGGTGGTGGTGATGGTGAGGGGTCATGGTTGTGATGGTGATGGTGTGGTGGTGGTGATGGTGATGGTGGTGATGGTGATGGTGGGGGTTTGGTGGTGTTTGGTGGTGGGGGTTGTTGAGGGTGGGTGATCGTGATGATCATGATGGTGGTGAGGGGTGATGATGTTTGGGGGTTTTGGTGGGGGTTTTGGTCGTGGTGATGGTGGTGGGGGGTGGGGGGTTTGGTGATTTTAGTTATTGTGGTGGTGGTGGTGGTGGGGGTTTGTTGGGTTGGGGGTGGTGGTGGTGGGGGTGGGGGAAAGGTGATGGTGATGGGGGTTTGATTTTGGGTTGGGGGTTTGATATTTGGTGATGGTTTTGGTGATGGGGTGGTGGTGTTGGGGGTTGGTGGTGGTGTGGAGGGTGTGGTGCGGTATTTGCTGAGGGGAAATGGTGGTTTGGTGGAGTTTTTTTGTTGATGGTGATGGTGATTGTGGTGGTGTGGTGTTGGAGATGGTGGTGGTAGTAAGGGTTTGTTTTGGTGGGGGGTGGGTGATGGTGATAGGGGTTTAATGGTGATGGTGGTGGTGGGGGTGGTGGGTGGTGGTGAGGGTTTTTGGGGTGATGGTGGTGGTGGTGGGGTGGGATGGTGGGGTGATGTTCGTGGTGGTGGGGGTGACGGTGGTGGTGGTGGTGGTGATATAAAGGGTTTGTGAGGGGTGGTGGTGGTGGTGGTGTTTGGTGGTGGTGGTGGGGTGGTGATGGAGGTGGTGGTGGGGGTTTGGTGAGGGTTTTTAAATTTTGGGGGTTGGGGTTTGTGCGGGGTTGGTGATGGTGGTGGGTGGTGATGGTGGTGGTGGTAAAGGTGGTGGTGATGGTGGTGGTGGTGATGGTGATCGGGGTTGATCTGTAGTGATGGTGATGATGATGATAAATTGTGGTGGTGGTGGAGGTGATGGTGGTGGTGGTATGGTGGTGATGATGGTGGTGGGGGGTGATGATGGTCATGGTGTGTGTTTGTTTTCATGATGGGGGTGGTGTGATGATGATGATGGTGGGGGGTGGGAAAGGTGTGGTGGGGTGGTGTTTGGTGGTGATGATGGTGGGGGGGTGATGGTGGGGGGTGGTGATGGTGGTGGTGGTGATGGGGGGTGATTGTCGTGGTGGTGATGGAATTGGGGTTTGGTGGTGGGGGTTTTGTGGTGGTGGTGGTGTTTTTTGGTGGTGATGGTTGTGGTGGTGGTGGAGGTGGGGGTGATGGTGGTTTATTGGGGGTTTTGGTTTGATAGTGGTGAATTTGGTGGTGGGGGTTTGGTGGTGGTGGTGATGGTTTTTGATGGGGGGATGGTGAGGGTGGGGGTAGGGGTTTGGATGGAGATGGTTTGGTTTGGGTAGTGTTGGTGATGGTGGGGGTGGTGGTGATGGTTTTTGAGGGGTTGAGGGTTTGGGGGTTGGTAGTGGTGATGGAGTTTGGTGGGGGAGTGATGGTGTGGTGGGGGGTTGGTGGTGATGGTGGTGATGGTAAATATTGGGGTGGTGGTGATGGGGGTGGTGGTGATAGTTGTGGTGTGGGGTGGTGGTGGTGGGATGATGGTGTTGGTTGGATGGTGGTGGTGGGGTTTGGAGGGGGGACGGTGGTGGTGGTGGTGGTGGTGGTGGTGTTGGTGGTGGTGGAGGTGATGGTTTTTGAGGGTTTGGTTTGGGGGGGTTTGTGTGGTGGTGTTGGTGGTGGTGGTGATGGTGGTGGGGGAGGGTTTGGGGGGTTGGTGGTGAGGGTGGGGGGGGAGGGTTTGGGGGATGGTGGGGGGTTGAGGGTTTGGTGGGGGGTGGTGGTGGTGGTTGTAAGGATGGTGGTGGGGGGTAAAGGTTTGGTGGTTTTTGATGGTTTTTGATGGTGGTGGTGGTGGTGGTTGGGGTGTGGTGGTGATGGTTGTGGTGGTGGTGGTTAGGGTTTGATGGGGGTGAGGGTGGGATGATTTTTGGTAGTGGTGGTGGGTTGGGTGAGGGTTTGATGGTGGTGATGGGGGTGAGGGTTTGTTTCGTGATGTAAATGATGGTGATGGTGATGAGGGATGTTTTTTTTGGGGTGGTGGGGGAAAGGGGGATGGTGGGGGTTTTGATGGGGGTTTGATGTTTGGGGGTTTGATGATGGTTGATTGTGATCGTGATGATATGTGGTGGGTGATGATGTGATGATGGTGGTCGGTGGGGGGAGGTGAGGGTTTTGTGGTGGTGAGGGTGGTGATGGTGGTGGGGGTGATGGTGTGGTGGTGGGGGTGGGGTGTTTGTGGTGGTGGGGGAGGAAATTTGGGATGGTGGTGGTGGGGGTTGGGGGTTTTTGGGGTTTGGTGATGGTTTTGAGGGTGGTGGAGGTGGGGGGTTTGATGGTGGTGATATTGGTGGTGGTGATAGTGGTGAAGGTGGTGGTGGTGGTGGTGGTGTGTGTGGTTGATGGTGATGGTGATGGGTGGTGGTAGTGGTGATGGAGTGGTGGTGGTAGTGATGGTGATGGTGGTGGTGGTGGTGATGGTGTTGATGGTAATGGTGATTGTGGTGGTAGTGGTGATGGAGATGGTGGTGGTAGTGATGGTGATGGTGGTGGTGGTGGTGATGGTGGTGATGGTGATAGTGGTGGTGGTGGTGATGGTGGTGGTGGTGATAGTTGTGGTGATGGTGGTGGTGGTGGTGGTGATGATGGTGATGGTGATGATGGTGGTGGTGGTGGTGGTGGTGACGGTGGTGGTGGTGGTGGTGGTGATGGTGGTGGTGGAGGTGATGGTATTGATGGTGGTGGTGGTGGTTGTGCTGGTGGTGATGGTGGTGGTGGTGATGGTGGTGGTGATGGTGGTGGTGGTGGTGATGGTGATTATGGTGGTGGTGGTGGTGGTGATGGTGGTGGTGGTGGTGGTGGTAATGGTGGTGGAGATGGTTGGTGATGGTGGTGGTGATGGTGGTGGTGGTGGTGGTGGTGGTAAGGATGGTGGTGGTGGTGATGGTGGTGGTGGTGATGGTATTGATGGTGGTGGTGGTGGTGGTTGTGGTGATGGTGGTGATGGTTGTGGTGGTGGTGGTTATGGTGATGGTGGTGGTGGCGATAGTGGTGGTGGTGATGATGGTGGTGGTGGTGATGGTGGTGGTGGTGATGGTGGTGGTGGTGATGGTATTGATGGTGGTGGTGATGGTTGTGGTGGTGATGGTGGTGGTGATAGTGGTGGTGGTGATGGTAACGGTGGTGTGGTGGTGGTGGTGGTGGTGATGGTGGTGGTGATTTTGGTGGTGATGTTGGGGGTGATGGTGGTGATGGTGGTGGTGATTGTGGTGGTGAAGGTGGTTATGGTGGTGATGGTGGTGGTGATGGTGTTGATGGTGGTGGTGATGGTGGTGATGGTGGTGGTGGTGGTGATGGTGGTGGAGATGGTGGAGGGGGTGATGATGGTGGGTGGTGGTGGTAGTGGTGGTATTGATGGTGGTGGTCATGGTGGTGGTGGTGATGGTGGTAATGTGTGGTGGTGGTGGTGGTGGTAATGGTGGTGGTGGTGGTGGTGGTGGTAGTGGTGATGGTGGAGGTGGTGATGGGGTGGTGATGGTGCTGGTGATGTTGGTGGTGGTGCTGATGGTATTGATGGTGGTGGTGGTGGTGTGCTGGGGTGATGGTGGTGGTGGGATAGTGGTGGTGGTGTGATGGTTATTGATGGGGTGGTGGGTTGATGGTGGTGGTGGTGATGGTGGTGGTGATGGTGGTGGTGGTGTAGTGGTGTTGGTGGTGATGGTATTGATGGTGGTGGTGATGGTGGTGGTGGTGTGGTGGTGGTGATGGTGGTGGTGATTTGGTGGTGATGTTGGGGGTGATGGGTGGTGATGGTGGTGGTGATTGTGGTGGTTTGAAGGTGGTTATGGTGGTGATGGTGGTGGTGATGGTGTTGATGGTGGTGGTGATGGTGGTGATGGTGGTGGTGGTGGTGATGGTGGTGGTGATGGTGGAGGTGGTTGATGATGGTGGTGGTGGTGGTAGTGGTGGTATTGTGGTTTGGTGGTCATGGTGGTGGTGGTGATGGTGGTTTAATGGTGGGGGTGGTGGTGGTGGTGGTAAGGGTGGTGGTGGTGGTGATGGTGGTAGTGGTGATGGTGGAGGTCGTGATGGAGGGTGGTGAAGGTGTGGTGATGTTGGTGGTGGTGGTGATGGTATTGTGGTGGTGGTGGTTGTTGTGCTGGTGGTGATGGTGGTGGTGGTGATAGTGGTGGTGGTGATGATGGTGGTGGTGGTTATGGTGGTGGTGATGGTGGTGGTGGTGATGGTTTTGGGATGGTGGTGGTGAGGGTGGTGGTGGTGATGGTGGTGATGATGGTGGTGGTGGTGATGATGGTCTGGTGATCGTGATGATCATGATGGTGATGGGTGATGATGATGTGATGGTGGGGTGGTGGAGGTGATGGTGGTGGTGGTGTGGTGGTGATGATGGTGGTGGTGGTGATGGTGGTGGTGGTGATGGTGGTGATTGTGGTGGTGGTGATGGAATTGATGGTGGTGGTGGTGGTGGTTGTGGTGTGGTGGTGGTGGTGGTGGGTGGTGGTGATGGTTGTGGTGGTGGTGGAGGTGGTGGTGATGGTGGTGATATTGGTGGTGGTGAAGGTGGGGGTTTGGGTGGTGGTGGTGGTGGTGTGGTGTGATGGTGATGGTGATGGGGGTTTGGTAGTGGTGATGGGGGATGGTGGTGGTTTAGTGATGGTGATGGTGGTGGTGGTGGTGATGGTTGTTGAGGGTTTGATGGTGATTGTGGTGGTAGTGGTGATGGAGATGGGGGTTTGTAGTGATGGTGATGGTGGTGGTGGTGGTGATGGTGGTGATGGTGATGTGGTGGTGGTGGTGATGGTGGTGGTGGTGATAGTTGTGGTGATGGTGGTGGTGGTGGTGGTGATGATGGTGATGGTGATGATGGTGGTGGTGGTGGTGGTGGTGGTGACGGTGGGGGTGGTGGTGGTGGTGGTGATGGTGGTGGTGGAGGTGATGGTTTTGAGGGGTGGTGGTGGTGGTTGTGCTTGGTGGTGATGGTGGGGGTTATGATGGTGGTGGTGATGGGGGTTGGTGGTGGTGATGGTGATTATGGTGGTGGTGGTGGGATGGTGGTGGTGGTGGTAATGGTGGTGGAGATGGTGGTGATGGTGGTGGTGATGGTGGTGGTGGTGTGGTGGTGGTTGTAAGGATGGTGGGGGTGGTGATGGTGGTGGGGGGTGATGGTATTGATGGTGGTGGTGGTGGTGGTTGTAGGGATGGTGGTGATGGTTTTTGGTGGGGGTGGTTATGGTGATGGTGGTGATGGTGGAAAATGATTGTGGTAGTGGTGGTGGTGATGGTGATGGTGATGGGGGTTGATGGTGGTGATGGTGATCGTGATGATCATGATGGTGATGGTGATGATGATGATGATTGTGGTGGTGGTGGAGGTGATGGTGGTGGTGATGGTGGTGGATGATGGTGGTGATGATGGTGATGGTGATCGTGATGATCATGATGGTGATGGTGATGATGATGATGATGGTGGTGGTGGTGGAGGTGATGGTGGTGGGGGGTGATGGTGGTGATGGTGGTGGTGGTGTGGTGGTGTGGTGATGGTGGTGATTGTGGTGGTGGTGATGGAATTTGATGGTGGTGGTGGTGGTGGTGGTGGGGTGGTGGTGGTGGTTGTGGTGGTGATGGTTGTGAGGGTGGTGGAGGGGGTGGTGATGGTGGTGATATGGTGGTGGTGATAGTGGTAAAGGTGGTGGTGGTGGGGGGTCATGGTGTTGATGGTGATGGTGATGGTGGTGGTAGTGGTGATGGAGAGGGTTTGGTGGTAGTGATGGTTGATGGTGGTGGTGGTGTGATGGTGTGAGGGTAATGGTGATTGTGGTGGTTAGTGGTGATGGAGATGGTGGTGGTAGTGATGGTGATGGTGGTGGTGGTGGTGATGGTGGTGATGGTGATAGTGGTGGTGGTGGTGATGGTGGTGGTGGTGATAGTTGTGGAGATGGTGGTGGTGGTGGTGGTGGTGATGGTGGTGGTGGTGATGGTGGTGGTGATTGTGGTGGTGATGGTGGTGGTGATTGTGGTGGTGATGGTGGTGGTGATGGTTATTGATGGTGGTGGTGATGGTGGTGATGGTGATGGTGGTGGTGGTGATGGTGGTGGTGATGGTGGAGGTGGTGATGATGGTGGGGGTGATTGTGGTGGTGGTGATGGTGGTGGTGGTGATGGTGGTGGTGGTGATTGTGATGGTGGTGGTCGTGGTGATGGTGAAGGTGATGGTGGTGGTGATGGCGGGGTGGTGGTGGTGGTGGTGGTGGTGGTGGTGGTGGTTGTGTTGGTGGTGGTGGTGGTGATGATGATGATGATGGTGATGGTGGTGATGGTGGAGGTGGTGATGGTGATGGTGGTGATGACAGTGGTGGTGGTGGTGATGGTGGTGGTCATAGAGGTGGTGATGCTTGTGATGGTTTTGATGGTTGTGATGGTGGAGGAGGTCTTTGTGATGGTGGTGGTGGTGGTGGTGGGGGTGGCGGTGGTGGTGATGGTGGTGGTGATGGTGATGGTGGTGGTGGGGATGGTGGTGGTGGTGATCGTGATGGTGGTGGTGGGGATGTTGGTGGTCGTGATGGTGATGGTGGTGGTGGTGGTGGTGATGGTGATGATGGTGGGGAGGTGATGGTGGTGATAGTGGTGATTGGTGGTGGGTTGGGGGGTTTGGGGGGGAT
>NC_069437.1:42674275-42686775 GCF_026875155.1 Cherax quadricarinatus | reverse complement strand
CGTGCCTGCCGGTAGGGTGTGTGTGTGCGTGTGTGTTGTGTGTAAATGTGTGTTGTGGTTGTGTGTTGTTTTGGGGTTAGGTGTGGGGCAAATTGGTTTTTCCCCTTTTTTTGGGGTGTAGAAAAGGGTTTGGGGGGTTTTTTTAGGTTTTTTAACCGGCCCCGGGCCCTTCGTTGGGACAACTGGGGTTTATTGGAAATTTTTAAATGGTTTTAAAAGGGGATTGTTTTTTGGGTGGTTGTGAGGGGTGGGGGTTGGTGGTTTTTAAAAGCCCCAAAAATTTTAAAAAAAACCCCCAAACCCCCTCCCCCAAAAATTTCTCTTTCCCCACCCAAAAACCTTTTAAAAAAAAGGGGTTTTAAAGTTGTTTGTTTTTTGTGTTTTTTGTTTTTGGGGTTGGGTTTGGTGCTTCCCCCCCACCCCCAACCCCCCACCAAGCCCCCCACCCCCCCCCCCCCCCCCCCCCCCCCCCCTGTTGTGGTGTGTGGTGGTGTGTGTTTGTGTTGTGGGTTGTGTGGTGTGTGTTTTTTTTGGTTTTGGGTGTGTGTTGTGTGTGTGTGTGTTTGTGTGTTGTGGGGTTTTGGTGTTGTGTTTGTGTGGTAGTTCCCCATTTTGCCCTAGGCACTTTGTCGATTGGACACAAGGCCGTTGTAGGTTGGTGGTTTTGTGTGCGTGTGTGTGTGTGTGTAATATTGGGGTGTGTGTGTGTGTTGTGTGTATGTGTGTTGTGTGTGTGTGTGTGTGGGGGTTTGGTGGTGTGGTTTGTATGTGGGGGTTTTGGTGTGTGTGTGTGTGTTTTGGTGTGTGTGTGGGTGTTTGTGTGTGATGTGTGAAAGTGTGTTTTTGTTTTGTGGTGTGTGTGTGTGGTTGTGTGTGTGTTTGTGTGTGTGTATGTGTGTTGTTTGTTGTGTGTGGTTTTGGTGGTGTGTGTGTGGGGCTGTGTGGTGTGTGTGTGGTGTAGTGTGTGTGTGTTTTATCTCAGTCTTTCCCCGATATTCCACAAAAACGGGCTGTAGGGCAGGCTAATTATATATTTAAATCAGGAGTGCGCAAAAACCCGTAGGATTATAAAAGGGTACATGGGGGGGGGATGGGAGGTATTCGGGGCCCCAAGTCTGGTAACCGAAGCCAGACCAAATTTTCCTGATCAAAGACCCCCTCCCGCGTAAAGGAACCCCTCGAGGGGGGGGCTGAAGGGTTTGGGCTGAGACTATAAAACCCCCCCCCACTAAGACAGAGAGGGGGTGGGGGGGAAACCCGGGAACAAAAGTTAAAAAACACACAAGTAAGAAACCACACATAGTCAGCATTTTTCAGTCAAAAAAAAAATTTTTGGATTCGTTTCCATGGCAAGTTTCCTCACACTCGCGGCCACTATTCATCCCCTAGCAGAAAATAGGCAGCTTTTTTGGTTGGAAGATTGTTTTTTTGGGGTAAACCCCTTTGGGAAAGTGATCATTTTTTCTTTGGTTGTTTTTGAGGGCTAACTTTTGGGGGGCCCCATTTTTTTTTAAATTTTTTTTGAAAATTTTAAATCCCAAAAACCAATGACTTTTTTTTTATTCTTTCAGTTGCCATTATCATTTAGCCCCTAAGAGTTTACAAGGTCTTTGTCAATGGTGAAAAAAAAAATGACCCCAAGGAGGGGAAACGGGGGTTTAAAAAAAAGGAAATAAAAAAGGGAAGGAACACTGAAAACGGGCCCTACTGCCCAGGGGGAAAACAGGGTCCTGTCACCCTTCCCCCGGGATTAGCCCAATGACCCCCCCAGTAGGGGTCATCCCCACTCAAGGATGGGCACTGTCCAGCCCCAGCAGCACAAGAAATTTTAATTTGCTTTAAAGGTAATCCCTTTGCCTGGGGAAGACGAGGTAATCAAGAGTGATCCCAGAAAAGGGAAAGGTGGGCTTTTTTCTGTGAACAAGAGGTCCTCACTGGGCATTAGGGTCACTTCCCTGTCAGGTAATGAAATAATAAATGTGGGAAATCCCTAAATGAAACAAAAACTTGTCCCCAAAGACTGAGAATTAATATGTATACAGATAAAATTTATTTACTTAGTGGGAAAATTTAAATTAGGGAAAACCCGTTAAACCGTTTTTTACCCCTTTTTTCCCACTGCATTTTTTTGGGAAAAAAGATACTTTAATTTTTAAAGAAGTTTTGAAAAAATTTTAAACAATGGTATTTAGTAAAAAAATTTAGAGATGCTACGATAAGGAAACCTAATTTTAACGCAAAAAATCATGCCCAATTTAAAAGGAAAAATTTTCAAAAGTTTTAAACCCTGAGGCCAGTCTAGTGGAGGACCCTATTTCTCGTCTTCTTCACTTCTTTGGAAGGGAGAAAATGACCGGGGAGAATAATACTGGATCTCTGTTTTGGGGAAAACAGTTTTACATAAAAATTCCCTTTTTTTTCAGTCCCTTTTAAAGTTAAATCTGCAGTTTTGATTTTTTTAAAAAACATTTTGAGGTTTTAACAATGCACACGAGGGTCCGTGTGTGGTGTGTGTCTATATGTGTGTGTGTGTGTGTGGTGTGTGGGGTGTCTGATGTGTGTGTGTGTGTGTGTGTGGTGTGTGTGGTGTGTGTGTGTGGGTGGGTGTGTTTTGTTGTGTGTGGGGTTTTGGGGTTTATGTGTGTGTGTTTTGTGTTTAAAAGTGTGTGGGTGTGGTGGTGTGTGTGGTGTGTGTCCCTCACCTAGTTTTTACTCACCTAGTTGGGGGGTTTGGGGGGTGGGTTTCCGAGACCCCGGGCCCCGGGCCTCTTCACTGATCGCAAACTAGCCGTGACCCTTGGCTTTATCGAACCTCTGTTTAAAAGCTATGTATGGACCCTGCCTCCACTCCATCGTTTTTCCCAAATTTTTCCACTTACTGACTACTTTTGGGCGGGAAGAAATACTTCCTAACACCCCTGTGATTCTCTGTGTTTTTTAGCTTCCAACTGGGGTTCCCCTTGTTACTGTGTAAAATCTCTGGAACATCTGTTTTGTCCACCTTGTAAATTTCCTCTCGTATTTTGTATGCTTATCATGTCCCCCCTATTCTCCTGTCCTCCAGTGTCGTCGGGTTTGGGTTTTCCCCTTAACCTCCCCTCGTGGGACATCCCTTTTTAGCTCGGGGGAATAGTCTTGTTGAAAACCTTTGCACTTTCTTAGTTTTTTTTACGGCTTGGCTGGGGTGGGGGTTTTCCAAACTGGTCCCCGCTTTACCCCAAAATTGGGGCCCAAAAACTTTATAGGGTTTGTACGGGGTCCTGAACTTTCCCTTAAATTAAGTTGTGGGAAATGTTTTGGAGGTTTGCTAGGCGCCCAAAGCTGCAGCGTTATTTGGTTGATGTGCGCTTAGGGATGTCCTGGTTTTTTTATACTCCCCAAAAAGATTTTTTCCTTGGTGAGGTTGTAGTCTCGCCCCCTAGACTGTACCCCGTTTGGGGCCCTTTCTTTCCCCTTTCCCCCAACTTCATGCCTTTGAATTGGTGGGATTGAACTCCGGGAAAGCCAATTGCTGGACCTTTCTCCCGCCTGTCCCAAACCTTTGTAGTTCTGCTGGTCTTCGATCGAGTGTTTTCTTCTCATAAAATTTCACGTCATCTGAAACGGGGGACACCTCAGAGTCTATTCCTTCCGTCAGTCGTTCAAAAATCCCAAAAAAACAGCACTGGCCCTAGGACTGACCCTGCGGGCCCCGCGGTCCGGGGTCCCCACTCGGGACACCTCCCCCACGTACCATGACTGGGCTGCTGTTTTCCCTGACAAGTTTCCCCGATTTTTGTATTTGCCTTCCCGGGTTATCCCTGTTTGGTCCCCCATTTTTTGCCCCCAATCTCTTGTTTTGGAACTGTTTTCAAAGCCTTCTTGCGCCCAAGAAAATGAAACCCCAACCCACCCCTCTCTCTCTTGTTTTTACTGCTGTCACCATGTCATAGAACCCCCCAGTAGGTTTGTACACAGGTTTTTCCCGCCCCTAAAACCATGCTGGGCTGTTGATGAAAATCTTTCCTTTCTAGGTGTTCCCCCACTTTCCCCTGATAACCCTTCTCATTTTTTTGGCATCTATACATGTAAAGGACACGGGTCTGTAGTTTAATGCTTCTTTTTTGTCTTTTCCCCTTTTTTTTTAAAAAAAGGGGAAACTACATTTGCTGTCTTCCATCCCTTTCAGGCAATCTCCCTGTTTCGTTTGATGTATTAAATATTTTTGTTAGGGGTAAAAATTTAGCGCCTCTGTCCCTCTTCAATCCCCATGGGGAGATGTTTTCTGGCCCCATTCCCTTTGAGGATTACTCACTCAAAAGGGCCTCTTCACTTTTTCCCCGGTTTTTGTGTGCACTGTGTCCAGCACTTGGTGGGGTGCCCCCCCTTTTCCCGTTTTTTTGGGGAGCCCCTTCGGTCTCCTCTGGTGAACACTTCTTTGAATCCCCTTGTTGGGGTTCTTCACTATTTCCCCGGTTTCTTTTCCCTTTTGTCTCCCCCCTTTCCCTTTCCCTTTAAACCCTAATTACCGGGTTTCCTTGACTGTTGTTTTCCTCCTGATGGGGTTGTACAACGGGTTTCGGGTCGGGTTTTGGCTTTCGCTGCTATTTTAAATTTTCTATTGTTTTTGGGCCCCCCTTTTCTTTTTCTTTTGCATATTAAATTTCTGGCTCTACGACTTTCCCCTTATTCTCCTGGGCCCTTTCCCTTCGATATTTTTTTCCCATTCCCTAGCACATTTGGTTTTTTTCCTCCTGAATTTTTTGGGAAAAACCTGGGCTATCCTGGTTTTTCTTTTACCCCTTTTTACCCTTGGGTAAAAAACCCTCTCCTAGCCCCCTTTGGGTTTTTATTGAAAAATTTTCCCAATCATTATTAACGGGTTTTCCCCCTGCCAGTTCTTGCCCCCACTAAAACCCCGTTCAGGTTGTTCCTCTTTCCTTTTTTTTAGCCCCCTTTTTTTGGTTTGGCTTCATTGGCCTGGCCTTCCTGTTTTCCCCCTCCACTTGTAGCTCTACGGTGTATTCGAAGTTTAAAAAAACCACATGGTCACTGGCCCCAAGGGGTCTTTCTTTATGTGTTTGCCCTCGATATCTGCACTACTGAAGGTAAAAATACAAGTCCACCCTTGTGGGTTCATCCTTCCTCTTCTCTTGTAGTGCCCTTTAAACGTGTTGGTACATGAAGTTCCCCAGTAAACCCCCATCATCTTTTGCCCTCCAAGTATTTGGCCCCCCCTTGGGTCCCAAATTCTCCCAATCTATCTCCTTGTGGTTTTAAAAACACCCCTGTCAGGAGGGTTTGCCTGCCCTGCATGAGCTCTTCTGGCCACTTAGCAGGGGTGTAACCCCCTCGCCTATTGCCTCGGTTTGTACTCTTGCCCTTTGGGCCCCCTGCTTTCTGTGGTGGGTTATACATCACTGCTTTTACCCCCTTTGGGGGCCCCCAGAAATGAAATGTTCCCACTATGTAATCACTTTTTCTCGCTATCTTCTCTCTCCAGCTCATCCCAAAAATTCCCGCGATTTTTGTCAGCAAAAAGCCACTCCTCCCCCCCCCCTGTTCCCTCGGGCTTTCTCAAGGGTTTGGTATCCCCTTGGAAAAAATGGCATCTGTTATCATACCCGTAAACTTGGTTTTTTTTGAGAGCTTGATGTCCGGTGATGCTTCTTTGGGTCTTTCTTGCCACTCCCCCCATTTTTTTGTTATTCATCGCGTTTTTGTACCTACCCCCGTTTCCTTTCCCCAAAACTGGTTTGGGGGGCCTTTTGAGGGTGGGGGAAACCCGGTGGGATACTGTGGGTTTTTATGTTGGTTTTTGGGTGGAGGTGTGGGGATGGATTTTTAGGGTGTGTTGGGGATGGTGTGATTTGGTTGTTTTGGTTTGAGAGTAGTTTTGGGTGTTTTCCTTGCTGTTCTGTCCTTTCTCTGACAAAACCTCGGGGTTTTCCCCCCTTGTTCTTTTCCTAGTCCCTTTTGCTTTTTTTTCCCCTCCCTCAGCTGGGTGTCGTTTGATTTTGTTCGTCTCTGTCTAGGAAAAACCCTCTTGTACTCTTCCGAGATTTCAAAGTGGTTTCTCTTTGGGGGATTCCCGTTCCCCACTGTTTTCCCTCCCGAGAAAACGCTTGATTGGTCGGTTTCTCACCTTCGAGTACCCCCCCATTCTTGAAAAAATTTTCAATCTGTTCCCCCTCTTCCCCTATTTCTGTTATGATTTTCTCAATCTCCTTCCTTTTTCCGGGTTCCTTTTAGGTGTTGTCCTTTCCTCTCTCTCTGAAGCCCCCTGGATAAACATGATTTTGCCCTTTCTTCCTCGCAAATTTCCTCACCTCTGTGGCTTTTGGGGTCCGCCGTATGTGGTAAATTTCTCCCCTTTATTTTTCCGTGGCTCCCTTTATGCCTTTTTGTGCCTCAGCATTCGACCCATCCCTCCCATCTGCAAAACCCGTTGATCTTCCCTTTCATCCTTTTGGCCTCCTTTTGGGAGATTGATGTGACCTTTTGGGATAATTCATAAATTCCTTCCTTCCCGTTCGCCTCGCGCTTCATATGCTGTGTCTTTTCGGTCACTGCCCCTGGAAATCGCCCAGCCTATTTTTTTTTTCCCCCAAAATTTTTAGGACCCCTTTTCTTGGCTACTGCGTTTGACTTGTGCCTCCCCAAAATTTTTTGTCTCCTTCTCCAACCACCTTTCCAAATTTTTTCAGAGGTCTTTCTCCCTTTTTTCAGAAAGCTCTCCCAATTTTCTCTCCCCCTTGTTCCATCCTTTTTAACTCCTCCCTCCACTCCTTTTTTACCCCAACCATTCTCATCGTCCCTTTGGGGCCGGAAATTCCCCCCCCCATTTTTTTTTTTTTTTTTTTTTTTTTTTTTTTTTTTTTTTTTTTTTTTTTTTTTTTTTTTAAGAGTAGGGGGAGGGGAGAGGGTTGAAGGGCAAAAGGGGAAGAGAGAGAGCAAAAGGGGAGAGAGAGCAAGGGGAGGGAGAGCAAAAAGAAAGAGAGGCAGGAGAGAGAGAAAAGGGAAGAGAGAAAAAAAGCGAGAGAGAGAGGAAACAAGAGAAAAGGGGGCAAGGGGGAGGAGAGAGGCAAAGGGGAGAGAGCAAGGGGAGAGAGAGGGGAGCAAGGGAGGCAAGAGAGAGGAGGGGCAAGAAAGGGGAGAGGCCCAAGAGGCGAGCAAAAGGGGGAGGAGGGGGAGGCAAGAGAGAGAGAGCAAGAGGGAGGCAAAGCGAGAGGGGAGAGCAAAAGGGAGAGAAGAAAGGGAGAGAGAAAAGAAGAGGAGAAAAGAGAGAGGGCAAAAAGGGGAGAGACAAAAAAGGGGAGAAGAGAGCAAGGGAGGAGGAGCAGAAGAGAGCGCGCGGGGAGAGAGCACAAAAAGAGAGAGGAGCAAGAAAGAGAGAGAGCAAGAGAAGAGAGAGAGGCCCAAAAGGGGAGGAAAGGGGCAAGAGGAGAAACAAGAGAGAAAGGGAAGAGGGGAGCAAAAGGAAAAGAGCGGGAAGAGAGAGAGCAGGAAAAAGAGAGAGAAAAGAGAGGGAAAAGAGAGGAAAGAGGGGGAGCGGGGAAAAGGGAGGAGAGAAGAGCAGGAGAGGAGAGGAAGAGAGGAGAAAAGAGAGAAAACAAGAGAGAGAGAGAGAGCCAAGGGGGAGAGCAAGAGAGAGAGAGGGGAGAAAAGGGGGGAGAGCGGGGGGAGGAGCAAGGAGGAGAGAGAGCAAGAGAGGGGGGAGAGCAGATTAGGAGGAGCAGAGAGAGAGAGAGAAAAGAGGGGCGGAGAGAGCAAAGAGGAGAAGAGAGAAAAAGGAGAGAGAGCAAAAAGAGAGAGAGAGCAAAGGGGAGAGAGGGGAAAAAAGAGAGAGCAAAGAGAGAGAAGGCAAGAAGGAGGGGAGCAAAGAGAAGAGAGAGCAAAAATGAGAGAGAGGGGGCAAGAGAGAGAGAAGAAAAGAGAGAGAGAGCCAAGAGAGAGAGCAAGAAAAGAAAAGAGAGCAAGGGAGGGGAGGAAGGGGAGAGAGGAGAGCAAGAAGAGAGAGAAAAAGAGGGGAGAGAGCAAGAGAGAGAGCAAGAGGGGGCGGGGAGAGCAAAGAGAGAGGAGAGCAAAGAGAGGAGGGGAAGGAGAGAGAGAGAGAGCAAGGGGGAGAAGGGGAGAAAAGGGAGAGCAAAAAGAGGAGAGGAAGAGAAGGGGAGCAAGAGAGAGAAGAGGGGAAAAGAGGGGGAGAGAAGAGAGGAGAGAGAGAAAAAGGGAGGGGCGGGAGGGAGGGAGGGAAGGGGGGAGGAGAGAAAGGGGGAAAAGGGAAAAGGGGGAGAGGGGGAAAAAGGGGGGGGAAGGGGGAAGAGGAGAGGGGGAGAGGTGGGGGGAGGGGGGAGAGGGAAAGGGAGGGGGGGGGGGGAGGGAAGGGAGGGAGAAGGGGGGAAATTTTGGGGGGGGGGAAAAGGGGGGGTTGAGGGAAGAGGGAGGGGGGAAAGGGGTGGGGGGGAAAGGGGAGAGAAAGGGAGGAGGGAGAAATGGAAGAGGGGGGAGAGATAAAGGGCCCATTGTTTGAAAAAGGGGGGGGGGGAGGGGGGAAAAGGGGTTTAGGGTAAATTTTAGGGGGGGAAAATGGGAAAGGAAATTGGGGGAGTATAAGCTTCAATTGGTTTGGTGGAGGGGTGAGTGTTATTGTGTGGGGAGGGGGGGGGGGGAGGGGGGTTAGTGGTGTTTTGGGCGGGGTAAAATTTTGGGTGTTTTGTATGGTTGTGTATGGGGTTTGGGGCTTTTTTGGGGTGCGGGATGTGTTGTGTGGTTTTGTGTAGTGTGTTGGGGTGTGAATTTTGGGGTTTATTGTTTTAGGTGGTGTAAAATTTTGAAGGGTTTGTTATTTTTTATTAAAAAAAATTTTGGTTGTTTTTCTTTTCTGGCTTTGGGTGTTTGGGGAAAAAGGTTTTATGTGTTGTGTTCCCCACTTTTCCCCTTAAAATTTTCATTTGCCCAAAGGAAAAACCGGTGGTTCCAGTAAAACTAAAAATTGCCAACAGGAAATTTTAGGCCCCCCAACCCCCTTAAAACTTAATAAAAACAAGTTTAGGTTTGGGAAATTTTATCCCTTTTTGAAATTCTTAAGGGGGTCTTTAATAAAACCTTAACTTTGGCATTCCCCTCCCCCCGTGTCCTTTGGAGTAAAACTTCACCCTTTTTATTGTTCCTTCAATTCTGTTTTTTGTTTAAATTTTATGAAGTACAAAAAGTTTTAAGGCCGGGTTCACGGAAACCCCCAAAAAACCCCAAAGGGGATTCCCTTTTGGGTTTTGCATTAAATTTTCCCCCCGTTCTGGTGGCCCCCTTTTCACTTGTTAAAATCTCCCCCGGGCTTTTAACCCCCCTTATTCCACATCCCGCGTTTTTTCGGGGTCAAAAGAAGATACCCCAATTTCACTTTAAAAATTAAAATTCACTTCCTTCACTTTTTTTAATAAAAACTCTTGGGGATCACTGTTAGGAGGAATTTTTCCACTTTCCGTTATATGTTATGTTTCCTTTTGCGCCCTTAAAAAAAATTATTTCCCCCTTTTCACTGATTGGTGTTTTGTTATAAATTTGGTTTTGGGTTTCCCCCCCCAATTGGGTTTGTATTTTGTTGTTGTGGGGAAATTATTTGGTTTGAATTTGTTTTTGTTTGTTTTTGGGTTTTTTTTTTGGTTTTGTTGGTGTTTGGTTTTTGTTTGTGAGTTTTTTGGAAAAAAAAATTGGGTTGTGGTTGCTCTATGTGGTGTGTGTTTGTTAGTGTGTGTGTTTGGTGTGTAATTGTGGTGTGTTTGTGTGTGTGGTTGTGTGTTGGGTGTGTTTTGTTTGTGTGTGGTTTTGTGTTTTTTTGTTTTTGTGTGTGTTGGTGTGTGTGTGTGTGTGTGTGTGTGTGTGTGTGTTGTGTGTTGGGGGTGTGTGGGGTGTGTGTGTTTTGTGTGTGGTGTGTGTTATGGTGTGTGTGTTGTTTGTGGGGGGTTGTGTGTGTGTTGTGTGTTGGGGTGTGTGTGGGGTTTTGTTTGTGTGTGTGTGTGTCTATTGTGTGGTGGGGTGTGTTGTGTTGTGTTTTGTTTGTTTTGGTGTGTGTTTATTTGTTTTGTGTGTTTGTGTGGGGTGTTTTTGTGTGTGATGTGTGTGTGTTTTGTGTGTGTGTGTGTGTGTTTTGTGTGTGTGTGGTGTGTGTTTTTGTGTGTGTGTGGGGGTCTATGTGGGTGTGGTTTTGGTGTGTGTGTGTGTGTGTGTGTGTGTGTGTATGTGTGTGTGTTGTTTTATGTGTGTGTGTGTGTTAAAATTTTTTGTGTTTGGGTGTGGTGTTGGTTGGGTGTGAAGTTTTTATGTTTGGGTTTCTAAAGGGTTGGTGATGTGGGGTTATTAAATTTTTTTTATTTTTTGTTGTTTTTGGGGGGTTTTTAGTGTGTGGGGGCGGAAAGGGGGGTAAGTTTTGGGGGTGGGGGTTGGGTTAAAGTGTTGTGTGCTAAAAAAGGGGTGGGTTTAGAACGTTTTTCGGACTTTGATTTACGGTTTCCCCAAAAAATGGCCCGAAAAGTCCTCCCCCGTTTAAGGGAATTAATAGGAAAGGGATTTGGTTTAAAAAGTTTTAAGGGAAGCCCCTTCTTTTTTTTCAATCGTTACCAAAAAATTTAAAGCCGCTTCATTAACAAAATTACTCACTCTTTCCCTTTAAAAAATTTTAAAAAACCCCCCATTAAAAAGTTTTTTCCCCCACAACACCACGACAACTGTCTAGCTGGTCGGGGACCAGGAAGATGAGCAGGAAACCCCTTTATCAAAAATCGGAAAAAGAACAGAACCTAAAGAAAAACGTAAGGGAAATAATGAAAGTTGCATCAAAATGACGTAAAGCCGACGAGAACGAAGTAAAGAGACGTTTCAGAAGCGTTTATCGCAACGACATTTCGATGTGTGACTGGTTATCCACTTGTAAATAGGACGAAAAGTGCGCATCACGTAGAGGTACTTGTGGGTGAGGAAGAGGCCAGGTGAGTGAAATGTTGTAGTGAGGTGAGTCGTGGCTGGGTATTGGTACAAGTCGGACCGAAACGTTGTGATAAGTTTCAGTCTCCTATGTGCGAGTTGTTTGTGTTTGTTCCAGTCATGGTATTGTGACTTTTTTATTCTTTACGAGGCGTGGGTCTGTGTAGTACTGCAGGACGTACACTGTAGTACTGTAGGACGTACACTGTAGTACTGTAGGACGTACACTGTAGTACTGTAGGGGCGTACACTGTAGTACTGTAGGACGTACACTGTAGTACTGTAGGACGTACACTGTAGTACTGTAGGATGTACACTGTAGTACTGTAGGACGTACACTGTAGTACTGTAGGACGTACACTGTAGTACTGTAGGACGTACACTGTAGTACTGTAGGACGTACACTGTAGTACTGTAGGACGTACACTGTAGTACTGTAGGATGTACACTGTAGTACTGTAGGACGTACACTGTAGTACTGTAGGACGTACACTGTAGTACTGTAGGATGTACACTGTAGTACTGTAGGAGTACACTTAGTACTGTAGGACGTACACTGTAGTACTGTAGGACGTACACTGTAGTACTGTAGGATGTACACTGTAGTACTGTAGGACGTACACTGTAGTACTGTAGGACGTACACTGTAGTACTGTAGGACGTACACTGTAGTACTACAGGAGGTACACTGTAGTACTGCAGGAGGTACACTGTAGTACTGTAGGACGTACACTGTAGTACTGTAGGGCGTACCTTAGTACTGTAGGATTACACTGTAGTATGTAGGACTACCTGTAGTATGTAGGAGTACACTGTAGACTGTAGGCGTACACTTTATACTACAGGAGGACCTGTAGTACTGTGGACTTACCTGTAGACTGTAGGATTACACTGTAGTACTGTAGGGGGTACACTGTAGTACTGTGGGGGTCACTGTATACTACGGACGTACACTGTAGTATCAGGGGGTACACTGTAGTCACAGGACGTACACGTAGTACTGTGGACGTCACTGTAGTTACAGGAGGTACACTGTAAATCTGTAGGACGTACACTGTGTACACGGATACACTGTAGTACTGTAGGAGTACACTGTAGATCAGGACGTACACTGTAGTCTGTAGGCGTACACTGTAGTACTACAGGACGTACACGTGTACTGTAGGCTACATGTAGTACTGTAGGGCGTACATGTGTACGCAGGACGTACACTGTGTAATGTAGGGCGTACACTGTATACTGTAGGACGTACACTGTGTACTAAGGAGGTTTCACTGTGTACTGAGGATACACTGTATCTGTGGATGTCACTGAGTAGTATAACGTCACTGTGTACTGTAGGGGTACACCGTAGTATGTAGGCGTACACTGTAGACTGTAGGACGTACACTGTAGTAACAGGAGGTACACTTTAGTACTGCAGGATACACTGTAGTACTGTAGGACGTACCTGTAGTACTACAGGAGGTCACTGTAGTAGTGGCGTACACTGTGTACTGTAGGTGTACACTGTAGTACTGTAGGACGTACCACTGTAAGTA
>NC_069437.1:42637162-42673775 GCF_026875155.1 Cherax quadricarinatus | reverse complement strand
ATGTCGGTGGTGGTGGTGGTGGTGGTGGTGAGGGGAGGTGGTGGAGGGATGGTTTTGTTGGTGGTGGTGGTTTGTGCTGGTGGTATGGTGGTGGTGGTGGGGTGGTGGTGTGGGGTGGGGTGGTGTGGTGATATGGTGGTGGTGGTGGTGGTGGTGATGGTGGTGGTGGTGGTGGGGTAATGGTCGTGGAGATGGTGGTGATGGTGGTGGTGATGGTGGTGGTGGGGGTGGTGGTGGAAAGGATGGTGGTGGTGGTGGGGGTGGTGGTGATGGTATTGAGGTGGTGGTGGTGGTGGGGGTTGTGGGATGGTGGAGATGGTTTGGTGGTGGGGGGTTTAGGGTTTGGTGGTGGGGGCGTAGTGGTTGTGGTGAGATGGTGTTGGTGGTGATCGTGGTGGTGGTGAGGTGGTGGTGGTGGGTATTGATGGTGGTGGTGGGGTTGTGGTGGTGTGGTGGTGGTGATTTGGTGGTGGTGATGGTAACTGTGGGGTGATGGTTATGGTGGTCATGGTGGTGGTGAAGGCGGTTTTGGGGGGGATGGTGGTGGTGATTTGTGGTGGTGAAGTGGTTAGGGTGGTGATGGTGGTGGTGATGGTGTTGGGGTGGGGTGATGGTGGTGGTGGTGGGATGGGGTGATGATGGTGGAGATGGGGGTGTGGTGATGGTGGTGGTGGTGATGGGGGTGGTGGTGGTGGTGGTGATGGTGGGGGTGGTGGTGGTGGTGAAGGTGGTGGTGGTGGTGAGGTGGGGGTGGGGGTTTTGGTGGTGGTGGTGGTGGTGGTGGGGTGGTGGTGGTGGGGTGGGATGTGATGGTGGTGGTGTGGTGGTGGTGTGGTGGTGATGATAGTGGTGGTGGTGGTGATGGAGGTGGTGAGCTTGTGTGGTTTTGAGGGGGGGTGGTGGTTTTTGTGATGGTGGTGGTGGTGGTGGTGGAGGGGTGGTGGTGGTGTGGTGGTGGGATGGTGGTGGTGGTGATGGGGGTGGGGTGGGGGGGTGGGGGTTTGGGGTGAGGGTGGTGGGGGAAAAATGTTGGTGGTGGTGGGGGTGGTGGTGTGATGATGATGGGGGTTGGTGGTATGGTGGTGATAGGGTGTGGGGGTGGTGGTGGTAAGGTGGTGGTGGGGTGATGGTGGTAATGGTAGTGATTGTGGTGGTGGTTGTGATGGTTTGATGGTGGGGGTGTTGGTGGTTGTGGGGGTGGTGGTTGTGGTGAGGTGGTGGTGGTGTGGTGGTGACGGGGGTGATGGTGGTGAGGGTTGTGGTGGTGGTGGTGGTGGGGGTGGGGGTGGTTGTGGTGGGGTGTTGGTGGGTAATGGGATTGGGTGGTGGTGTGGTGGTGGTGGAGGGGTGGTGGTGTGGGGGTGGTGGTGGTGGTGGGGGTGGTGGTGGGATGGTGGTGGTGGGATGGTGATGGTGGTTGTGGGGGTGATGGTGGGGGGTGGTTGATGGTGGGGTAGGGGTGATGGTGGTGGTGAGATGGTGGTGGTGGTGATGAGGGATGGTGGTGGTGAGTTGGTGGTGGTAGAGATGGTGGTTGTGTTGTGGTGATGGGGTGTGGTGGTGGGGGGATAGTGATGATAGTGGTGTTTTGGTGGTGGAGGGGGGTGGTGAGGGGGTGTGGTGGTGGTGGGGTTTGATGGTGGTGTTTTAGTTTTGGGATGTTGGTGGTGGTGAGGGGGTGGTGGTGGTGGTGAGGGTGATGATGGGGTGGTGGTGGTGGGGATGGTGGGGGTTTTGTGGTGTTGATGTGTGGTGGTGGTGGGGTAATGGTGGTGGTGGTGGTGTTTAGGGGTGTGGTGGTGGTGGTGGTGATTTGGTGAGGAGGTGATTGAGGGGGTGGTTGTGATAATATTGATGGTGGGGGTGTTGTGGGGGGGTGGTGGGATGGTGGTGGTAGAGGTGGGGTTGTGGTAGGGGTGCTGGTTGTGTGGTGGAGGTAGTGGGATAGTTGTGGTGGGGTGAGGGTATTGATGGTGGTGGTGGTGGTATGGTGTGGTTGGTGGGATGGGGGTTGTGGTGATGGTGGTGGTGGTGTTGTAGTGGGGTGGTGGGCAGGGTGGGGTTGATGGGGGTGGTGGTGGTGGTGGGGTGATGGGGTGGTGGGGTTGGTATTGGTGGTGAGGTGGTGGTGGGGTGGTGGTGATGGTGGTGGTGAGGGCAGTGTGGTGATGGTTGTGGAGATAGGGTGGTGATGGTGATGGGGGGTTTTGAGGTGGTGGTGGTGATCGTGGGGGTGGTGGTGGTGGTGTTGTTGGGGGTGGTGGTAAGGGTGGTGGTGGTGATGGTGTAGGGTGGTGTGGTGGTGATGGTGGTGGTGGTGGTGGGGTGGTGTTTTGTGGGGGGTGATGGTATTGTGGTGGTGGTGGTGGTGGGGTGTGGGGGGGTGGGGTGATGGGGGTTGTGTGATGGTGGTGGTGGTGATGATAGTGGTGGTGGTGGCGATGGTGGGGTGATGGTGGTGGTGGGGTGGTGGGGAGGTGTTTGGGGGTGGTGGTGGTTTTGGTGGTATCGTGGGGGTGATGGTGGTGGTGTGGTGATGGGGGGTTTGGTGTTGGCAGTGAGGTGATGGTTGTGGAGATAGTGGTGGTGTGGTGATGGGGGTGTGATGGTGGTGGGGGTGGTGGTCGTGGTGGTGATGGTGGCGGTGGGGTTTTGTGTGGGGGGTGACGATTGTGAGGTGGTGGTGGTGGTTGACATGGTGATGGTGGTGATGGTGGTGGTTATGGTGTGGTGGGTGGAAATGGTGTGGTGGTGATGGTGGTTGGTGGTGTGGTCGTGGGGTGGGGGGATGGTGGTGGTGGTGGGATGGTGGGGGTGTGGTGGTGAGGTGGTGGTGTTGATGGTGGGTGGTGGTGATGGTGGGTGGTGGGGTGATGAGGGTGGTGATGGTGATGGTTGGTGGTGGGGTGGGGGTGGGGGTTCTGATGGTGGGTGGTGGTGGGTGGTGTGGTGATGGTGGTGGTGATGGGGGTGGTGGTGGTTGTGTGGTGCTGGTGGGGGTGAAGGTGGTGATGGTGGTGAAGGTGGTGATGGGGGTGGGAAGTATGGTGTTTTGGTGGTTTTTGCTGAAGGTGTGGTGGTGGTGAGGGTGGAGGTGATAGTGATGGTGGTGGTGAGGGTTTGGTAATGTGGTGAGGGTGGTGTGGTGGTGGGGGGTGATGGTGGGGTGATGGTGGTAATTTGAGGTGGGGGTGATGTTTTTGATGGTGGGGGTGGTGGTGGTGGTTGGGTGGTGGTGATAGTGGTGGTGGTGGTGTGGTGGGGGGGTTTGGGGGTGGTGGTGGGGGTGGTGGGGTATTGATGGTGGTGGTGGATGGTGGTTTGTGAGGGTGGTGTGGGGGTTATGGTTGTGGAGGTGGTGGTGGGGTGGGGTTTGGTGTTTGTGTGAGGGTGGTGGTGGTGTAGTGGTGAGGTGGTGGTGGTTTTGGGGTGGTGTGGGGTGGTGGTGGTGGTGGTGGTGGTGAGGTGGTGTGGTGCTGGTAGTGGTGATGGAGTGGTGGGGTAGTGTGGGGTGGTGGGGGTTTGATGGTGGTGATGGTGATAGTGTTGATGGTGATGGGGTGGTGTTGGTGGTGGTGACGGTGGTGGTGATGGGGTGGTGAAGGGTGATGAAGGGATGGTTGTTTGGGGGAGATGGCGAAGGTTGATGGTGGTGGGTGGTGGTGGTGGTGGGGGTGATGGAGGAGATGGTGGTGGTGGTGGTGATGATGGTGGTGGTGGGGTGTGGTGGTATTGATGGTGGTGGTGATGGTGGGGTGGTGATGGGGGGTGGTGATGGGTTGTGATGGTGAAGGTGGTGTGGTGGTGGTAAAGGTGGTGGTGGGTTGATGGGGGGGGGTGGTAGTGGTGGGGGGGGGGTGGTGGTGGGATGATGTGATGGTGGTGATGAGGTGGTTATGGTGATGGTGGTGAGTTTTTGTGGGGGTGGTGGTGATGGGGGGGTGGTGTGCTTGTGAGGTTTGTGATGGTGGTGGTGGTTTTTGTGATGGTGGTGGTGGTGGTGGTGGTGTGGTGGGGGTGGCGGTGGGGGGATGGTGGGGGTAATGGTGGTGGTGGTGGTGGTGGTGGCGGTGGTGGGATGGTGGGGGTGTGGTGGTGGTGGTGGGGATGGTGGTGGGGGTGATGGGTTGTGGGTGGTGGGAATTTTGGTGGGGGTTTGGTGGTGGTGGTGGTGGTGGTTGATGATGATGGGTTGGTGGTGATGGTGGTGATAGTGGTGGGTGGTGGTGGTAGTAAGGGGGTGGTGGGGGTGGTTGGTGGAAATGGTAGGATTGTGGGGTGGTTGTGATGGTATTGATGGGGGTGGTGTTGGTGGTTGTGGTGGTGGGGGTTTTGGGGTGGATGGTGGTGGTGGTGATGGGGGTGATGGTGGTGATGGCATTGATATGGGGGGGTGATGTGGTTGTGGTGGAGGGGGTGATCGTGGTGATGGTTTGTGGTGGTGGTGGTGGTGGTGGTGGGGAAAATGGTGTTGTGGTGGGGGTGGGTGGTGGTGGTGGTGGTGGTGGTGATGGGGGGTGGTGGTGGTGGTGGGGGAGGATGGTGGTGGTGGTGAGGTGGTGATGGTGGTGGTGGTGGTGGTGAAGTGATGTGGTGATGGTGATGGTGTGGTGTGGTGGGGTAGAGATGGGGGGGGTTGGTGATTGATGGTGGTGGTGAGATGGTGGTTTTAGAGAGGTGGGGTGGTGATGGTGGTGGTACAGTGGTGGTGGTGTTGTTGGGGTGTTGGGGGGTGTTGGTGGTGGTGTAGTGAGTAGTGGTGGGGGTGGAGGGGGTGGTGGTGATGGTGGTGTGGTGGTGGTGTGGTGTGGTGGTGATGTTTTGGTGGGGTTGGTGGTGGTGGTGAGGTGGTGGTGGTGGAGATCTGAGATGGGATGGTGGTGGTGAGGTGTGATGTGTTTTGATGGTGGGGGGGGTGGTAATGGGGTGGTGGTGGTTATTGGTGGTTGGGGTGGTGGGGGATTGTGGTGATGGTGGTGTTTGGGGGGTGGTTGTGTAATTTGATGGTGGTGGTGGTTGTGGTGGTTGTGGTGTGGTGGTGGTGGTATGGTGGTGGTAGAGGTGATGGTGGTGGTGGGGGGTTTGGGGTGGTGGTATGGTGTTGGTGGTGGTGAGGTGAGGGTGGTGGGGGTTGGGGTGGTGGTGGTGATGGTTTGGTGGTGGTGGGATGGTTTTGATGGGGGTTTAATGGTTTTGATGGCGTGGTGATAGGGTGATGGTGGTGGTGGTGGTGGGGTGGTGGTGGGGGTGGTGATGGTGGGGTGGTGATGGGGTGGGGGGGTGATGGTGTTGTGGTTGGTGTGGTGAGGGTAGGGTAGTGGTGATGGGATGGTGGTGGTGTGTGGTGGTGGTGCTGGGGGTGGTGGTGCGGTGATAGTGGTACGGTGTGGTGGTGGTGAGGGTGGTGGTGGTGGTGGTGGGTGGTGGTGGTGGTGATGGAGTGGTGGTGGTGAAGGTGTGACGGTGATGGTGTTGGTGGTTGATGGCAAAGGTGGATGGTGGTGATGGGGAGGTGGGGGTAGTGGTGATGGTGGTGGTGATGGTGATGGTGGTGGTGATGTGATGGTGTTTGGGTTGTGATGGTGATGGTGATGGTGGTGGTGATGGTGATGGTGGTGTGGTGATGGGGGTGATGGTGATGGTTGAGGTGGTGGTGGTGATGATGGTGGTGGTGATGATGGTGATGGTGATGATGATGGTGGAAATGGTGGTGGTCGTGATGGTGGTAATTATTGGTGGTGGTGATGGTTGTGGTGATATTGGTGGTGGTGGTTGTGGTGGAGGTGATGTTAGTGGTGGTGGTTTTGTGGTGTGGTGGTGGTAATGGTGGTAATGGTGGTGGGGATGGTGGTGATGGTGGTGGTGGTGGTGATGGTGGTGTTGGTGATGGTATTGATGGGGGGGTGGTGGTTGTGGTGAGGGGTGGTGATGGTTGAGTTGTGGTAGTGGTTGTGGTGATTGTGGTGAGGGTTGTACTGGTGGTGGTGTTTGTGGTGATGGGGTGAGGGTTGTTGTTAGTGGTGTTGGTGATGGTGGTGGTGATGGTGGTAGTAGAGTGATGGTGATGGTGGTAGTAGAGAGGGTGGTGGTAGTGTTTGGTCGTGGTAGTGGTGATGGTTATGGTGGTGGTAGTGGTGATGGAGATGGTGGTGGTAGCGATGGTGGTAGTGATAGTGTTGATAGTAATGGTGGTGATGGTGATGATAGTGGGGGTTTGGGTGATGGTGGTGGTGTTTGGTGGTGGTGATGGTGGTGGTGATTGGTGGTGGTGGTGGTGATGGTGGTGGGGGTGGTGATTGTGAAGGTGGTGATGGTGGTGGTGAGGGTGGTGATGGTGGTGTAGGTGGTGGTCGTGATGGTGGTGGTGGTATGTATGGTGATGGTGATGGTGGTGGTGAATGGAGGTAGTGATGTTTGTGATGTTTTTGATGGTTGTGAGGGGTGGTGGTGGTGGTTTTGTGTGGTGGTGGTGATGGTGGTGGTGGTGATGGGGGTTTGGTGGTGGTGGTGGTGGTGGTGGTGATGGTGGTGGTGGCGGGGATGGTGGTGGTGGTGAGGGTAGCGGTGGTGGTGGTGGTAGTGGTGATGTGATGGTGGTAGTGGTTATGGGATGGAGGTGGGGGTGTGGTGCTGGTGGTAATGGTGGTGGTCGTGATGGTCGAGATGGTGGTGGTGGTGATGGTTGTGGTGGTGGTGGTGATGGTGGTGATGATGGTGGTGGTGGTGGTGGTGGTGTTGGTGGTGATTGTGGTGGTGGTGATGGTGGTGATTGTGGTGGTGGTGGATGGAATTGATGGTGGTTTGGTGGTGGTGGTGGTTGTGGTGGCGATAGTGGTGGTGGTGGGGTGGTGGTGATGGTATTGATGGTGGTGATGGTATTGATGGTGGTGGTGATGGTGGTTGTGGTGAGGGTGGTGAGGGTGGTGATGGTTGTGGAGGTGGTGGTGGTGGTGGTGATAGTGGTGATGGTGGTGGTGGTGGTAGTGGTAGTAGTGAGGGAGATGGTGGTGGTAGTTGATTGGTGGTGGTGGTGATGGGGGGTTGTGGTGATAGTGGTAATGGTGATGGTGGTGGTGGTGGAGCGGTGGTGGTGATGGTGGTGGTAAATGTGGTGGTGAAGGTGATAAAGGTGGTGGTGGTGGAGATGGCGAGGTGTGATGGTGGTGGTGGTGGTGGTGGTGATGGAGGAGATGGTGGTGGTGGTGGTGATGGTGGTGAGGGTTTGGTGATGATTGTGTTGGTGGTGGTGGTGATGGTGATGGTTTTGTGGTGGTGATTGTTTTGGTGGGGGTGATGGTGATGGTGATGGTGGTGATGGTGGTGGTGGTGATGGGGGTGGTGGTGATGGTGGTGGTGGTGATGATGGGATGGTGATCGTGATGTTTCATGATGGTGGTGATGGTGATGATGATGACGATGATGGTGGTGGTGTTGGGGGGTGATGGTGGTGGTTGTGATGGTGATGGTGGTGATGTGGCGGTGATGGTGGTGGTGATGTTGGTGGTGGTGGTGGTGATGGTGGGGGATTGGGGTTTGGTGGTGGTGATGGAATTGTGGTGGTGGTGGTGGTGGGGGGTGGTGGTGGTGGTGGTTGTGTTGGTGGTGGGGAGGTGGTGGTGATGATGGTGATTTTTGGTGGTGGTGTGGTGGTGGTGGTGATGATGGTGAGGTGATCGTGATGATCATGATGGTGGTGATGGTGATGATGATGATGATGGTGGTGGTGTTGGTGGTGATGGTGGTGGTGGTGATGGTGATGGTGGTGATGATGGCGGTGGTGGTGGTGGTGATGTTGGTGGTGGTGGTGGTGGTGGAGGTGGTGGTGATGATTCTGATATTGGTGGTGGTGATAGTTGTGATGGTGTGGTGGTGGTGGTGGTGGTGGTGGTGGTTGATGGTGTTGATGGTGTATGGTGGTGGATAGTGGTGATGGAAATGGTTGGTGGTAAAGTATGGTGATGGTGGTGGAGATGGTGTTGATGGTGATGGTGACGGTGGTGGTAGTGGTGATGGGTGGTGGTGGTGATGTTGTGGTGATGATGGTGGTGGTGGTGGTGATGATGGTGTTACTGATGATGGTGGTGGCGGTGGTGGTTGACGGTGGTGGTGGCGTGGTGGGGTGATATCGAAGGTGTGATGGTGGTGGTGTGGTGATGGTGTTGGTGGTGGAGGTGGTGATGGATGTGGAGGTGGGTGATTGCTGGTGATGGTGGTGATGTTTTTGATGGTGGTGTGGTGTTGGCTGGTGGTGCTGGTGGTTGGGTGGTGGGGGTGGTGATGGTGGTGGTGATGGTGTGATTAGGTGTGTGGTGGTGGTGGTATTGGTGGTGAGAGATGGTGGTGATTGGGGTGGGATGATGTTGGGGTGGGTGAAGATGGTGGTGGGTGGTTTGTTGAGGTCTATGGTGGTGGTGATGGTATGATGGTGGTTGTGGTGATGGTGGTGATGGTTGTTGTGGTGGTGGTGGTTATGGTGATGGTGATGGTGGTGATGGTGTTGGTGGTGGTAGTGGTGATTCTGGGTGGTTGAGGATGGTGGTGGTGGTGATTGTGAGGTGGTGGTAGATATGGTGGTGGTGGTGGTTTGGATGGTGATGGTGGTGGTACAGATGGATGGTGGTGGTGAGGTTGATGGTGGTGATGTTGGTGGTGGTGGGTTAGTGTTGATGTGGTGGTGGTGATGGTGGGCGGAGGAGAGATAGTGATGATTGTGGCTGGTGGTGATGGTGGTGGAGGTGGTGGTGGGGATGGTGGTGGTGATGGTGGATTGGTGATGGTGATGGTGGTGATTGTGTTGGTGATGGTGGTTATTACAAAAAAAATAATTTTTAGAAAAGGACCGATGGTATTAAGGATTTTCTCCTTTTGTAATAAAGAGTTCGGGATTTCATAAATACCACAACATAAATAATTAATCTTTAATATAGAAAATTCACTTTCTTTGTCTAAGAGGTATTTGAACTATGTTATAATTTGTACATGTTACTATAATAAATTATAAATCAGCATTTTACTAAAATATAATAATAACCCTACACAGAGGTACAACTATTGGATCTCACTACTGCTCTATTTATATATCTCTATGCTAAAACAATAAAACTTATAAATAACATTTGTATAATAATAAATTTCAAAATCAACCTGCCTCTCAGACACGAAGTCAGTCACACGAACTGTTCAGTGTTACACTACAACCAGGCCATCTTCGGGTTGTCCAACGGACAACCTTTTCATCTCAGTGTTCCAATACGGTCTATGCTTATCTCGTGTTTCCACTCCTTCGTACGTCCCTCAGTGTCACACCGGGCCTGGCCCAGTTCAGTGTAAACACGCCAACCTTTTCTTATTGAGTCCCACTAAACAGCATTCTGAAGATTCGGGCCCCTCAGTGATCAACGTAGACGGTGAGTCCACAGACATCACCGGTAGTACAGTAAATCCTCTCCAAAGGCGGTTGCACACACCGCTAGCCGAATCCACCATGCTGCAAGCTCACAGATGGCGGGCTGTTCAAGTAAACTGAGGCCAACAGATCAGTGAGGCTGCGGTGAGCGGTT
The DNA here is from genome assembly GCF_026875155.1 of Cherax quadricarinatus. Lineage (NCBI taxonomy): Eukaryota > Metazoa > Arthropoda > Malacostraca > Decapoda > Parastacidae > Cherax > Cherax quadricarinatus. The sequence goes on along the minus strand of NC_069437.1, from coordinate 42,664,215 downwards.
CTTTCGAACGCCCGTAGGATAGGTTCGTTTCGCGTGGTCTAGGTACCTTAATGGCATTGACGTGTTTCCCTGAGGAGTTCAGGTACTTAATGTGAAGCCAGTAGACGTGTACCCTTCGGTGGTCAGGGGTACCTACTGCTTAGGTGTGTACAGCGAGGCGCCTAGGTAACATATTATTTCTAAAAGCAGTAGACGTGTACCCTTCGGTGGTCAGGTAACCTACTGCTTAAGGTGTGTAACAGCGAGGCGCTTTGTACATTACTGTTACTTAAAGCCAGTAGTACGTGTACCCTTCGGTGGTCAGGTAACTTTATGCTTTGGTGTTGTACAGCGAGGCCGCTCTGGTACATACTGTTACTAAAGCAAGTAGGGACCGTGTTGTACCCTTCGGTGGTCAGGTTACTAATGCTTAGGTGTGTACCGTGAGGCACTCCAGGGCTCTTACTGCTTCTAAAGGCCGCCCCTCTAACCCCCCCGCTCAGCTGCCCCCAACATTGGGTTTGATGACGCACCAAGTGGTACTGCCGGCACGGCAGGTTAAACTATTAACCCTAGTTTGGCTAGGGGCCGCATCCATCCCACCCAAAAGGACCGCTCACAAAGTTCAATTGTATTATGTATCCGAAAACGTCATCACGGATATGATCGTCCAGAATCATTCTAGATAAATCATTATCCTCCCGGACAAGGCCACTCATATATTACAAAAAAATAATTTTAAAAGGACGAGGTATTATGATTTACTCCTTTTGTAATAAAGAGTTGGGTTACATAAATACACACATTAATAAATTAATCTTTAATATATAAAAATTCAAACTTCTTTGGTTAGAGGTATTTGAACTATGATATAATATGTTACATGTTACTATAATAAATTATAATCTGCATTTTACTAAAATAGAATTAATAACCCCTACCACAGGGTAACAACCTCTTGACACTACTGAAATATAATATATATATCTCTATGCTAAAACAAAAATTTATAAAATAACATTTGTAAATAATAAATTACAATCAAACTGCTCTCACGACACGAAGTCAGTCACACGACACTGTTCAGTGTACTCTACAACCAGGCCATCTTTCAGTGTCCCACGACAACCTTTTCATCTCAGTGTTCCACTACGGTCCCATTGCATATCTCAGTGTTCCTAACTCCATCGTACGTCCCTCAGTGTACACTACGATCCTGGCCCAGTTCAGTGTTAACACTCCAACCTTTTCTTCATTTAATGTCCCATAAAACAGCATCTGACGACTTCGGGCCACAGTTGATCAACGTAGAGGTGAGCACAGACATCACCGGTAGTCCAGTAAATGCCTCTCCCAAAGGCGGTTGACACACGCTAGCCGAACACCATGCTGCAAGCTCCATGAATGCGGAGTACAACGTAACTTGAGGCCAACAGACCAGTGAGCCTGCGGTTGAGCGGTTCTTCTAACGCCAGTAGATAGGTACGATTCGGTGGTCAGGGTACCTTATGCTTTAGAGTGTACCCTGAGGAGTTCAGGTACTTAATGTTGAATCCAGTAGACGTGTAACCCTTCGGTGGTCAGGTACCTACTGCTTAGGTCCGTGTAACAGCGAGGGCGCTCAGGTAATAATATTTCTAAAGCCAGTAGACGTGTACCCTTCGGTGGTAGGTACCTATGCTTAGTGTGTACAGCGAGGCGCTCTGGTACACTGTTACTAAAGCCAAGTAGAAAAAAAAAAACGTGTACCCTTCGGTGGTCAGGTACCTACTGCTTTGGTGTGTACTGCGAGGCGCTCTGGTATACTGTTACTAAAGCCAGTAGAAGTGTTATCCTTCGGTGGTCATGTACTACTGCTAGGTGTGTACCGTGAGGGCACTCAGGCTCTTACTGCTCTCCTTGGCCGGACTCACTCAGCTGCCCCCACATTGGGTTTAGATGACGCACCCAGTGGTACTGCCGGCCGGCATGGTTAAAAATATTAACCCGCTAGTTTGGGCTGGGGCCGCAACAGTGGTTGTGGTGGTGCCTTGGTGGTGGTGGTGGTGTTGGTGATGGTGGTGGTAGTGGTCATGGTGTGATGGTGGGTGGTGATTGGTTGTGATGGTGGTGGTGATGGTTGTGATTGGTGGTGGTGGTGGTTGTGATGGTGGTGGTGTTGGTAGTGGTGGTGTTGGTGGTGAGGTGGTGATGATGGTGATGGTGGAGGTGATGGTGATGGTGGTGGTGGTGAGGAAGGTGAAGGTGAGGTGAGTGGTGGATGGTGGTGGTGGTGGTGATGGTGCTTGTGGTAATGTGGTGGTGGTGAGGGTGTTAGGTGTTGGTGCTGGTGGTGATGAGTGGTGGTGATAGTGGTGCTGGTGGTTGATGTATTGATGGTGGTGGTGGTGGTGGTGGAGGTGAATGGTTGTGGTGGTGATGTGTGGTGGTGGTGATGGTGGTGGTGGTGATGGTGGTTGGTGGTGGTGGCGATGGAGGAGGTGTTGGTTGGTGGTGGTGGAGGGATGGTGGTGGTAGTGGTATTGATTGTGATTGGTGGTGGTGAATAGGTGGTGATAGTGATGTGGTGGTGATGGCGGTGGTGGGTAATGGTGGTCGTGTGATGGTGTAGGTGATGGTGCTGGTGGGTTGGTGGTGGTGGTGGTGATACTGGGGGTGGTGGTGATGGTATTGTTGGTGGTGGTGGTGGTTGAGTGGTGGTGATGGTGGGGGTGGTGATGGTGGTGGTGGTGATGGTGGTGGTTGGTTGATGGTGGTCGGTGGTGGTGGCCAATGGTGGAGGTGATGGTGGTGGTGGTGGTGGTGGAGGTGTTGGTGGTAGAGTACTGGTATTGATGGGTGGATGGTGGAGGTGCTGTGATGGTGGTGGTTATGGTGCTGGTGGTGGTGATGGCGGTTGATGGTGATGGTGGTGGTGTTAGTGGTTGGTGGTGGTGATGGTGATGGTGGTGTGATGGTGGTGGTGGTCGGTGATCGTGGTTGGTATGGGTGATGGTTGTGATGGTGGTTGCTGATGGTGTGGATGGTGGTTGGTGGTTGAGAGGAGTCTGGAGATGGTGGTGATGGTGGTGGTTATGGTGATGGTGGGGGGGTGGTTATGGTGATGGTGGTGGTGGAAATGGTGGTGGTGGTGGATGGTGGTGGTGGTGGTGGTGATGGGTGGTGGTGAAGGTGGTGGTGGTGGTGATGATGGTGGTGGTGGTGATGATTGTGTTGGTGGGTGGTGGTGGTGGGGGTGGTGATGGAGGAGTGGTGGTGGTGGTGGTGATGGTGGGATGGTGGTGATGATTGGGTTGGTGGTGGTGGGTGATGGTGATGGTTGTGATGGTGGTGATTGTTTTGGTGGTGGTGATGGTGAAGGTGGTGACGGTGGTGGTGGTGATGGTGGGTCGGTGGTGATGGTGGTGGTGGTGATGATTGTGATGGTTGATGATGGTGGGTGATGGTGATGGTGATGATGATGTTGGTGGTGGTTGTGTTTGTGGTGGTGATTGTGGTGGTGGTGGTGGCGGTAATGGTGGTGGTGGTGATGGTGGTAATGGTGATGGTTGGTGGTGGTGATGGTTGTGGATGATGGTGGTGGTTGGTGGTGAGTATGGTGGTGGTGACGATGTGGGGTAGTGGTGGTGGTGGGAGGTGGTGATGATGATGGTGGTGTTGTGGTGGTGGTGGTGGTGGTGGTGGGGTGGTGGATTGTGGTGATGATTGGTGGTGGTATGGTGGTTATGGTGGTGGGGGAATGGTGGTGATGGTGGTGTTCGTGGTGGTTGGCTGTATGGTTGGGTGGTGATGGTATGATGGTTGTAGAGTGTTGGTGGTGTTGGTTGAGTGGTGGTGGTGGTGATGGTGGTAGTAGAGGGGGATGGTGATGGTGGTGATGTGGTGGTGATAGTGATGATAGTGGTGGTGGTTGATGTGTGATGGTGGTAGTGGTGATAGTGATGTTAGTGGTGGTTTGATGGTGGGGGTGTGGTTGGTGATGGTGGTGGTGGTGATGGTGAAGGTGGTGATGGTGGTGGTGAAGGTGGTGATGGTGGGGTAGGTCGGTGGTGGTGATGGTGGTGGTGGTGATGGTAGTGGTGATGGTGATGGTGGTCGTTTTGGAGGTGGTGATGTTTGTGATGCTTTTGATGGTTGTGATGGTGGTGGTGGTGTTTGTGATGGTGGTGGTGGTGATGGTGGTGGTGGTGATGGTGGTGGTGGTGGTGGTGATGGTGGTGGTTGGTGGTGATGGTGGTGTAGCGGGGATGGTGGTGGTGGTGATGGTGCGGTGGTGGTGGTGTTTCATTGATGATGGTGGTAGTGGTTTGGGGTGATAGTGGTGAGTCGGTGATGATGGCTGGTGGTGGTAATGGTGGTTGGTGGTATGGGTCGTGATGGGGTTGGTGGTAAATGTTGTGGTGGTGTGTTGGTGATGGTGATGGTGGTGATGATGGTGGGTGGTGGTGGTGGATGGTGATGGTGGTGGTGGGTAGTGGTGGTGATTGTGGTCCGTGGTGGTGATGGTGGTGATTGTGGTGGTGGGGATGGTGATGGAATGATGGTGGTGGTTGTGTAGGTGGTTGTGGTGGTGATGTGGTGGTGGTGGTGATGGTATGATTGGTGGTGACGGTATTGATGGTGGTGTGATGGTGGTTGTGGTGAGAGTTGTTGAGGGTGGTGATGGTTGTGGTTGGTGGTTGGTGGTGGTGCTTGTGGTAATGCTTGGTGGTGCGTGATGGTGTCGGTGGTGGTGGTGGTGTGATGGTGATGGTGGTAGTAGAGCTGGATGGTGATGGTGGTAGTAGGAGGGTGGTGGTGGGTGGTTGTGATGGTCGTGACATCTACCACGTAGTGGTGATGGTATGGTGGTGGGTAGTGGTGATGTGTGATGGAGAGATGGTTGGTAGTGATGGTGGATAGCTGATAGTGATGATATGGTTGCTGGTGATGATGTGGTGGTGGTCGATGGTGCGGGTGGTGGTGGTGGTGTGGGTGGTGGTGGTGATGGGTGGTGGTCGGTGGTGATGGTGGTGCGTGGTGATTGTGAAGGTGGTGTTGGTGTTGGTGGAGGGTGGTGATGATGGCTTGTAGGTGGTGGTCTGATGGTGGTGGTGTGTAATGGTAGTGGATGTGGTGGTGGTGATGGAGGAGAAAGTTGTGTGCTTTTGTGGTTGTGTGGTGGTGCGTGTGTGGTGGTCGTCTTGTGATGGTGGTGGTGTGGTGGTGGTTGGTGATGAGTGGTGTTTGGATGGTGGTGGTGATGGTGGTGGTCTGGCGGGGATGGTGGTGGTGGTGTGGTGGGCGTTGGTGGTGGTGCTGGTTAATTGGTGTGATGATGGTGGTAGTGGTGGTGGTGATGGTGGTGGTGGTGATGGAGCTTGGTGGTATGGTGGTGGTTCGTTTGATGGTCGTGATGGTGGTGGTGGTGATGTTGTGGTGGTGGTGGTGACTGGTGGAGATGATGAGTGGTGGTGGTGGTGGTGTTGGTGGTGATTGCGTCTGTTGGTGATGGTGGTGATTGTGGTGGTGGTGGTGATGTGAATGATGGTGGTGGGGTGGTGGTGGGTTGTGGTGGCGATAGTGGTGGTGGTGATGGTAATCTGGTGGTGATGGTATTGTTGGTGTGGTGATGGTGGTTGTGGTGAGGGAGGTGATGGAGATGTGGTAATGGTGATGGTTGGTGGTTTGCACGTGGTGGTGATGGTGGTGAGTTGATGGTGGTGTTGATGGTGATGAAGGTGAGTGGTGGTGGTGCTGATGGCGAACGTGTGTTGGTGCGTGGATGGGTTGGCTGGTGGTGGTGGTGGTGGTAGTGGTGTAGTGATGGAGATGGTGGTGGTAGTGATGGTGGTTGGGTGGTGGTGGTGATGGTGATAAGTGGAATGGTGATGGTGGTGGTGTGGTGCGGTGGTGGAGATGGTTGGTGGTGTGGTGGTGTGAACGGTGAAGGGTTGGTGGTGGTGGAGATGGCGAAGGTGTGATGGTGGTGATGGGCTTGTGGTGGTGGTGGTGGTGTTGGGAGGGCTGGTGGTTGGTGGTGGTGATGGTGGTGATGGTGGTGATGATTGTTGTTGGTGGTGGTGGAGATGGTGATGGTTTCGATGTAGGTGAATGTTTTGGTGGTGGTGATGGTGATGATGATGGTGGTGGTTGGTGATGGTGGTGGTGGTGGTGATGGTGGGTGGAGTGGGCATGATGGTGATGGTGAATCGTGATGATATGATGGTGCGTGGATGGTGATGATGATGATGATGGTGGGGTGTAGGTGGTGATGGTGGTGGTGGAGATGGTGATGGTGGTGATTGAATGGCGGTGGTGGTGGTGGTGATGTGGCTGACAAGATGGTGGTGGTGATGGTGGTGATTGTGGTGGTGGTGGTGATGGAATTGATGGTGTGTGGGTGGTGGTGGTTGTGTCGAGTGGTGGTGGTGGTGGAGGTGGTGGTGATGAAGGTGATATTGGAGGTGGTGATAGTTGTGTGGTTGGCGGTGGTGGTAGGTGGTGGTGATGGTGTTGATGGTGATGGTGGCTGGATAGTGGGGTAGTGGTGATGGAAATGGTGGTGGTAGTGATGGTGATGGTGGTGGAGATGGTGGTGATGGTGATGGTGAGGTGGTGGTTATTGGTTTGATGGTGGTGGTGGGTGTTGGTTTTAGGTGATGATGGTTGTGGTGGATGATGATGGTGATAGTGATGATGGTGGTGGTCGGTGGTGGTGAGCTTGTTGGTGGTGGTGGTGACTATCGAATGTGTTGATGGATGGTGGTTGGTGGTGATGGAGTTGGTGTTGGAGGTGGTGATGTAGGTTGAGGTGGTGATGTGGTGCGTGGTGGTCGATGGTATTGATGGTGGTTGTGGTGGTAGTGCTGGTGGTGATGGTGTGGTGGTGATGGTGGTGGTGATGGTGATTATGGTGGTGGTGGTGGTGGTAATGGTGGGCGGTAACTGGTGGTGAGATGGTGGTGTAGTGGTGGTGATGAGTTGGGTGGTGGAGGATGGTGGTTGGTTGGTAATGGTGATGTTTATGGTGGTGGTGATGGTAATGATGGTGGTTGTGGTGATGTATGGTGGTGACTGGTTGTGGTGGTGGTGGTTTTGAGGTGTTGATGGTGGTGATGCGCGTGATGGTGGTGGTGGTAGTGTGTTCTGGTGGTTGAGATGGCGGTGGTGGTCGGCTGATGGGATGGTGGTCGGTAGAGATGGTGGTGGTGGTGGAGACTGGCGATGGTTGGTGGTACAGAAGGTGGTGGTGGTGATGTGATGGTGGGTTGATGTTGGTGGTGGTGTGATACGTTGATGATAGTGGTGGCTGGTGATGGTTGTGGAGGTGGAAGATAGCTGAGATAGTGGTGGTGGTGATGTTGGTGGAGGGTGATGGTGGTGGTGTGGTGGTGTGTGGTGGTGGAGATGGTGTGATGGTGATGGTTGGTGGTGGTGGTGATGGTGGTTGGTGGTGGTGTTAGGTGATGTTGGGTGGTGATGGTTGTGATGGTGGTGGTGTGGTTGTGATGGTGGTGGTGGTTGTGATGGTGGTGGTGTTGGTGGTGGGGGTGATTGGTGGTGTGGTGGTGAATGATGGTGATGGTGGAGGTGATGGTGATAGGTAATGTTGGTGGAGGATGGTGAATGTGATATGGTGGTGGTGATGGTGGTGGTGGTGTGATGGTGCGTGGTGGTAATGGTGGTGGTGGGTGATGGTGTAGTGATGGAGCTGGTGGTGATGGTGTGTGGTGGCTGATAGTGGTGCTGTTGCGTTGAGAGTATTGAGGTGTGGTGGTGGTGGGCGGGTGGTGGGTGATGGTGGTGGGTGGTGATGGTGGGTGGTGGTGATGGTGGGGTGGGTGTGGCGAAGGTGGAGGTGATGGTGGTGGTGGGGTGGTGGTGGAGGTGTATGGTGGTGTAGTGGTATGATGGTAGATGGTAGGTGATTGTGGTGGTGGAGGTGGTGATGGTGGGTGGTGATGTCGGTTGGTGGTAATTGTGGTGAGTGGTGATGGGTGGTAGTGATTGTGTGGTGGTGATGGTGGTGGTGGTGGTGATAGTGGTGGTGTCTTGGTGAATGGTATTGGTGGTGGTGGTGCGTGGTGGTGGTGGTTGTAGGTGCATGGTGGGTGGTGGTTGATGGTGGTGGTGGTGATGGTGGTGGTGGTGAATGTGGTGGTTGGTGGTCGGCGATGGTGGAGGTGATTGTGGTGGTGGTGGTGGAGTGATGGTGGTGGTAGTGGTATTGATGGTGATGTGGTGTGCTGGTGGAGGTGCTGGTGAAGGAGGTGTGGTGGTGGAGATGGTGTTGATGGAGATGGTTGCCCAGGTGGTTGTGGTGTTGGTGTGGTCGGTGATGGTTCGTGGTGTTGAGGTGGTGGTGGTGGTTGTTGAGGTGCTTAGTGATGATGGTGGTGGTGGTGGGGTGGAGGTGTTGGTGGTGGTGATATCGATGGTGTGATGGTGGTGGTGGTGGTTATGGTGTTGGTGGTGGAGGTGGTGATGGAGGTTGTGGAGGTGTGCTGGTGGTGGTGGTGATGGTATTGGATGGTGGTGGTGGTGGTTGTTTGTGCTGGTGGGTGATGGCCGGTGGTGGTGAGGCTGGTGGTGATGGTGATTATGTTGGTGGTGGTGGTGGTGGTGTGGTGGTGGCTGGTGGTAATGGTGGTGGAGATGGTGGTGATAGTGGTGGTGTTATGTTCTTGGGTGGTGGAGGATGGTGGTGGTGGTGATGGTGATGTTTATGGTGTGGTGATGGGTATTGATGTTGGTTGTGGAGATGGTGGCTCGATGGTTGGGTGGTGGTGTTATGGAGGATGGTGATGGTGGTGATGTGATGGTGATGGTGGTGGTAGTGGTGATTCTGGTGGTAGTAGATGGTGGTGGTGGTGGTTTGATAGTGATGGTGGTGGTAGAGTGGTGGTGGTGGTTGATGGTGAGGTGGTGGTACAGATGGTCGGTGGTGGTTGTTGTTGATGGTGGGTGATGATGGAGGTGGTGGAGTGATGATAGTGATGATAGTGGTGTTGGTGTGGTGTGGAGGTGGAGATTGATGATGATCGTGTTGGTGGTGAGGGTGGTGGAGTGATGGTGGTTGGTGTTAGGTGGTGGTGATGGTTTATGGTCGGTGGTGATGGTGATGGTGGATGGTGGTGTAGGGTTTGTGATGGTGAGTGGTGATGGTGGTGGGGATGGTGTTGGTGATGGTGGTTGGTGATGGTGGTGATGGTGGTGGTGATGGTTGTGATGGTGTGTGGTGTGTTGTGATGGTTGGTGGTTGGTGGTTGTGATGGTGGTTGTGTTGGTGGTGGTGGTGTTGGTGGTGATGGTGGGTGAAGATGGTGATGGTGGGAGATGGTGAGGTGGTGGTGGTGAGGGCTGTTGAAGGTGATGGATTGGATGGTGATGGTGGACGGAGGTGGTGAATTGGTGTGTGGTGGGTTAATGGTGGTGGTGGTGATGGTGTAGGTGATGGCTGTGGTGTGGTGAGGGTGGTGGTGGTGGTGCATTAGTGGTGTAGTGTGTTGGTTTGATGGTGGAGGTTGGTTGGTGGTGTGGTGGTTGTGGTGGTGATGGTGGTGGTGGTGCTGGTGGTGGTGTGAATGGTGGTGGTGGTGATGGTGGTGGTGGTGGTGGCGATGGTTGGAGGTGATGGTGGTGGTGGTGGTGGTGGAGGTGATGGTGTCGGTAGTGGTATTAGGGTGACGGTGGTGGTGATGGTAGTGGTCGATGGTGCCTGGTAGGTTGTGTATCGGCTGGTGTCGGTAATGGTGGTGGTGGTGAATGGTGTAGTGATGGTGTGGTGGTGATGGTGGAGGTGGTGGTGATGTGGTGGTGGTGGTGCTGGTATTGATGGTGGTGGTGGTGGTGGTAATGTGGTGAGGTGATGGTGGTGGTTGAAAGGTGGTGGGTCGTGATGTTGGTGGTGTGGTGCGCGATGGTTGGAAGGTGTATGGTGATGGTGGTGGTGTGGAAGGTGATGGTGGTTGGTAGTGGTATTGATGTGGTGATGGTGGTGGTGCTGGTGTGGTGATGGTGGTGGTGCTGGTTATGGTGGTGGTGTGAAGGCGGTGATGGTGATGGTGGAGGTAGTGGTGGTGGTGGTGTGTGCTGTAGTGATGATGGTGGTGGTGGTGGTGATCGTGGTGGTGATGGTGATGGTGGTGATGGTTGTGATGGTGGAGGGTGAGGATGGTGATGGTGGTTTCATGTGGAGGTTATGGTGTGGTGGTGGTTATGCGTGATGGAGGTGGGGGAAATGTGGTGGAGGTGGTGATGGTGGTGGTCGTATGGTGGTGGTGAAGGTGGTGGTGGTGGTGATGGATGGTCGGTGTTGGATGGTGATGATTGTGTTGGTGGTAGGTGGTGGAGTGGTGGTGATGGAGGAGATGGTAGGTGGTGGTGGTGTGTTTGGTGGTGATGGTGGTGGATGATTGTGTTGGTGGTGTAGTGATTGTGATGGTTGTGATGGTGGTGATTGTTTCTGGTGGCTGGTGGATGGTTGAAGGTGGTGACGGTGGAGGTGGTGATGTTGGTGTTGGTGGTGATGGTGGTGGTTGGTTGATGGTCGATGGTGGTGAATTGATGGCGGATTGTGGTGGTGGTAATCGTTGGTCGTGGTGGTAGGTAGATGGTGGTGTTGGTGTGTGATTGTGGTGGTGGTGGTGGTGGAATTGATGGTTGGTGGTGGTGGTGGTGGTGGTTGTGGACCATCGAGGATCGGTAGGTGGTGGTGGTGGAGGTGGTGGTGAATGGTGGTGATATTGGTGGTGGTGATAGTTGTGAAGTGTGGTCGGTCGCTGTGGTGGTGTGTGGTGGTTGATTCGGTCTGCGAGGGTGGGTGGTTGTTGGTGGATGGTGGCTGTTGGTACATGGTGGTAAGGTTGAGTGGGGGGAATGGTGGGTGATGGTGGTTTGTTGTGGTGTTGGTGATGGTGGTGGTGGTGGATGGGTTTTGAGGTTGTGGTGATGGTGGTGGAATGGTTGGTAGTGGGTGGTGGTGGGTGATGATTGGTGATGGTGGTAGTAGAGGGTGATGGTGCTGGAGGTGATGGTATGGTGGGCTGTTGTGGATTGGATGTGGTTGGTGGTGATGGTGGTGTGGCTGGTAGTGGGGATAGTGATGGTTGTTGGTGGTGATGGTGGTGGTGATGGTGGTGATTTGGTTGTGTTTGGTGTGGGGAAGGTGGTTGTTGGTGGTTGGTGAATGTGGTGATGTTGGTGAGGTGGTTGGTGGTGTGGTGTGGTGGTGATGGTTGTGGTGATGGTGCAAGGTGTGGTTTTGGAGGTGGTCGATGATGTTTGTGATGCCTTTGATGGTTGTGATGTTTGGTACATTTGGGGGTGGTGGTTTGTTGATTGGTGGTGGTTGTATCTGGTGGTGGTGGTGTGTGCATGGTGGTGGTGGTGGTGGCGGTTGATGGTGGTTGGTGGTGTTGGATGGTTGGTGGTAGCGGGGGAATGGTGGGTGCGTGGTTGTTGGTGGCCGGTTGGTGGTGGTGGTCATTGATGATGGGTGGTAGTGGTTGTGGTGTTTACGTGGTGTGGGTGATGGTGTGGTGGGGTTATTGGTGGTGGTGTTGATTGAGTTTCTGGATCGGTCGTGGTGGTAATGGTTGGTGGTGGGTGGTGGTGATGGTGATGGAGGTGATTGATGGTGGTGGTGGTGGTTCGGTGGTGGAGGTGGTGGTTCTGGTGGTTGTGGTGACTTGTGGTGGTGGTGGTGATGGTGGAGTTGTTTGTGGTACGGTAGGTGGTGATGGAATTGTATGGTGGTGGTTGTGGGGTGGTTGTGGTGGTGTAGTGGTGGTGGTGGTGATGGTATTGATGGTGGTGTCGGTATTGAGGGTGGTGGTGATGGTGGTTGTGGTGAGGTGTGGTGATGGTGGTTGAATCGTTTTGTGGATGGTGGGTGGTGTGGTGCTGGGTGGTGGTTGTGGTGATTGGTAGGGTGATGGTGGTGGTGATAGTGGTGTGGTGGGTGGTGGTGATGGAGTGGTGGTGGAGGTGGTGGTGGTTGGTTGGTCATGGTGATGGTGGTGGTTGTTAACTTGGTGGTGGTGGTGGGTTGGTGTTGGTTGGTGTTGGGTTAGTGTAATGGTGGATTGTGTGGTGATGGTGGTGGTGGTGGTGACGGTGTTGGTGGTGTGATGGTGGTAGTGAAAGGGTGATGAAGGTTTTGATGGTGGTGGTGTGGAGATGGGAAGTTGTGTTGGTGGTGATTTGGGGTGGTGGTGGTGGGGAGGGAGATGGTGGTGGTTGAGTGGTGATGGTGCGTTGATGGGTGATTGGTGGTGATGGATTGTTGTTGGTGTTGGAGGTGGTGATGGTGTTGGTTGGGATGGTGGTTGTTGGTTTTGATTGGTGGTGATGGTGATGGTTGGTGATAGGGTGCTGGTGGTTGGTTGAGTAGGTGTTGGTGGTGGTGTTGTGATGGTGTGTTGATCGTGAGATCATGATGGTGGTGCAATGGTGATGGTGATGGTGGTGGGTGGGTGGTGTTGGTGGTGGGGTGATGTTGTGGTGGGTGGTATGGTGGTGGTGATTGTTAGTGATTGTGGGTTGGTGGTGGTGGTGTCGTGTTGATGGTTGTGGTGGTGGTTGGTGGTGGAAGGAGGTGATGGTTGATGGTGGTGTTATTGTTAGTGGTGATAGTGGTGATGGTGGTTGGTGGTGATGGTGTGTTGGTGGTGGTAGGTGGTGGTGGGCGTTGATGGTATCGGTGGTGGTAGTGTGATGGAATGGCTGGTGGTAGTGGAAGCATGGTGTTGTCTAGTGATGATGATGGTGGTGGTAGTGGTAGATGGAGTGGTTGGGGAGGTAGTGTTGGTGGTGGCTGGTGTTACGGTTGATAGTGGGTAAATGGTTGATGGTGGTGGTGGTGATGGTGGTGGTGGTTGATGGTTTGTTTGTGATGGTTGGTGGTGGTGGTGATGATTTTTGGTTGATGGTGATGATTGTGGGGGTGGTGTGGTGGGTCGGTGGTGGTGGTTTGGTGTGGTGATATCGTTGGTGTGATGGGTGGTGGTGGTGTTGGTGATGGTTGGGTGTGGTGGAGATGGTGGTGGAACGGTGGTGGTGGTGGTTGGTGAGGGTATTGATGGTGGTAGTGGTGGTTTGTTTGTGGTGGTGAATGGTGGTGGTGGTGTGGTGGTGATGGTGATTATGGTGGTGTGGTGGTGGGTAATGGTGGAAGATTGGTGGTGATGGTGTGGTGATGGTGGTGGTGGTGGTGGGTGGTGTGGATGGTGGTGGTGGTGATGGTTTCGTGATGGTGGTGGTGGTGGGTGATGGTAGTGATGGTGGTGGTAGGTGATGATTTGTGGTGAGGTTGTGGTTGGGTGGTGGTTATGGTGATTGTGATGGTGGTGATGGTGAATGGTTGGTGGTTAGTGTGATTGATAGTGGTAGTGAATGGTGGTGGTGGGTGTTGGTGATGGTGGTGGTGATAATGATGTTATTGGTGGTGGTGGTGATGGTGTGGGAAGGTGGTGGTGGGTGTGGTGGTGGTGAAGGTGGTGGTGATGGTGATGGTGATTGTGGTGATAGTGTTTGGTGATGGGTGGTGGTGGTGGTGATTGTGGTTGGTGTTGTGTTGTGATGGTGGTGGTGATGTTGTTGATGGTGGTGGGTGATGGTTTGTGAAGGTGGTGGGTGGTCGGTTGTGAATGAGTGGTGGTGTTGTGTTGGTGGTTGGTGGTGATGGTGTTTTGGATGGTGGTGATGCATGTTTGATGGTGGAGGTGATGGTTGATGGTGGTTGTGGTGAGGATGGTGGAGGGTGATGGTGGTGTGATGTTGGTGGTGGTGGTGGTGGTGTGGTGGTGAATTGTGGTGGTGGTAAATGCTGGTGGTAGGTTGATGGTGTAGGACTGTTGGTTTGATTGGTGTGGTTGTGTATGGTGAGTGGTGCGTGGTGATTAGTTGTGGTGGTTGGTGATTGTATTTGTATGGTGGGTCGGTGGTGGTGGTGGTGTTGGAGGTGGTGGTGCTGGTCGATGTGGTGATGGCGGTGGTGGTGATGATAGTAGGTGGTGGTGGCGATGGAGGAGGTGATGGTGGTGGTGGGTGTGGTGGTTGGAGGTTGGGATGGTTTGGTTGTATTGGTGGGTGTTGGTGTGGTGGATGGTGGGTGGTGCTGGTGAGGGTGGTGGTGATGGCAGTGATGGTGATGGTTGTGGAGATAGTAATGGTGATGGTGATGGTGGTGATGATGGTGGTGGTGGTGATCGGGTGGTGGTGGTTGATGTGTGGTGGTGGATGATGTGGATGGTGGTGGTTGATGGTTGTGTGGTGTGGTGGTGGTTGACATGGTGAATGGTGGTGTTGGTGGTGGTTAGGTGATGGTGGTGGTGGATTGGTGGTGGTGGTTTGATGGTGGGGTGGTGGTGATTGGTTCTCGTTGATGGTGGTGTTTGGTGGTGGTGGGTGGTTATGGTGGTGGTCGGATGGGTGGTGATGGTGGGGTGTGGTGGTTGATGGTGGTGGTGATGGCGATGATGGTGGTTGGGTGGTTGGATTGCTGGGTGGTTTGATGGTGAGGGTGGTGGTGGGTTGGTGGTTGGTGGTGTTTGTGGTGGTTCTGATGGTGGGGGATGGTGGGTGATGGTGGTAGATGGTGAAGTTGGGTGGTTGGTGAGGGAGGTGGGTGGTGGTTTGATGGTGGTGAGAGGTTGTGAAGGTGGTGATGGTGGTGAAAGGGTGGTGATGGTTGGTTGAGTGAAGATGATGGTGATGGTGGTGTTTGTGAAGGTGGGGATGATGGTGGTGGTTTGATGGTGGAGGTGATCGTGATGGTGGTGGTGATGGTTGGGTTAATGATGGTGATGGTTGGTCGTTGGTTGTGGAAGGGTGATGGTGATGTTTGGCTAATTGTGATGGGTGGTGGTGGTGGTGGTAGTGGTTGTGGTGGTGGTGAATGGTTGGTGGTGGTGGTGGTGGTGGCTTGTGGTGGTTGGTGTGGTGGTGGTGGTGATGGTGAGGGTGGTTGGTGGTGGTGGTGGTGGTGATGGTATTGCATGGGTGGTGGTGATTTAGGTTGGTGGTGAGGGTGGTGATGTTGGGTGTGGTTGTGGTGGGTGAGTGGTTGGTTGTGGTGATTGGTGATGGTGGTGGTGGTGATGTGGTGATGATTGGTGGTGGTGGTGGTGATGGAGAGTTGGTCGGTGGTGGTGGTTGGTGGTGGTGGTGATGGTGGTGATGGTGCTGGTAGAGGTGATGGAGATGGTTGGTGGTAAGTGATGGTGTGGTGGATGGTGATGGTCGGTGAATGGTGATGATGTGGTGTTGGTGATATTGGTAATGGTGATGGTTGGTGGTGATGGTGGTGGTGACGCGTGGTGGTGATGGTGGTGTTTTGAAGGTGATGAAGGTGATAGTTGTGGTGGTGGGAGATGGCGAAGGTTGATGGTGGTGATTGGTGGTGGTGGTGATGGGGGGTGATGGTGGTGGTTGGTGGTAGATGGTCGGTTATGGTGGAGTGATTGTGGTAGTGGTGGTGGTGATGGTGATGGAGGTGAATGGTGGAGATGGTGATGTGATGATCATGATGGTGTGTGATGAGATGAAGTTGGTGGTGGAGGTGATGTGGTGGTGGTGATGGTGGTGATGATGGTGGTGGTGGTGATGATTGGTGATAGTGATCGTGGTTGATATGATGGAGTGGTGATGTGATGATGATTGGTGGTGGTGGTGGAGGTGATGGTGTGGTGGTGATGGTGGTGATGTGGTTGGTGGTGTTGTGGTGGTGGCGGTGATGGTGGTGATTGTGGTGGTTGGTGATGGAATTGATGGTGGTGGTGGTTAAAACACACATCTTGTGGTGGTGATGGTTAAGTGGTTGTGGTGGTGGTGGAGGGTGGTGGTGATGGTGGTGATATTGTTGGTGGTTGATAGTGGTGAGGTGGTGTTGGGGGTGGTGATGGTTGTTGATGGTGATTGGTGATGGTGGTGGTAGTGGTCGATGGAGATGGTGTTGGTCGTGATGGTGTGGTGGTGGTGGTTGGTGATGGTGTTGATGTGTGATGGTGATTGTAGAGGTCTGGTAGTGGTGATGGAAGGATGGTGGTGGTAGTGTGGTGTGATGGTCGGTTGGTGTGGTGTGTTTTACCGAAAAACGCGATTCTAAAAAGCTTAGAGATCTCCAGTGAATACTAGAAGGACTGCCTTCTAGCTCAGCCTGTTATGGGTTTTGGTAACAAGAGTCAGTATCCTTGTCATTATCATTAAAATTCGTATGGTTCAATAGTGCTTTAGATTACACGGTAGGCTATAATAGAGAAATAAAATTTAAGAAATTTATTAAGGCTATAAGTACTTGTCTAGAGGTATATTGTCAATTAAATTAATTTACAGAATCAAAATAACATCATTCTGATATCAATATTATTGTGCTTAAAGCATCATATACATTTATAATTCTTTAAGTACCGTCAGGTACATTGATATTTAATAAAGTATTTCAAATATGTACAAGTGTTAGTATGCGTGTAAGGCGTTATAGTATGTTCAAGACTCGATTATACTTAAACAAGTGATGACATAGTCCTCAAATAACTACTTCTTGACCGAACTGGCATAACCCGAACAGTCTGCTTGAAACAAAGATGCTAAGCCAATAGCAATGCAATATCAAGCGACTGCGAACAGATATCGCAGGAATGGGAAATAATATAACGCCATAAGTAGGGGACCATCTGCTGCTCTCCCAAGTTACAAAACTCCATTAAAATGAATCTACGTTAGTCATAGGAAAAATGTGACAGTGACAATACACGGAACCAGTACACAAATTAGGTCAGAAAGCTATAGCTCGGATGAGATGTTCAGAGTGTCAATAGGACAACAACTCAAGTAAACGTCCCGCAACTACAAATGGTATACAATGTTCTGTAAAAAAGTTTACAGAACTAACAAGAATAATGAGACAGACAATTGTCCTACAGCAAGGCAATCTCACAGAATGTCAGACAGACAAGTGTCAACAAGCAAGCGAGTCTCAGCAGATGCCAATTTCTCGAGAGGGGAGGGACACCCCCCCCTCGATCACGTGATTAGCTACGTGGACAAACTGCAGCTCAGAAGCCGGCAGTATAAGAGCAGACAAGCGATAATTACAGTAGTTTGACAATCACGACTAATGAGCACATTTTATATAATCTAACAAATAAGCTAAATAACATATAACAGTCAAATAATAATATAAAGTCATACAATTTACGATATAGCTATTATCGAAAATATAGGCAATATCAAAATAAATGAAAAGATAATTATACAAGAATAATAGATACAAAATAACATTGTAACCCATTCGGGGTAGCAACATTGGTCGATGGTGGTGATGGTGATAGCGGTGGTGGTAGTGATGGTGGTGGTGGTAATGGTTGGTGGTGATGGTGGTGGTGGTGTCGGCGATGATGGTGATGGTGATGATGGTGGTGGTGGTGGGTGGTTGACGGTGGTGGTGGTGGTGGTGGTGGTGGTGTGGTGGTGGTGGTGGTAGGTGGTGGTGGTGATGGTGGTGGTGGAGGTGATGGTATTGATGGTGGTGGTGGAGGTAGTGCTGTGGTGGTGATGGGGTGGTAGGTGATGGTGGTGGTGATGGTGTGGTGGTGGTGATGGTGAGATGGTGGTGGTGGTGGTTGGTGTGGAGGTTGTGGTGGTAATGGTGGTGGAGAGGTGGTGATGGTGGTGGTTGATGGTGGTGGTGGTGGTTCGTCGGTGGTGGTAAGGATGGTTGTGGTGGTGATGGTTGTGGTGGTGATGCGTGGCGGTGGTGATGGTATTGATTGGTGGTGGTGGTGGTGGTTGTGGTTGATGGTGGTGCTGGTTGTGGTGGTGGTGGGTTTGGTGATGTGTGGTCGGTTGGCCGATAGTGGTTGGTGGTGATTGATGGTGGTGGTGGGTGTGGTGGTTGGTGGTGTGATGGGCGGTGGTGGTGATGGTATGATGGTGGTTGGTGATGGTTGAGGTGGTGTGGTGGTGGTTATAGTGTGGTGGTGATGTTATACGGTGGTGGTGATGGTGGTGGTTGTGATGGTTGGTGGTGATTTTGGTGGTGCTTGTTGTGGTGATGGATGGTGATGGTGGTGGTGATTGTGGTGGTGAAGGTGGTTATGGTGGTGATGGTGGTAGGTGATGTGTTGATAGTGGTGGTGGTTGGTGGTGATGGTGGTGGTGGGTGGTGATGGTGTGGTGATGGTGGAGTGGTGATGATGTTGGTGGTGGGTGGTAGTGGTGGTTATTTGATGGTGGTGGTGATGGTGGTGGTGTTGTGGTGCTGTGGTGATGTGGTGGTGATGGTGGTTGGGATGGTGGAAGGTGGTGTTGGTGGTGGTTGAAGGTGGTGGTGGTGGTGGTGATGGTGGGGGTGGTGGGTGGTGGTGGTGGTGGGGGTGGTGGTGATGGTGGTGGTGGTGGGTGGTGGTGATGATGTGTATTGATGGTGGTGAGTGTGTTGGTGGTGGTGATGGTGATGGTGGTGATGATAGTGGTGGTGGTGGTTGATGGAGGTGGGTGTTGTTGTGGATGGTTGTGATGGTGGTGGTGCGTGGTCTTTGGTGATGGTGGTGGTGGTGGTGATGGGTGGTTTGGTGGCGGTGG
This sequence comes from Cherax quadricarinatus, assembly GCF_026875155.1. NCBI lineage: Eukaryota > Metazoa > Arthropoda > Malacostraca > Decapoda > Parastacidae > Cherax > Cherax quadricarinatus. Next base: position 42,645,669 of record NC_069437.1, on the reverse strand, counting down.
TGGTGGATGGTCGGTTGTGACTAGTGGAGGTGGTGATGTTGGTGGTGGGGATGGGGATGAGTGCTGTGGTGGTGGATGGTGATGATGGTGGTGGAAGGTCTGGTGGTGGTGGTGGTGGGTGGTGGTGGTGATGATGATGACTCTGGTGGTGGTGGTGGATGGTGGTGATAGTGGTGATGGTTGGTCGGTGGTGGTAATGATGGTGGTGGTGGTGATGGTGGTAATGGTAGTGATTGTTGGTGGTGGTTGTGATGGAATATTCGATGGTGGTGTGTTGGTGGTTGTGGTGGTGGTGGTTGTGGGGATGGTTGGTGGTGGTGAATTGTGGTGATGGTGGTGGTGGTGGTGAAGGTATTGATGGAGGTGATGGTATTGATAGTGGTGGTGATGGAGGTTTTGGTGACGTTGGTGATGGTTGGTGATGGTTGTGGTTGGTGGTGGTGGTGTGGTGGTGGTGGTGGTTGGTGGTGGTGGTGGTGGTGTGGTGGTGGTGATTAATTGTTGATTGTGGTTGGTGATGGTGATGGAGGTGGTGGTGGTGGTGGTGGTGAATGGTGGTGGTGGTGGTGGTGGTGGTGGTGGTGAGGATGATGGTGGTGGTGATCGTGGTGTGGTGGGTGGTGCATGGGGGGTGATTGTATGGTGGTGAGGTGATGGTAGTGGTGATGGTGGTGGTCGAGATGGTGGTGGTGGTTGAGGTTGTTGGTGGTGGTAGAGATGGTGGTTGGTAGAGATTGTGGTGGTGGGGGTGAGGTGTTGGGTAAAGATGTGGTGGTGTTTGTTGATGGTGATGGTAGGTGATGGTGGTGGTTATAGTGATGATGTGGTTGGATGGTGGTGGAGGTGTGGCTGGTCGATGGTGGTGATGGTGGTGGTGATGGTGATGCGTGGTGATGGTGGTGATGTGTTGGGTGGTGTTCGGTGGTGGTGGTGATGGTGGTGGCTGGTTGGTGGGTGATTGTGATGATGCGGATGGTTGGTGTCGTGATTGGTGGGGTGGTGATGGTGTTGATAGTGATGATGGTGGTGGGTGGTGGTATTGGTGGTGGAGGGTGGTGATAGTGGTGGTGATTGTGGTGATGGTAGTGAATTGTGGTGGTGGTTTGTGATAATATGATGGTGGTGGTGGTTGTGGTGGCTTGTGGTGATGGTTGGTGGTGGTGATGGTGGTGGTAGAGGTGATGGGTGGTGGGGTGGTTGTGGTGGTTGGGGTGATTGGTTGTTAGGTAGGTGGTAGAGGTGAGGGTTCTTGGTGGTGGTAATGGGAGTGGTACTCTAGGTAGGCTGATCGGTGTTGGTGGTTCTAGGACGGTTAGATGGTTATGATGGTGGTATAATGGTATTGTGAGCGGTGCGTTTAGGAATGGGTGGTGATGGTTGTGGTGGTGGTGGTGGTGTGTTCGTGGTGCGGTGGTGGTGATAGTGGTGATTGGTCCGGGGTGGTGACGATCGAGTATGGTTGTGGTATTTGGTGATGGTCAAGGAGGTGGTGTTGGTTGGTGATGGTGGGTGGTCGGCTGGTGTGATGGTTGTTGATGGTGTTATGGTGTTCGCGTAGTTTTCCGAGAGCGAGGGTAGTGGAGTATAGTGGTAGTGGTACTGCTTGATCGGAGAAGATGGTGGTAAAAATAAAACGGTAGTGAATGGATGGTGGTGCTAGGGGGTCAAATAACGGTAGGTGACTGGCAGATAGTAGGTAGGTGACTTGGTGGTGTGTGATGGTGGGTTGTGGTCGGTTGGTGACAGGTCGCGTGGTGGTGTTGGGTGGTGGTGATGGAACGATGGTGGTGTAGTCCGTTGAAACGGTGATGCACGGTGTAGCTGGTGGTTGGTACACAGCGGGGTGGTGATGGCGGACGGGATTCTATTTTGATGGTCGAGTAGATTGTAGTGCGTGCGGTAGAGGTAGTGGGTTGATGGTACGGTAAGGTGATACCAACGGTCCCCCGCGTTGTGATGCAATGGTGATTACGGTTAGGTGGGGTTTGTGATGGTTGATTCGTTCTGTGTATGGTTGATGGTATGGTTGGTGGGATGGCAGTTGGTTTGTGTGGGTGTATTGGGGGTATCAAAACGAATCATTAGTGAGCTCGGTTTGATGGGTTCGTGGGTGAGGATTGGACTGAGGGTTGATGTTGGTCGGTGGTGATGATGGTAATAGGTGAGCCCACCCTCCCCCCCACCCCCCCCCATGCCCCACCACCTCCACCCGCGATAACGAGATGGTGGTGGTGGTGATGGTGGTATAGGTCGCGTCCGGTGGTGATGGTTGTGGTGATATTGGTGTGGTGTTGTGGTGGAGGGATGTTATGTGGTGGTGGTTGTGGTGATGGTGGTGGTAATGGTGGTATTGGTGGTGGGGATGGTGGTGATGGTGGTGGTGGTGGTGATGGTGGTGGTGGTGTTGGTATTGATGCGTGGCTGTGGTGGTTGTGGGATGGTTTGGTGATGGTTGTGCTGTGGTAGTGGTGTGGTGATTGTGGTGATGGGTTGTACTCGGTGGTGGTGGTTGTGGTGATAATGGTGGTTGGATGGTTGTAGTGGTGGTGGTGGTGGTGTGATGGTGATGGTGGTAGTAGAGCTGGATGGTGATGGTGGTAGTAGGAGGGTGGTGGTGGGTGGTTGTGATGGTCGTGACATCTACCACGTAGTGGTGATGGTATGGTGGTGGGTAGTGGTGATGTGTGATGGAGAGATGGTTGGTAGTGATGGTGGATAGCTGATAGTGATGATATGGTTGCTGGTGATGATGTGGTGGTGGTCGATGGTGCGGGTGGTGGTGGTGGTGTGGGTGGTGGTGGTGATGGGTGGTGGTCGGTGGTGATGGTGGTGCGTGGTGATTGTGAAGGTGGTGTTGGTGTTGGTGGAGGGTGGTGATGATGGCTTGTAGGTGGTGGTCTGATGGTGGTGGTGTGTAATGGTAGTGGATGTGGTGGTGGTGATGGAGGAGAAAGTTGTGTGCTTTTGTGGTTGTGTGGTGGTGCGTGTGTGGTGGTCGTCTTGTGATGGTGGTGGTGTGGTGGTGGTTGGTGATGAGTGGTGTTTGGATGGTGGTGGTGATGGTGGTGGTCTGGCGGGGATGGTGGTGGTGGTGTGGTGGGCGTTGGTGGTGGTGCTGGTTAATTGGTGTGATGATGGTGGTAGTGGTGGTGGTGATGGTGGTGGTGGTGATGGAGCTTGGTGGTATGGTGGTGGTTCGTTTGATGGTCGTGATGGTGGTGGTGGTGATGTTGTGGTGGTGGTGGTGACTGGTGGAGATGATGAGTGGTGGTGGTGGTGGTGTTGGTGGTGATTGCGTCTGTTGGTGATGGTGGTGATTGTGGTGGTGGTGGTGATGTGAATGATGGTGGTGGGGTGGTGGTGGGTTGTGGTGGCGATAGTGGTGGTGGTGATGGTAATCTGGTGGTGATGGTATTGTTGGTGTGGTGATGGTGGTTGTGGTGAGGGAGGTGATGGAGATGTGGTAATGGTGATGGTTGGTGGTTTGCACGTGGTGGTGATGGTGGTGAGTTGATGGTGGTGTTGATGGTGATGAAGGTGAGTGGTGGTGGTGCTGATGGCGAACGTGTGTTGGTGCGTGGATGGGTTGGCTGGTGGTGGTGGTGGTGGTAGTGGTGTAGTGATGGAGATGGTGGTGGTAGTGATGGTGGTTGGGTGGTGGTGGTGATGGTGATAAGTGGAATGGTGATGGTGGTGGTGTGGTGCGGTGGTGGAGATGGTTGGTGGTGTGGTGGTGTGAACGGTGAAGGGTTGGTGGTGGTGGAGATGGCGAAGGTGTGATGGTGGTGATGGGCTTGTGGTGGTGGTGGTGGTGTTGGGAGGGCTGGTGGTTGGTGGTGGTGATGGTGGTGATGGTGGTGATGATTGTTGTTGGTGGTGGTGGAGATGGTGATGGTTTCGATGTAGGTGAATGTTTTGGTGGTGGTGATGGTGATGATGATGGTGGTGGTTGGTGATGGTGGTGGTGGTGGTGATGGTGGGTGGAGTGGGCATGATGGTGATGGTGAATCGTGATGATATGATGGTGCGTGGATGGTGATGATGATGATGATGGTGGGGTGTAGGTGGTGATGGTGGTGGTGGAGATGGTGATGGTGGTGATTGAATGGCGGTGGTGGTGGTGGTGATGTGGCTGACAAGATGGTGGTGGTGATGGTGGTGATTGTGGTGGTGGTGGTGATGGAATTGATGGTGTGTGGGTGGTGGTGGTTGTGTCGAGTGGTGGTGGTGGTGGAGGTGGTGGTGATGAAGGTGATATTGGAGGTGGTGATAGTTGTGTGGTTGGCGGTGGTGGTAGGTGGTGGTGATGGTGTTGATGGTGATGGTGGCTGGATAGTGGGGTAGTGGTGATGGAAATGGTGGTGGTAGTGATGGTGATGGTGGTGGAGATGGTGGTGATGGTGATGGTGAGGTGGTGGTTATTGGTTTGATGGTGGTGGTGGGTGTTGGTTTTAGGTGATGATGGTTGTGGTGGATGATGATGGTGATAGTGATGATGGTGGTGGTCGGTGGTGGTGAGCTTGTTGGTGGTGGTGGTGACTATCGAATGTGTTGATGGATGGTGGTTGGTGGTGATGGAGTTGGTGTTGGAGGTGGTGATGTAGGTTGAGGTGGTGATGTGGTGCGTGGTGGTCGATGGTATTGATGGTGGTTGTGGTGGTAGTGCTGGTGGTGATGGTGTGGTGGTGATGGTGGTGGTGATGGTGATTATGGTGGTGGTGGTGGTGGTAATGGTGGGCGGTAACTGGTGGTGAGATGGTGGTGTAGTGGTGGTGATGAGTTGGGTGGTGGAGGATGGTGGTTGGTTGGTAATGGTGATGTTTATGGTGGTGGTGATGGTAATGATGGTGGTTGTGGTGATGTATGGTGGTGACTGGTTGTGGTGGTGGTGGTTTTGAGGTGTTGATGGTGGTGATGCGCGTGATGGTGGTGGTGGTAGTGTGTTCTGGTGGTTGAGATGGCGGTGGTGGTCGGCTGATGGGATGGTGGTCGGTAGAGATGGTGGTGGTGGTGGAGACTGGCGATGGTTGGTGGTACAGAAGGTGGTGGTGGTGATGTGATGGTGGGTTGATGTTGGTGGTGGTGTGATACGTTGATGATAGTGGTGGCTGGTGATGGTTGTGGAGGTGGAAGATAGCTGAGATAGTGGTGGTGGTGATGTTGGTGGAGGGTGATGGTGGTGGTGTGGTGGTGTGTGGTGGTGGAGATGGTGTGATGGTGATGGTTGGTGGTGGTGGTGATGGTGGTTGGTGGTGGTGTTAGGTGATGTTGGGTGGTGATGGTTGTGATGGTGGTGGTGTGGTTGTGATGGTGGTGGTGGTTGTGATGGTGGTGGTGTTGGTGGTGGGGGTGATTGGTGGTGTGGTGGTGAATGATGGTGATGGTGGAGGTGATGGTGATAGGTAATGTTGGTGGAGGATGGTGAATGTGATATGGTGGTGGTGATGGTGGTGGTGGTGTGATGGTGCGTGGTGGTAATGGTGGTGGTGGGTGATGGTGTAGTGATGGAGCTGGTGGTGATGGTGTGTGGTGGCTGATAGTGGTGCTGTTGCGTTGAGAGTATTGAGGTGTGGTGGTGGTGGGCGGGTGGTGGGTGATGGTGGTGGGTGGTGATGGTGGGTGGTGGTGATGGTGGGGTGGGTGTGGCGAAGGTGGAGGTGATGGGGGTGGAGGGGTGGTGGTGGTGGTGGGGGTGTGATGGTGATGGTGGTGATGGTGGCGGTGGTGGTGATGGTGTTGAGGGGGGTGGTGATGGTGGAGGTTATGATGGTGGTGTTGATGGGTGGTGGTGGTGGTGGTGATGGTATTGTGGTGGTGGTGAGGGTTTGGGGGTTACGGGGGTGGTGTGTTGGTGGGGTGGTGATGGGGTGGTGGTGATGGTGGTGGGGATGGTGGTGGTGGTGTGGTGGTGGTGGTGATGTGATGAGGGTGGGGGTGGGGGTTGTGATGGTGATCGGGTGGTGGTGGTGGTGGTGGTGGTGGTGGTGGTGGTGGTGGTGGTGGGTGTTGAGGTGATGGTGTGGTGAGGGTTTGTGAGGGAGTGTTGATGATGGTGATGGTGGTGGTGGTGGTGGTTTTGATGGTGGTGGTGGTGGTGGGTAAGGTGGTGGTGGTGGTGGGGTCGTGGTGGTTGGGTTTTTGGTGGTGATGGTGATCGGGGTTGATGAGGGTGGTGGTGGTGGTGGTGATGGTGGGGGTTTTGGTGGTGGTGGTGGTGGTTGTGTGGGGGGGTGATGGTGGTGGTGTTATGGTGATGGGGTGGTGGTGATGATGTGGGGGGTGGTGGTGGTGGTGATGGTGGGGGGGGTTGGGGGTGGTGGGGGGGGGTGGTGGGGTGATGGTGGGGGGTTGGTGTAATGGTGGGGGGATGGTGTTGGTGGTGGTTATGGGGGATGGGGGGTGGGGGTCGTTGGGATGGTGAGGGTGATGTGAGGGTGATGGTGGCGATGGTGGTGGGGGTTTTGCTGGTGGAGATGGGGGAATAGTGCTGCTGGTGGGGGTTGTGGTGGTGGTGAGGGGTGGAGGGGTGATGGAGGTAGGGTGGTGGTGTGGTGGGGGGGTTTGGTGGGGTATGTGGTGGTTGTGTGGGGGTGTGGTGGTGGGGTTTTGAAAGGGGGGGTGGTGGTGATGGTGGTGGGGTGGTGGTGAGGTTGGGGGTGGTGGGGGGTGGTGGTGGTGGTGGTGAGGGTGGGTGAAGGTGGTGTGGTGGTGATGGTGGTGGTGTGGTGTTGATGGTGGTGGTGATGGTGGTGATGGTGGTTGTGTGGTGGTGGTTTTGGTGGTGGTGTTGGTAGTGGTGGTTGGATTGATGGTGGGGGTGTGGTGGTGGTGGTGATGGGGGTGGTGGTGATTGGTGGGGTGAAGGTGGTGATTTTGGGGGTGATGGGTTGTGGTGGTGGTGTTTAATGGGAGGGTGGTGGTGAGGTGGTGGTGATGGTTGAGGTGTTGATGATGGTGGTGGTGATGGTAGTGGTGGTGGTGGTATTTGATTTTGGTGGTGATGGTGGTGGTGGTGATCGAGGTGGTGGTGATGGTGGTGGTGATCGTGGTGGTGGTGGTGGTGATGGTGAAGGTGGTGATGGTGGTGGTGAAGGTGGTGGTGGTGGTGATGGTGGTGGTGGTGGTGGTGATGATGATGATGATGGTGGTGGTTTGGTGATGGTGGTGGTGGTGATGGTGATTCTGGTGATGGTGGTGGTGAAGGTGGTGATGGTGGTGAGGGTGGTGGTGATGGTGTTGATGGTGGTGGTGATAGGGGGTGATGGTGGTGGTGATGGTGGAGGTGGTGATGATAGTGGTGGTGATGGTAGTGGTGGTGGTGGTATTGATGGTGGTGGTGATGGTGGTGGGGGTTTGATGGAGGTGGTGGTGATGGTGGTGGTGATGGTGGTGGTGGTGGTGGTGGTGGTTGGTGGTGATGGTGAAGGTGGTGATGGTGGTGGTGAAGGTGGTGGTGGTGGTTATGGTGGTGGTGGTGGTGATGATGATGATGATGATGGTGGTGGTGGTGGTGATGGTGGTGGTGGGGGTGGTGAAGGTGGTGATGGTGGTGATGGTGGTGATGGTGGTGGTGATGGTGTTGATGGTGGTGGTGAAGGGTGTGATGGTTGGAGATGGTGGTGGTGATGTTGTTGATGGTGGTGGTGGTGATGGTGGAGGTGGTGATGATGGTGGTGGTGATGGTGGTGGTTGTGGTGGTTTTGGTGATGGTATTGATGGTGGTGGTCATGGTGGTGGTGGTGATGGTGGTGGTGGTGGGTGGTGGTGGTGATGATGATGGTGGTGGTGGTGGTGGTGGTGGTTGTGATGGTGGTGGGTGGTGGCAATGGTGGTGGTGATGGTGATGGTAATCGTGGTTGTTGATGGTGGTGGTGGTGGTGATTGTGGTGGTGGTGGTGGTTGGTGGTGGTGATGGTCGTGATGGTGATGATGGTGGTGGTGGTGATGGTGGTGATGGTTGTGGGGGTGGTGGTGGTGGTGGTGGTGGTGATGGTGGTGATGCTTGTGGTAGTGATGATGGTGATGGTGGTGGTGAGGATGGTGAGGGTGATGGTGGTGATGGTGGTTGTGGTGATGGTGGAGGTGGTGATGGTGGTGGTGATGGTGGTGGTGGTGGTGGTGATGGTGAAGGTGGTGATGGTGGGTGGTGAAGGTGGTGGTGGTGGTGATGGTGGTGGTGGTGGTGGTGATGATGATTATGATGGTGGTGGTTTGGTGATGGTGGTGGTGGTGATGGTGATTGTGGTGATGGTGGTGGGGGAAGGTGGTGATGGTGGTGATGGTGGTGGTGATTGTGTTGATGGTGGTGGTGGTAGTGGTGAGGGTTTGGTGGTGATGGTGGTGGTGATGGAGGAGGTGGTGATGATAGTGGTGGTGATGGTAGTGGTGGTGCTGGTATTGATGGTGGTGGTGATGGTGGTGGTGGTGATAGAGGTGGTGGTGATGGTGGTGGTGATGGTGGTGGTGGTGGTGGTGATGGTGGTGGTGAATGGTGGTGGTGGTTATGG
>NC_069437.1:42635405-42636662 GCF_026875155.1 Cherax quadricarinatus | reverse complement strand
GTGGTTGATGGTATTGATGGGGTGGGGGTGGTGGTTGTGGTGGTGGGGTTGTGGGATGGTGGTGGGGGTGGGGGGTGATGGTGGTGATCGTGGGGGTGGTGGTGGTGATGGTGTTGGTGTGGGGGTGAGGTGATGGTGGTGATGGTGGTGGTGATGCTGATGGTTGGTGGTGGAGGTGATGGTGGTGATGGTGGTGGTGGTGGTGGAGGTGGTGGTGATGGTGGTGGTGGTGGAGGTGGTGGTGATGGTGGTGGTGGTGCAGGTGGTGGTGGTGGTGGTGGTGGTGGTGATGGTATTGATGGTGGTGATGGTATTGATGGTGGTGGTGATGGTGGTTGTGGTGACGGAGGTGATGGTAGTGATGGTTGTGGTGGTGGTGGTGGTGATGGTGGTGATGGTGGGGGTGATAGTGGTGATGGTTTGGTGGTTTTGGGTTTGGTGGGGGTGGTGGTGATGGTGTTGCGGTGATGGTGGTGGTAGTGGTGTGGAGATTGGTGGTGGTAGTGATGGTGATGGTGGTGGTGGTGGTGGTGGTCGTGGTCGTGATGGTGATAGTGGTAATGGTGGTGGTGATGGTGGTGCTGATGGTGGTGGTGATGGTTGATGGTGGTGGTGAAGGTGATGAAGGTGATGGTGGTGGTGATGGCGAAGGTGTGATGGTGGTGATGGTGGTGGTGGTGATGGTGATGGTGGTGATGATGGGTGGTGGTGGTGGGGGTTTGGTGATGGTGAGGGTTTTCTGATGGTGGCGATGGTTATGGTGGTGGTGATGGTGGTGGTGATGGTGTTTGGTGGTGGTGGTGGTGGTGATTTTTGGTGGTGGTGATGGTGAGGGTTGGTGATGGTGGATGGTGGTGGCGGTGGTGATGGTGGTGGTGGTGATGGTGATGGTGGTGATGGTTGTGATAGTGGTGATGGTGATGGTGATGATGATGGTGGTGGTGGTGGTGGCGGTAATGGTGGTGGTGGGGGAAGGTGGGGTGATGGTGGTGGTTGGTGATGGTGGTGGTGGGGGATGGTTGTGGTGATGGTGGTAGTGGTGGTGATGATGGTGAGGGTGATGATGGTGGTGGTGGTGGTGAAGGTGATGATGGTGGTGGTGGTGTTGGTGGTGGGGGTGAGGATGGGGGTGGGGGTGATGGTGGTGAGGGTTTGGTTTTGGTGGTGGTGAGGGTTTTGAGGGGTGGTGGTGGGGGGGGTGGTTGGGGTGTGGTGGTGTGGTTTTTGGGGGTGGTGGTGGTGGTGAGGGTGAATGGT
>NC_069437.1:42625405-42630405 GCF_026875155.1 Cherax quadricarinatus | reverse complement strand
GCTTGTGATGGTTGTGATGGTGGTGGTGATGGTGGTGATGTTGGTGGTGGTGGTGGTGATAGTGGTGGTGGGGATGGTGGTGCTGGTGATGGTGGTGGTGGTGGTGACGGTGCTGGTGGCGATGGTGGTGATGGTGGTGGTGGTAATGGTGGTGGTGGTAATGGTGGTGGTGGTGGTCGTGGTAGTGGTGGTGGTGATGATGATAGTGGTGGTGGTGGCGACGGTGCTGGTGGCGATGGTGGTGATGGTGGTGGTGGTAATGGTGGTGGTGGTAATGGTGGTGGTGGTGGTGGTTGTGGTGGTGGTGGTGATGGTCGTGATGATTGTGGTGGTGGTGATGGTGGTGGTGTTGGTGGTGATGGTGGTGATTGTAGTGGTGGTGGTGGTGATGGTATTGATTGTGGTGGTGGTTGTGGTGATGGTGGTGATGGTGGTGGTGGTGGTGGAGGTGATGGTGGTGATTGTGGTGGTGGTGGTCCTGGTGGTGATGGTATTCATGGTGGTCATGGTATTGATGGTGGTGGTGATGGTGGTTGTGGTGGTGGTGGTGGTGGAGGTGATGGTGGTGATTGTGGTGGTGGTGGTCCTGGTGGTGATGGTATTGATGGTGGTCATGGTATGATGGTGGTGGTGATGGTGGTTGTGGTGACGGTGGTGATGGTGGTGGTGGTGCTGGTGGTTGTGGTGATGGTGGTGGTGATAGTGGTGGTGCATTTGGTGATGGAGGTGGTGATGGTGGTGGTGGTGGTGGTGGTGGTGGAGGTGATGGTGGTGATTGTGGTGGTGGTGGTCCTGGTGGTGATGGTATTGATGGTGGTCATGGTATTGATGGTGGTGGTGATGGTGGTTGTGGTGACGGTGGTGATGGTGGTGGTGGTGCTGGTGGTTGTGGTGGTGGTGGTGGTGGTGGTGGTGGTGGTGGTGGTGGTGGTGGAGGTGATGGAGGTGATGGTGGTGGTGGTGGAGGTGATGGAGGTGATGGTGGTGGTGGTGATGGTGGTGATGGTGGTGATGATGGGGGTGGTGGTGGTAGTGATGGTGGTGCTGGTGGAGATGGCGAAGGTGTGATCGTGGTGATGGTGGTGGTGGTGGTGATGGAGGTGATTGTGGTGGTGGTGATGGTGGTGAAGGTGGTGATGATGGGGGTGGTGGTGATGGTGATGGTTGTGATGGTGGTGATAGTTTTGTTGGTGGTGATGCTGATGGTGGTGATGGTAATGGTGGTGGTGGTGGTGATGGTGATGGTGGTGATGGTGATGGTGGTGGTGATGGTGGTGGTGGTGATGATGGTGATGATGATGATGGTGATGATGATGATGGTGGTGGTGATGGTGGTGGTGGTGGTGGTGGGGGTGGTGGTGATGGTGGTGGTGGTGATGATTGTGGTGGTGGTGGTGGTGGTTGTGATGGTGATGGTGATTGTGGTGGTGGTGATGGTGATGGTGGTGGCGGTGGTGATGGTGATGATAGTGGTGGTGGTGGTAGTGATGGAGGTGGTGATGCTTGTGATGGTTTTGATGGTTGTGATGGTGGTGGTGGTGATGGTGGTGGTGGTGATGGTGGTGGTGGTGGTGAGGTTAGTGGTGGTGGTGGTGGTCATTGTGGTGGTTGTGATGGTGGTGGTGGGGATGGTGGTGTTGGTGATGGTGGTGGTGGTGGAGGTGGTGGTGGTGGTGGTGGTGGTGATGGTGGTGGTGGTGTGATGGTTGTGGTGGTGGTGATGGTGGTGATGGTGGTGGTGGTAGTAATGGTGGTGGTGGTGGTGGTAGTAATGGTGGTGGTGGTGGTGGTGATGGTGGTGGTGGTGATGGTGATTGTGGTGATTGTGGTGGTGGTGGTGATGGTATTGATGGTGCTGGTGGTGGTGGTTGTGGTGGTGGTGGTTGTGGTGATGGTGGTGGTGGTGGTGGTGGTGATAGTAGTGGTGGTGGTGGTGATGGTGTTGGTGGTGGTGGTGGAGGTGATGGTGGTGATGGTGGTGGTGATGCTGATGGTTGTGGTGGAGGTGATGGTGGTGATGGTGGTGGTGGTGGTGGAGGTGGTGGTGATGGTGGTGGTGGTGGAGGTGGTGGTGATGGTGGTGGTGGTGGTGATGGTATTGATGGTGGTGATGGTATTGATGGTGGTGGTGATGGTGGTTGTGGTGACGGAGGTGATGGTAGTGATGGTTTTGGTGGTGGTGGTGGTGATGGTGGTGATGGTGGGGGTGATAGTGGTGATGGTGGTGGTTTTGGTGGTGGTGGTGGTGGTGATGGTGTTGACGGTGATGGTGGTGGTAGTGGTGATGCAGATGGTGGTGGTAGTGATGGTGATGGTGGTGGTGGTGGTGGTCGTGGTGGTGAAGGTGATAGTGGTAATGGTGGTGGTGATGGTGGTGCTGATGGTGGTGGTGATGGAGATGGTGGTGGTGAAGGTGATGAAGGTGATGGTGGTGGTGGTGGTGGTGATGGCGAAGGTGTGATGGTGGTGATGGTGGTGGTGGTGATGGTGATGGTGGTGATGATTGGGTGGTGGTGTGGTGGTGGTGATGGTGATGGTTCTGATGGTGGCGATGGTGATGGTGGTGGTGATGGTGGTGGTGATGGTGATGGTGGTGGTGGTGGTGGTGATGGTGGTGGTGGTGATGGTGATGGTGGTGATGGTGATGGTGATGGTGGTGGCGGTCGTGATGGTGGTGATGGTGATGGTGATGGTGGTGGCGGTGGTGATGGTGGTGGTGGTGATGGTGATGGTGGTGATGGTGATGATGATAGTGGTGATGGTGATGGTGATGATGATGGTGGTGGTGGTGGTGGCGGTAATGGTGGTGGTGGTGATGGTGGGGGTGATGGTGGTGGTGGTGATGGTGGTGATGGTGATGATGGTGGTGGTGGTGGTGATGGTGATGGTGGTGGTGGTGGTGATGGTGGTGGTGGTGGTGACGATGGTGGTGGTGGCGATGGTGGTGATGGTGGTGGCGTTGGTGATGGTATTGATGGTGGTGGTGCTTGTGGGTGATGGTGCTATTGGTTGTGGTGGTGGTGTTGGTGGTGGTGATGGTGATGGTGGTGATGGTGATGGTGGTGGTAGTGGTGATGGTGATGGTGGTGGTAGAGATGGTGGTGAATGTAGTGGTAGTGGTGATGGTTATGGTGGTGGTAGAGATGATGGTGGTGGTGATGGTGGTGGTGATGGTGGTGGTGGTGATAGAGATGATAGTGGCAGTGGTGATGGTGGGGGTGTTGTGTGGTGGTGGTGATAGTGATGATAGTGGTGGTGGTGATGGTGGTGGTGATTGTGGTGGTGGTGGGTGATGGTGGTGATGGTGGTGTTGATGGTGGTGGAGGTGGTGGTGATGGTGGTGGTGGTGGTGATGGTGGTGATAGTGATGGTGGTGGTGATGGAGGTGGTGATGCTTGTGATGGTGGTTGTGGTGATGGTGGTGGTTGTGGTGATGGTGGTGGTGGTGGTGGTGATGGTGGTGGTGGTGATAGTGGTCGTGGGGTGGATGGTGGTGGTGATGGTGGTGGTGGTGGTGTGGTCGTGGTGGTAGTGGTGGTTTGGTGGTGGTGTGTGATGTATGATGTGGTGGTGGTGGTTGATGGTTTGGTGGGTGGTGATGGTGGTGATGGTTTGGTGTGTAATGGTGGTGGTGGTGGTTGTGGTGGTCAGTGGTGTTTGGGTCGTGATTGATGGTGTGGTGGGTGATGTGGTGGTGGTGGTTGATGGTGGTGATTGTGGTGGATTGTGGTGATTGTGGTGGTGGTGGTGATGGTTATTGATGGTGTTGGTATAGTGGTGGTGTGTTTGTGGTTGTGGTGGGATGGATGGTATTGATGGTGTTGGTGGTGGTGGTTCTGGTGGTCATGGTTGTGGTGATTGGTGGTGATGGTGGTGGTGGAGGTGGTGATGGTTGAAGGTGGTGGTGGTGGTGGTGGAGGTGATGTGGTGATTGTGGTGGTGGTGGTGGTGGTGGTTTGGTGGTGAGGTGATGTGGTGGCTGGTGGTGATGGTTATGATGGTGGTGATGGGTGGTGGTAGTGATGGAGATGGTGTGGTGGTGGTGATGGTGGTGAGGTGATAGTTTTATGGTGATGTTGGTGGTGATGGGTGATGGTGGTTGGGTGGTGGACGGTGGTGGTGATGGTGATGGTTGTGGTGGAAGGTGATGAAGGGTGGGATGGCAAAGGTGTGAGGGGAGGTGTGGTGGTGGTGGTTGTGGAGGAGGTGATGGGTGGTGGTGTGTTGGTGCAGGATGGTGTAGTGAGGGTGGGTGATGATGGTAATGGTGGTGAGGTGGTGATGGGGGTGGTGGTGATGGTGGTGGTGATGGTATGTGATGGTGGTGATTGTTTTGGTGGTGGTGATTATGATGGTGGTGATGGTGATAGTGGTGGTGGTGATGGTGATGGTGGTGATGGTGATGGTGGTGATGGTGGTGGTGGTGATGATATTGATGATGGTGATGAGGATAGTGGTGATGGTGCTGGTGATGAGGGTGGTTGTGGTGATGGTGGTGGTGGTGATGGTGGTGGTGATGATTGTGGTTGTGGTGGTGGTGATGGTGATGGTGATGATGGTGGTGGTGGTGGTGGTGGTGGTGGTGATGATGGTGGTGGTATTGGTGGTAATGGTGGTAATGGTGGTGGTGATGGTGGTGGTGATGGTGATGGTGGTGATAGTGGTGGTGGTGGTGATGGTGACGTGACGGTGGTGATGGTGGTGGTAGTGGTGATGGTGGTGGTAGAGATGGTGGTGGTGGTGGTGTGGTTGTTGTGATGGTGGTGGTAGAGATGGTGGTGGTGGTGGTGATGCTGGAGGTAGAGATGGCGGTGGTGGTGGTGATGGTGGTGGTAGGGGTGATGGTGATGGATGTGGTAGACATGGTGGTGTTGGTGATATTGGTGATGGTGGTGATGGTGGTGATGGTGGTGGTGGTGATAGTGATGATAGTGGTGGTGGTGATGGTGGTGATGGTGGTGGTGATAGTGATGATAGTGGTGGTGGTGATGGTGGTGGTG
>NC_069437.1:42607905-42620405 GCF_026875155.1 Cherax quadricarinatus | reverse complement strand
TGGTGATGGTGATTGGGTGTTTGTAGTGGTGGTGATGGTATTGATGGTGGTGGTGGTTGTGGTGGTGGTGGTTGTGGTGATGGTGGTGGTGGTGGTGGTGGTGAATGTGGTTGATAGTGGTGGAGGGGGTGGTGATGGTGGTTGTGGAGGTGATGGTGGTAATGGTGCTGGTGATGGAGATGGTGGTGGTGGAGGTGATGGTGGTGATGGTTGGTGGTGGTGGTGGTGGAGGTGGAGGTGATGGTGGTGGTGGTGGAGGTGGTGGTGATAGGTGGTGGTGGTGGTGGTGATGGTGGTGGTGGTGGAGGTGGTGGTGGTGACGTGCTAGGTGGTATGGTAATGATGGTGGTGATGGTTATTGATGGTGGTGGTGATTGGGGGTATGTGTGACCGGAGGTGAAGGTGGTGATTGGTTGTGGTGGTGGTGCGTGGTCTTGTGGTGGTGATGGTTTGGTGATAGTGGTGTTGGTTTAGTGATGTGTTGATGGTGATTGTCGGTGTAGTAGGTGATGGAGATGGTGGTTGGTAATGATGGTGATGGTGATGGTGGTGGTGGTGGTGGTGGGGGTGATGGTGGTAATGGGTGTGGTGGTGGGTGAGGTGGTTGGTGGTGGTGGTGGTGATGGTGATGGTGGTGGTGAAGGTTGATGAAGGTGATAGTGGTGAGTGGTGGTGGTGATGGCGAGGTGTGATGGTGGTGATACAATGATACAATAATTTGATACAATAATTTCAATTAATAATCTACTCTTTTAGAAAGGTCTAGGGTAACGAAATAGTTATTCTTTACATAAGTGACATGAAATTACCAGACTAATGCAAAGGCAAGACTTGGTATAAAGTTTTAGTTTAGCTAGGAGCTTGGGGGGAAGACGCCTACCGAGTCATGTAGCGTAGGAGCTGACTGACATCGCTCATACTACTTCATAGTATGACTTCAGTCTGCCAGAAGGCCGACGCGTGGCGGTCAATTCTAGAACCACCAATTGGTTTCACTACAGTAGTGGTTTACACATTCGTAATACCAACCTACTAAGTAATTATAATATAATATTGTAATTTAATTATCATGGGAAAGATATAATATATATACAATATAATACAAATGAGAGTACTTTTGATTCATTACTGTACCCGATAATAATAGTATAGTCGGAACCTGCTTTATCGTAGCTAGTAATAAAGTGTGTTCGCGATATATTATTACAGACTTATTTTAACCGGCCTTTTATTTTTGTATATAATGGAGTGAAGTAGGGGGCTAAACACCTCCCCTCGCGACTGGACGGTCGCCATTGACTTGTATCTCGTGTGGAGCGGTAGGCATCTGTCATAGTAGCAGAGGTTGTAACTAGACAGCAGTCTACATTCATCTCCCAGCCTTTCTCCACAACCTAAGATGGTCATAAAGTACCGGACTCATACTGTTAATAAATAATGGTTATTAATAATTTCAAGGCCTAGAGAGGGATTGCATTGAGATTATGTTTTCCTTTTAGATATGGGGAAATATGGTAATAGAGAAGGGTTGAATTCTCAAGACAACAAGTATTCGGCGTTCTGTTCGATTTCATGTAGAATTAGTTGATAGGTCAAAGGATTATGATCGGAGTTATTACACGATATCTGATGGAGTATTAGAATCCTAAATATACATCAAAATTCCTAGGCATACAACGAGAGCTAAGGCTTCCTATTTTTTAGTTGAATAATTAATTTGGTTGTTTCATTTATCTTAGAAGAAAAATAAGAAACAGGTTGTTATAGGTCAGAATTTGGAGCCTTCTGTAAACAATGCTGCTCCCAAAGCATACGCACTGGCATCTATTGTGTATAGTGGAATGGTTTATGTAAAATCAAGGACGTTAGCAATACTGGGCAAGGGATAGTAATCTTTATAAACGATTAAAAGCAAGTCGCAGTCCCGAGTCCATGAATACTTTGGTTTTTGGACTTGTTAATTCAGTTAGGGGAAAAGCTACCTGTGCAAAATTCGGAACAGAAACCGACGGTTGTAACCGGCAATTTTCTAAATCTTGATACGATTTTTCCTATTCCTTGAGAGGGTAGAGAAAATTCTAAGAGGGCCTTTTACTTTTGGCGTTCAAAGGAGCGACTTCACCTTGTCCAAATCGAAATCCTTAAGTATTTAGATTTTCGTTGGCCAAACTCACACGTTGGACAAAAAAGTCACTGTAAAATTATGTTGACTTAAGGCGTCAACACAAGGCTTTAAGCTGTCTAGGTGTTCGGGGCCAGAACTGTAGCTGTATACGGATAGTCGTCTAAGTAAGCTTCTTACTCCGTTCCAATCCGCCCGTAAGTATGTTCATAAGACGCTGGGAACGGTAGAGGCCGCGTTACATGGAGCCGAAGGGGCACATAACGCAATACTTGTATCAGGCCACCAGGTATCGTAAAAGCGATATCTCTGAGCTCTGGTGACAACGGGTACCCTTGGTAATACCCTTTAAACAAGTCCAATTTTACTGATCTAATACTTTGCTCTGGAGACCTTGTCTATATCACGACCCCCCGTACCCCCCCCACATTCTGGGTATTTGGGAACCCTTCAGGTACTGTTAACAGCATTGACTTTTCTAAATTCCGTGCACATACGGGAAGGTCCAATCTGGTTTGGGGGACTAGAATGCTCGGGATGCCAAGGACTTTACTTGGTTTTATTCAAACCCGTGTGAGTAGTAGAAGATCGCCACCTCTGCCTCTAGCTCACCTTGTTTCTTGGGACTCACTCTTGTAGGGAGATTGCTTGATGGAGTAGGTTCTCTGAGAGTAACATCGTGCCACACCCAACGTACACGGTTTTTTTGGGACGTCATTGAATAGGTGGAGATTTTGCCCTAATCAGGGCCACTAGGTTTTGTGATTTCGTAGTCCTTTGTCACTTCCAGATTTGTATCTCAGTAGAGAATTTAAGATTCTAAAGGCTGTGCAGAATTTGTTCAGGATAGAACTGGTTATTCCTATAATTTCATCAACTTACTGGAACCAGTTCTTGGTTTCAGAGAAGAGTTATAGTAGAAAACTGGTGAAACGATTCTGAATTAGGGTTTTAAGTTGGTTGATTGTGATACGTCCAGATTGTGAGTTCCTCTTCTTCGGCGTCCTTTCCTAAGTAGCTCTCGTCACTTAGCGCTTCACGATTTCTAAAGGGACCTTCAAAAATTTGGTGTTGAGCATGTCCGGATGAAATCGTTGATTGAACCAGAACTTGATCTTTATGGTTCAATGAACGAAGTTTAGTTCGACGATCGTATTCCTCCTTCATTTACTTCTGTGCTTGTATAAAGTTTTCGGCGGCAATTCTCTAGCTAGGCTCAGGCGTTCTTTCTTAAGGGTAGGAGAGTACCTAAAAGTCGCGTTTCTTCCCCACGGTCCATGCTTCTTTGAGAACCTGTTACTGGGTCTCTAATTTGATGCCATATATTAGACTGTCAAATGTGCAGAAAACTTCAAGTGTGTCTTGTTCACTTTTCTTAGGAGTAGAGCAAACAAGGAGTAGTGGAATACCTTCATCCCAATCTGTTGGGTAATACTGTAAACAAGAGGACCCTTGCATCATAATCTTCAAAGTGTGATGGAACCTTTCACACGCCTTGTGATTGGGTCGATAAGGCTTCGCGGTTAAACGTCTTGACCCCTATGAGGCCTAAGCTTCACGGAAAAATTTTGGAAGTTATAAAAATTGACCCTTGATCCGATTTGAACTTCTCTTGGAAATCCAAAGTGAAGAGAGAGAAATCTTAATCAGTTGGCTCTCACTATTAGGCGAAGCATTAATCCTCCTAAGAGAACTGCTTCCGGGTACATGGGGACTGTGTCCGTGATAGTTGAACAGGAATGTGGGTTGGCCTGCCGATGTCTTGGGTCAGCGGGCGACCCACAGTCGATCACCAGACGTGAAAAGGGTTCGCCTGTTACTTGTATAGGGTTTAAAGGCGAGGTGTGGATTTGTGCGGTTTGCCTAATAGTTGACATACACTGAAACAGCTTCTTACATTCGTTCCCTTCTTCCTTATTTAGTTGGCCATGTGAAGTGCTTAGCAATTTTTCTAAAAGTCTTTCTTTTGGTCCCGTGTGTCCACCTTGAGGACTGTCATGCAAACTCACATGCTAAATTTCTCAAAACAGGGGTAGGCAAGACCACTAGAGTGATCATTTTAAGAGATCCTAGTTAAATTTCTTTTTCAGAAGTCCTTCTGTGTCCCATTAGGAAGAGCTGGCACCTTTAAGGGCTTCCTTCTCCCGACACAGCACAGCTTCCTAGATGTCACTTAAGGAGGGGTCTATTTGGAGGTCCTCTACTAGATCCTCCTTCTGAAGAATAAATCTATTTCGGAATACCACCGAGCCTTAGGAAGTGTGGTATCGGATTCTGGGTGGATTGTTGGCTCGACACTCGAGCTTTCGTTGAATATGGTCTCTTATCTACGTAGACGTCGTCCATGACTTCCTCGATTACAACTGAGGAATCTCGCGTACTGTTGGTCATGCAGACCCGGGTCAGCATATACGTCAGAGGAAAGAGGGTAGATTTCCGTTCGTCGAGGCTTCACGATGACGTAATTTTCTCAGTTGGATTATTCCATAACTTGGGCTCTTTCCAATTTCCTTCTTCCGCTAATGTCGTTCCACATTTCAATAGGTCTAGTCTTTTATGGGGAGTTAGTTGGAGAGAGCTACTACATCCGATTTGATCGTTCCAGCCGTAAAAATAGAGTTTCAACTATAACTTGTACATGGTACTCGCGTAGTGAGCACCTTATAGCTGTTCCAACAGAGCGTCGAAACGTATAGAATCTGGCGGGAATGATAAAACTAGTCCTTCTCTTAATTTGTTAAGTAGGGACCCTCCGTTAATCCCTAAAAGGAATTTACTCTGCAACAACATGGCTATCGGTTAATTTCCATACTTTGCTTTTGGAAAAGTAAGGACTCATAGCCCTTGACAAGTTGACGATATTACCCATATTCTGCCTTAGTCAACTTGGAGGATCTGTCTTCCTTTTCCTTGGGACAGGAGCGTCTCTCTTGGGCTCGTTGACTTCCTTGGATGTAGTCGTTAGTCGGATATGATGTGATTGTGTGGCATATCTATAGATGGACTCCTTCCTGGGTCCCTATTCCACGCTTTAAAGCATTGTGATTTGAAATGTCCAGCTTACGTAACGTACGAGACCTATTTTAATTTTTTCCCAATGACATCATTGGTCCTATGGATTAGGGCTCGAGTGATGAGAAATGTGTGTGGTTTTTAACGTGTCGGGTTTACTTGTTTCTACGGGTAGTGATCGGGTTGGTAGGTCGCTTACCGAAGGCTTCGCCAGGTTCGGGTCTCGTTGCTGGTTTGATAACTGGCGGATTTCAGATTGTTACCAACCTCTGGGAAATCTCGATAGGTAGTTGCCAGCGCGGCTAAGTCTCTAAAACGTGTGTAGTTCGGATTGGCCTACAAGATTCTGGCGTAACTTCCCTCTGGGAAAATTTGCAGAGCAAAATTTCTAGGAACATTAAATTGGTGATAGATCTTTTAAAGTGTCGGTGAACCGAGTAGCTCGAACCAAGTTCAAACTCACTGCTTTCCTCGGCAAAAAATCTAAATAAAGTATGTCCTGTTTGCCGTTTCATATGGTTAACGAAAAGCGTTGGTAACTAATTGGGAGGCATGTCAGATGCTTCGAAAAATAGTTCTGTATTCTACGTGTCGTACTGGAACATAGAAAACTCTATAGGGTAAGGAGGCGACACAAGGACTGCGCCTTTCCATATTGAGTCGTGATGCGCAATGTGGCCCATTTGTCTTTCTTTGGGCCTAGGCCCATTGTACGTGACTGATCTCAAATATTTCGAAAGAATTCAATCTAAGTCTGTTTCGTTTAAACTTAGGTACATCAGAGCTGCTTTTATAAGTCAAACCCTGGTTACCGTGCTCTTCACGTCTCTTTATTCCGGAACTCCCTTCTGCTTTGTTTCAAACCGAAGTAACTTTCACGCCTATATATTCTTCCTAGTTTTTTGACGTCTCTTCGGCTTCGATTTGAGAGTTTTGTAATAGTAATATGACGTTCTATGTCTCTCTAGTAGTTCGGGACGTGAAATTTCCCATAAGAGGTGAAATGACACCGAGGGGATTTCGGGCGTCTTCTCCCGGATGTATTTTGGGACGAGCACCAGTCCTAAAATTATCCCCTTCATTTGATGAGGGTTACGTTCCAATCACACCGATTATCATACTTCCGGGAAATGAACGGGGGAGAGCTTTTGAGGACTGTGGACTGAGTAGGTAAGGCCTTGTTAAAACCCTGGTTGTCAAATGTTCATTATTTAAGGCAGTTCCCGGTCCGTGGATTTCTACTTCCGTAACGCACTCAGAACTGCAGAAATTAAAAACGTATCTTGCAAAGTTAATTCTGGCAATTGCTTGGGAGATTATCGGAAATAATCTTCTTTAATTAGGGACCTTAAGGTCTCTGCGCTATGGTAGTATTATAAGGTAGATATCTGTAAACTGTCTAGCATATTGCCAACACGTCTGTAATTTAATAGTGTCAAGAGTAGCCTCTGTTAATTCAATCTTATAAGGACGTCACTTAATTTCTGGATCCATTTTCTTATTTCTCGCAAGGGCAGCTTAATTTTATGCAAAACAAATATGTACTTCAGGGTAAGTAACTCCCGGACAGAGTAACCCATTTGTTGTACGACTTAATCTACACCGTAACAATGAGGGCACAAATAACTCCATTTTTTTTTGTTAGGTTGTATTTTATTAACCAATCATTTAGCTTCAGATTGGTATTTGGTTTAGATGATTTTAAAATAATACCACAAGCTAGTATGTAGTGAAACAACTATACAGTGCAAGAACTCAATCTTAGTTCATAATTCTCAATAACAGACGCACTATGATACAATAATACAGCAAATTAATACATTACTTTTTAGAAAGGTCTAGGGTAACGAAATAGTTATCTTCAATAATTGACCATGGAATTACCAGACTAATGGACAAAGGACAAGAACTTGGTATAAAGTTTTAGTTTATGCTTGGGCATTTGGGTTGAAGGTACCCCGTACCGAGTCAGAGCTATGGAGCTGACTGACTCACTCAACTACTACATAGTATCGGACTTCTAGCTCTGCCAGAAGGGCGACGCGTGGCCACGTTCAATTCTAGAACCACCATTGGTCATACAGTAGTGGTTACACATTCGTAATACTAACCTAATTTAATTTAATATAATATTGTCATTATAATAATCATGGGGAAAGAATATAATATACAATATAATACAAAGAGAGTCTTTTGATTTCAACTGTACCCGATAATATATATTGTGGAACCTGCTTTATTAGCTAGTATAAAGTTGGTTCGCGATATATTATTACAGAACATATTTTAACCAGGCCTTTTATTTTTGTATATAATGGAGTGAAGTAGGGGCGCGTAACAGTGTTGATGGTTGTGATGGTGGTGGTGGTGGTGGTGATGGTGGAGGTGGGTGTATGGAGTTGAGTTGGTGGTGATGGTAGTGGTGGTGCGTGATGGTGGTGGTGATGGTATTGATGGTGGTGGTGGGAGGTTTGCGCTGGTGGTGCATCTTGGTGGTCGATGGTGGTGGTGATTGTAGTGGTGGTGGTGATGGTGGTTTTGCTGGTGGTGGTGATGGTGGTGATGGTATTGAAGGTTGTGGGTGGGGTTGTGCTGGTGGTGATGGTGGTGGGGGTCATGGTGGTGGTGATGGTGGTGGTGGTGGTGAGGGTATTGATGGTGGGGTGATGGTGATTGTGGTGATGGTGGTGTTGTTTTGGGGTGATGGTGGTGGTGCTCGGGTGGTGATGGTGGTGATGGGGGTTTGGTGGTGGTGTGGTGATGGTGTTGACGGTGGGGGTGATTATGGAGGTGGTGATGATGGTGGGGGTCATGGTGATGATGGTGGGGTGGATGGTGGTGGTTGTGGTGGTGATGGTATTGATAATGGTGATGATGGTGGTGGTGGTGATGGTGGTGGTGGTGATAGTGGTGGTGGGGTGTTTGTGATGGTGTTGGTGATGGTGGTGATGGTGGGGGTGAAGGTGGTGATGTGGGTGTAGGTGGTGATGGAGATGGTTTGGTGATGGTGATGGGGGGGATGGTGATGGTGGTGATGGTGGTGATGGTTGTGATGGTGGTGGTGGTTTTTTGTGATGGTGGTGGTGGGGGTTTTGGGTTGTGGGGGTTTGGTGGTGTTGGTTTGGGGTGGTGGTGATGTTGGTGGGGGTGATGGTGGTGGTGGTGGTGTTGGTGGGTGAAGGTGATAAAAGGTGATGGTGGTGGTGGTGGTGATGGCGAAGGGTGATGGTCGTGATGGTGGTGGTGGTCGGGGAGGGGACGGTGGTGATGATGGTGATGGTCGTGGGGGTTTGGTGATGGAGATGGTGGTGATGATGATGGGTTTTGGTGGTGGTGGGATGGTGATGGTGATGGTTTGATAGTGGTGATGGGGGTTTGATGGTGTTTGGTGGGGTTTGGGGGGTGATGGTGGTGGGGTTTTTGATGGTGATGGTGGTGATGGTGATGATGGGGGTTTGATGGTGATGGTGATGATGATGGTGGTGGTGGTGGGGGTGGTGGTGGTGGCGGTAATTGGTGGTGGGGGTTTATGGTGGTGGTGGTGATGGGGGGTTTGGTGGTGATAGTTGTGGTGATAGTGGTGGTTTGGTGATGTGGTGATGGTGATGATGGTGGTGCTGGTGGTGCTGGTGGTAGGGGTGGGGGTATTGATGGTGGTGGTGATGGTGGTGGTGGGGTGATGGTGGTGGTGGTGGTGGTTAAAGATGATGGGGGTCGTGGGTGATTGTGGTGGTGGTGATGGTGGTGGTGGTCGCAATGGTGGTGGTGGTGGTGATGGAGGGTGGTGTGATGGTTGTGATGGTGGGGTTTGGATGATGGTGATGGTGGTGGTGGTTTTGATGGTGGTGGGTGGTGGGGGTGGTGGTGATGGTTGTGATGGTGGTGGTGAGTGATGTTTGGTGATGGGTGGTGAGGTTTGGTGAGGGTGATGGTGATGGTGGTGATGGTGGTGGTGGTGATGGTGGTGGTGGTGGTGATGGTATTGTGGCGGAGTCCGTAGTGGGGCTGGTTGTGGATGGTGGTGGTGGGGGATCGTGGTGGTGGTGATGATGGTGGTGGTTGGTGATGGGTATTGAGGGTGGGTGATGGTGGTGGTGGTGGCGGCGGCGGTGGTGGTGGTGTGGTGGTGGTGGATGGTGGTGTGGAAGGTTGTGATGGTGGTATGGTGGGTGGTGGTGGTGATGGTGTTGTTTGGTGGTGGGTGATGGTGGAGGTGGTGATGGTGGTGGTGAAGTTGGAGGTTGGTGATGTTTGGTTGTGTTGATGGTGGTGGTGGTGGTGATGGTATTGATGGTGGTGGTGATGGTGGTGGTGGTGATGTGGTGGTGATGGTGGGGGTGGGGTTGGTGATGGTGGTGAAGGGGGGTGATGGTGTGGTGAAGATGGTGGTGGTGAGGGGTGGTGGTGATGGTTGTGGTGATGGTGGTTGATGGTGATGGTGGTGGTGGTGGTGATGGTGATGGGTGGGTTTGGTGATGGTGTTGGTGATGATAGTGGTGGTGGTGGTTTTGATGGAGGTGGTGATGCTTGTGAGGGTTTGTGGTTGTTATGGGGGTTTGGTGGTGATGGTGGTGGGGGTTTGTAGGTTATGTGGTGTGTTGAGGTTAGTGGGGGTGGTGGTTGGGGGTGAGGTTAGTGGTGGTGGTGATGGGTGGTGGTGGTGGGGATGGTGGGGGGTTTGTGGGGTGGGTGGTGGTGATGATGGTGGTGGTGGTGGTTGGTGGTGATGGTGGTGGTGGTGGTAATGGTTGTGGTGTGGTGATGGTGGTGATGGTGATGGTGATGGTGGTGATGGTGATGATGGTGGTGATGGTGATAATGATGGTGGTGATGGTGGTGGTGGCGGTAATGGTGGTATGGTTGATGGTGGTGGTGATGGTGGTGGTGGTGATAGTGGTGGTGATGGTTGTGGTGGTGGTGGTGATGCTGGTGATGGTGATGATGGTGGGGTGGTAGTGATGATGGTGATGGTGATGATGGTAGTGGTGGTGGTGGTGTTGGTGGTGGTGGTGATGATGGTGGTGGTGGTGGTGATGATGGTGGTGGGTGATGGTGGTGGTGGTGGCGGTAATGGTGGTAATGGTGGTGTGTGGTGTTGGTGGTGGTAGTGTATGGTGGTGGTGGTGGTGGTGATGGTATTGATGGTGGTGGGTGCTTTTGGTGATGGTGGTAATGGTTGTGGTGGTGGTGTTGGTGGGTGATGGTGATGGTGGTGATGGGTGATGGTGGTGGTAGTGGTAGTGATGGTGGTGGTGGTGGTGGGTGGTAGTGGTGATGGTTATGGTGGTGGTAGATATGGTGGTGGTGGTGTTGGTGGTGGTGATGGTGATGGTGGTGATGGTGGTGATTGGTGGTGGTGGTGATAGTGATGATAGTGGTGGTGGTGATGGGGGTGATGATGGTGGTGGTGATAGTGATGATAGTGGTGGTGGTGATGGTATGGTAATGGTGGTGGTGGTGATGGTGGTGGTGGTGGTGATGGTGAAGGTGGTGATGGTGGTGGTGAAGGTGGTGATGGTGGTGGAGGTGGTGGTGATGGTGGTGGTGATGGTGATGGTGGTGATGGTGATGGTGGTGATAGTGGTGGTGGGGATTGTGGTGTTGGTGATGACGAAAGTGGTTGTGGTGGTGATGGTGGTGGTGGTGAGTGGTGGTGGTGATGGTGGTGGTGGTAATGGTGGTGGTGGTGGTGGTTGTGGTGGTGGTGGTGATGGTCGTGATGATGGTGGTGGTGGTGATGGTGGTGGTGATGCTTGTGATGGTTTTGATGGTTGTGATGGTGGGTGGTGGTGGTGTTTGTTGGTGGTGGTGATAGTGGTGGTGATGGTGGTGGTGGTGATGACAAAAGTGGTTGTGGTGGTGATGGGGGTGGTGTGGATGGTGGTGGTGGTGATGGTGGTGGTGGTAATGGTGGTGGTGGTGGTGGTTGTGGTGGTGGGGGTTTGATGGTCGTGATGATGGGGGTGGTGGTGTTTGGTGGTGGTGTTGGTGGTGATAGTGGTGGGAGTAGTGATGGTGGTGGTGGAGGTGATGGTGGTGATTCTGGGGGTGTTGGGGGTTGGTGGTGGTGGTGGGGGTGGTGGTGTGGTGGTGGTGTCGGTGGTGGTGGTGGTGGTGATGGTATTGATGGTGGTGATGGTATTGATGGTGGTGGTGATGGTGGTGGTGGTGGTGGTGACGGTGGTGGGGTGGTGGTGATCGTAGTGGTGAAGGTGATGAAGGTGATGGTGGTGGTGGAGAGGGCGAAGGTGTGATGGTGGTGATGGTGGTGGTGGTGGGTGATGGTGGTGGTGGTGGTGGTGATGGTGTTGTGGTGGTGGTGATGGTGGGGTGGTGATGGTGGTGGTGGAGTTGGAGGTGGTGATGATGGTTGTGGTGATGGTGGTGGTGGTGGTGATGTTATTGATGGTGGTGGTGATGGTGGTGGTGGTGATGGTGGGGGTGATGGTGGTGGTGGAGGGGGTGATGGTGGTGAAGGTGGTGGTGAAAAGGGTGGTGGTGATGGGTGGTGGTGATGGTTGTGTTGATGGTGGTGATGGTGGTGAGTGGTGGTGGTGGTGGTGGTGATGATGGTGATGGTGGTGGTGTTGGTGATGGTGTTGGTGATGAAGTGGGTGGTGGTGTTGATGGAGGGGGTTTGATGCTTGTGAGGGTTTGATGGTTGTGATGGTGGTGGTTTTTGATGGTGGTGGGGGGTGAGGTTAGTGGTGGTGGTGGTGGTGGTGGTGAGGTTAGTTGGTGGTGGTGGTGGTGAGGTTAGGTGGTGGTGTGATGGTGGTGGTGGTGGTGGTGATGGTGGTGGTGGGGGTAAGGGGGTGGTGGTGGTGATGGTGGTGGTGATTGTGGTTTTTGTAGTGGTGGTGATGGTTTTGATGGTGGTGGTGGTGGTGGTTGTGGTGGTGGTGCTTGGTGATTGTGGTGGTGGTGGTGGTGAATGTGTGATAGTGGTGGTGGTGGTGGTGATGGGGGGTGGTGGAGGTGATGGTGGTAATGGTGCTGGTGATGGGATGGTGGTGGTGAGGGGATGGTGGTGGTGGTGGTGGTGTCGGTGGTGGTTTGGTGGTGGTGGTGATGGTATTGATGGGTGGTGATGGATTGATGGTGGTGGTAATGGTGGGGTGGTGGTGGTGGTGACGGTGGTGGTGGTGGTGGTGATAGTAGTGGTGAAGGTGATAAAGGGTGATGGTTGGTGGTGGTGGAGATGGCGAAGGTGTGATGGTGGTGATGGTGGTGGTGGGGGTGATGAGGTGGGTGGTGGTGGTGGTGATGGTGGTGATGGGGGTGGGAATGAGGGGGGGTGGTGGGTGGTGATGGTATGAGGGGTGAGGTTTTTGGGTGGGGTGAGGGTAAAGGTGGGATGGGATGG
>NC_069437.1:42604090-42607405 GCF_026875155.1 Cherax quadricarinatus | reverse complement strand
CTTTTTGTTCAGCATAGGTAAAATGTGACTGTGAAAAATACAGGGGAACCCAGTAAAAAAATTAGGTCAAAAAGTATAGCTAAGGACTGAGATTTTCAAGTTCTAAGTGACACACAACGTCGTAAAACGTCGAAAAATACAAAGTCTATAAAATGTTCTGTGAACAAAGTTCTACAGAATAACAAGAAAAAGAGACAGAAAATCGTCCAACCCCCAAGCGATTTCCCAGCAACTGACACTTAGAGGGGTTGGGGACCCCCCCCCTCGATCACGTGATAGCTACGTGGAAAACTGCACCCAAAAGCCGGCAGAATAACGAGCGAAAAGCGATACTTCAGTGTTTTGACAATAAGCAACTGACACATTTTATTAATCCTAACAAAAAAGCTAAATAACAATATAACAGACAAATATAATATAAAGTCATACATTACGATTTAGTATTATCGTTATAACAATATAAAATTAAATGAAAAGGTAATAACATTTATATACAAATAATCATTGTAACCAAATTTGGGGTTGCAAAAAATGGCGGTGGTTCGAAGTTGTGCTGGTTGTGAGGTGGTGGTGGTGATGGGGGGGTGGGATGATGGTGGTGGTGGTGAGGTATTGATGGTGGTGTGATGGTGGTGGTGGTGGCGGCGGTGGGGGTGAAGTGGGGGTGGTGATGGTGGGGTGGTGGCGGCGGCGGGGGGGGGTGGTGATGGTGGTGGGGGTGTTGGGGTGGTGAAGGTTTGTGGTGGTATGGTGTGGTGGTGGTGGTGGTGATGATGTTGTTTTTGGGGGTGGTGGGGGTGATGGTGTTGTTTGGGGTGGTGATGGTGGAGGTGGTGATGGTGGGGGTGAAGTTGGAGGGGGTATGATGGTTGTGGGGATGGTGGTGGGGTGGGAGGTATTGAGGTGGTGGTGATGGTGGTGGGGGGTGTGGTGGTGGTGATGGTGGTGGTGGGGGTGGTGGGTGGTGGGTTGATGGTGGTGGTGAAGATGGTGGGGGTGATGGTGGTGGGGATGGGTTTTTGGTGTGGTGGTGATGGGGGGTGGTGGGGGTGGTGTGCTGGTGGTGTTGGTGATGGTGTTGGTGAGATTGTGGTGGTGGTGGGTTGTGGAGGTGGTGATGCTTTCGAGGGTTTGATGGTTGTCTGGTGGGGGTGGGGAGGTCGGGTGGTGGTGAGGTTAGTGGTGGTGTGGTGGTGAGTTAGTTGGTGGGGATGGGGGTGGTGGGGGGATGTGGGGTTTTTTTGTTTGGGGGTGGTGGTGAGATGGTGGTGGTGGGGGTGGTGGTGATGGTGGTGGTGGTGGGAATGGTGGTGGTGGGGGGATGGTGGTGGTGGGTGGGTTGTGGGTTTTTTAGTGGTGGGATGGGGATTGATGGTGGTGGTGGTGGTTTTGGGGGGTGGGGGTTGTGGTGTGGTGGTGGTGGTGGGGGAATGTGGTGTGTGGTGGTGGTGGTGGGGAGGTGGGGGTGGAGGTGTGGTGGTAAAGGTGTGGGTGGAGATGGTGGGGGTGGAGGTGATGGTGGTGATGGGGTGGTGGGGTTGGAGGGTTTTTGGTGATGGGGTGGTGGGGGGGTGGTGGTATGGTGGGGGGGGGTGGAGGTGGTGGTGGTGGTTGAAGGTGGTGGGGGGTGGAGGTTGTGGTGGTGGGGGGTTTGGGGGTGATGGTTTGATGGTGGTGGTGATGGTGGTTGTGGTGGTGAATGTGGGGATAGTGGGGGGTGGTGGGGTGATGGGGGTGGTGGGGGGTGATGGTGGTAATGGTGGGTGATAGAGTGGTGTGGTGGTGGTGATGGTCGTGATGGTGGTGGTGGTGGTGATGGTGGTGGTGTTGGTGGTGATGGTGGTGGAGGGTAGTGATGGTGGTGGTGGAGGTGAAGGTGGTGGTTTGGTGGTGGTGGTGGTGGTGGTGGTGGTGGTGGTGGTGGTGGTGGTGTCGGTGGTGGTGGTGGTGGTGATGGTATTGATGGTGGTGATGGTATTGATTTTGGTGGTGATGGTGGTGGTGGTGACGGTGGTGGTGGTGGTGATCGTAGTGGTGAAGGTGATGAAGTTGATGGTTGTGGTGGTGGAGATGGCGAAGTTGTGATGGTGGTGATGGTGGTGGTGGTGGTGATAGAGGTGATGGTGGTGGTGGTGGTGATGGTGGTGATGGTGGTGGTGATGATGGGGGGTGGTGGTGATGGTGATGGTAGTGATGGTGGTGATGGTTTTGGTGGTGGTGATGGTGATGGTGGTGATGGTGATGGTGGTTGTGGTGATGGTGATGGTGGTGATGGTGGTGCTGGTGATGGTGATGATGGTGATGATGATGGTGATGGTGATGATGATGATGGTGGTGATGATGATGCTGGTGGTGGTGATGGTGATGGTGGTGGTGGTGGTGGTGGTGGTGGTGATGGTGGTGGTGGTGATGGTTGTGGTGGTGGTGATTGTTGTGGCTGTGGTGGTGATGATGGTGATGGTGATCGTGGTGGTGGTGGTGGTGATGATGGTGATGGTGATGAGGGTTTGGTGGTGATGGTGGTGGTGGTAGTGGTGGTGGTGGTGGTGGTAATGGTGGTAATGGTGGTGGTGATGGTGGTGGTGGTGGTGGTGGTGATGGTAGTGGTGGTGATGGTGGTGATGGTGTTGGTGGTGATGGTCTTGATGGCGGTGGTGGTGGTGGTTGTGGCGATGGTGGCGATGGGGGTGGTGGTGGTGGTGGTGTGGTGATGCTGATGGTGGTGGTGATGGAGGTGGTGATGATTGTGATGGTTGTGATGGTGGTGGTGGTGGTGTTTGTGATGGTGGTGGTGGTGGTGGCGGTGGTGGTGGTGATGTTGGTGGTGGTGATGTTGGTGGTGTGGTGGTGATGGTGGTGGTAGTGATGGTGGTGGTGGGGATGGTGGTGGTCGTGGTGGTGGTGGTGATGATGATGTTGATGGTGGTGGTGGTGATGGTGGTGGTGGTGATGGTGGTGATGGTGGTGGTTAGTGGTGATGGAGATGGTGGTGGTAGTGATGGTGATGGTGGTGGTGGTGGTGATAGTGATAGTAGTAATGGTGATGGTGGTGGTGGTGGAAGGTGATGAAGGTGATGGTGGTGATGGTGGTGATGGTGGTGGTGGCGGTGATGGTGATGGTGGTGATGATGGTGGTGGTGGGTGGTGGTGATTGTGATGGTGATGGTTATGATGGTGGTGATGGTGATGGTGATGGTGGTGATGGTGATGAAGGTGGTGATGGTGATGATGATGATGGTGGTGATGGTGGTGGTGGCGGTAATGGTGGTGGTGGTGATGGTGGTGGTGATGGTGGTGGTGGTGATGGTGGTGGTG
>NC_069437.1:42599090-42601590 GCF_026875155.1 Cherax quadricarinatus | reverse complement strand
TGAAGGTGATGGTGGTGGTGGTGGAGATGGCGAAGGTGTGATGGTGGTGATGGTGGTGGTGGTGGTGATGGAGGTGATGGTGGTGGTGGTGGTGATGGTGATGATGGTGGTGGTGATGGTGGTGGTGGTGGTGGTGGTGGTAATGGTGGTAATGGTGGTGGTGATGGTGGTGGTGGTGGTGGTGGTGATGGTAGTGGTGGTGATGGTGGTGATTGTGTTGGTGGTGATGGTATTGATGGTGGTGGTGGTGGTGGTTGTGGCGATGGTGGCGATGGTGGTGGTGGTGGTGGTGGTAGTGGTGATGCTGATGGTGATGGTGGTGGTAGTGGTGATGGTGGTGGTAGAGATGGTGGTGGTGGTGATGGTGGTGGTAGGGGTGATGGTGATCGTGGTGGTAGAGATGTTGGTGGTGGTGATGGTGGTGGTGGTGATGGTGGTGATGGTGGTGGTGGTGATAGTGATGATAGTGGTGGTGGTGATGGTGGTGATGGTGTTGGTGATAGTGATGATAGTGGTGGTGGTGATGGTGGTTTTGATGGCGGAGATGGTGAAGGTGGTGATGGTGGTGGTGAAGGTGGTGAAGGTGATGATGGTGGTGAGGTGATGTTGGTGGTGGTGATGGTGGTGGTGATAGAAGTGTTGGTGGTGATGGTACTGGTGGTGGTGATGCTGCTGGTGGTGGTGATGGTATTGATGGTGGTGGTGGTGGTCCTTGTGCTGGTGGTGATGGTTGTGGTGGTGATGGTGGTGGGTGATGATGGTGGTGGTGGTGGTGGTGGTAGTGGTGATTGGGGGGTGGTGGTGGTGGTGATGGTATTGATAGTGGTGGTGGTGGTGGTGATGGTGGTGGTGGTATTGATGGTGGTGGTGATAGTGGTGGTGGTGGTGCTGGTGGTGGTGATGGTGGTGGTGGTGGTGGTGGTGGCGGTGGTGGTGATGGTGGTGGTGGTGATGGTGAAGGTGGTGATGGTGGTGGTGGTGGTGGTGGTGGTGGTGATGGTATTGGTGGTGGTGGTGATGGTGGTGGTGGTGATGGTGGTGATGGTGGTGGTGGTGGTGGTGATGGTGAAGGTGGTGGTGGTGGTGGTGATGGTGGTGGTGATAGTGATGGTGGTGATGGTGGTGGTGATGGTGGTGGTGGTGGTGATGATGGCGATAGTGGTGATGATAGTGGTGGTGATGGTGGTTTTGGTGGTGGTGGTGGTGGTGGTGAAGGTCGTGATGGTGGTGGTGGTGTTGATGGTAGTGATAATGGAGGTGATGGTGGTGGTGATGGTGGTGGTGGTGATGGTGGTGATGGTGGTGATGGTGGTGATGGTGGTGGTGATGGTGGTGGTGGTGGTGGTGGTGGTGGTGATGATGGCGATGGTGGTGATGATAGTGATGGTGTTTGTGGTGGTGATGGTGGGGGTGAAGGTCGTGATGGTGGTGATGGTGGGGGTGGTGTTGATAGTGGTGATGGCGGTGGTGGTGATGGTATTGGTGGTGGTGGTGATGGTGGTGGTGGTGATGGTGGTGATGATGATGGTGGTGAAAGTGGTGGTGGTGGTGGTGATGGTGGTGGTGGTGGTGGTGGTGATGGTGGTGGTGGTGATGGTGGTGGTGGTGGTGATGGTGGTGATGGTGGTGGTGGTGATGGTGGTGATGGTGATGGAGGTGAGAGTGATGATGATGGTGATGGTGATGGTGATGGTGGTGTTGGTAATGGTGGTGATGGTGGTGGTGATGGTTGTGATGGAGGTGGTGATGGTTGTGATGGTGGTGGTGGTGGTGGTTGTGATGGTGGTGGTGGTGGTGGTGATGGTGATGATGGTGGTGGTGGTGGTGATGATGGTGATGGTGGTGGTGGAGGTGATGGTGATGGTGGTGATGGTGGTGGTGGTGAGGATGGTGAGGGTGATGGTGGTGGTGATGGTGATTATGGTGGTGGTGGGGGTGGTGGAGGTGGTGGTGGTAATGGTGGTGGAGGTGGTGATAGTGGTGGTGGTGCTGGTGACGGTAATGATGGTCGTGATGGTGGTTGTGGTGGTGGGGATGGTGGTGATGGTGGTGGCGGTGGTTTTGATGGTATTGATGGTGGTGGTGGTGGTTGTGGTGGTGGTGATGGTGGTGATGGTGGTGGTGGTGATGGTGGAGGTGATGGTGGTGGTGATGGAGGTGGTGATGGTGGTGGTGAAGGTGGTGATGATGGTGGTGAAGGTGGTGGTGGTGGTGGTGGCGATGGTATTGGTGGAGGTGGTGGTGATGGTGATGGTGGTGGTGGTGATGGTGGAGGTGATGGTGGTGGTGATGGTGGTGGTGAAGGAGGAGATGGTGGTGGTTAAGGAGGTGATGATGGTGGTGAAGGTGTTGTTGGTGGTGGTGGTGATGGTGGAGGTGATGGTGTTGGTGATGGTGATGGTGATGGTGGTGATGGTGGTGATGGTGGTTATGGTGATGGTGGTGGTGATAGTGGTGGTGGTGGTGATTTTGATGGTGGTGATGATGGTGGTGGTGGTGA
>NC_069437.1:42591590-42594090 GCF_026875155.1 Cherax quadricarinatus | reverse complement strand
GTGATGGTGGTAGTGATGGTGAGGGTGGTAGTGATGGTGATGGTGGTGGTGGTCATGGTGGTGGTGGTGATGGTGATGGTGGTGATGGCGATGGTGGTGGTAATGGTGGTAGTGATGGTGAGGGTGGTAGTGATGGTGATGGTGGTGGTGGTGGTCATGGTGGTGGTGGTGATGGTGATGTGGTGATGGCGATGGTGGTGGTGGTGGTGATTGTGGTGATGGTGGTGATGGTTGTGATGGAGGTGGTGATGGTTGTGATGGTGGTGGTGGTGGTTGTGATGGTGGTGGTGGTGATGGCTGTGATGGTGGTGGTGGTGATGGTGATGATGGTGGTGGTGGTTGTGAGGATGGCGAGGGTGGTGGTGGTGGTGATTGTGATGGTGGTGGTTGTGATGGTGGTGATGGTGATTGTGATGGTGGTGGTTGTGTTGGTGGTGGTTGTGATGGTGGTTGTGGTCATGGTGGTGGTGGTGGTGGGGTGATGGTGGTGGTGATGGTGGTGGTGGTGGTGGTGGTGGTGGTGATGGTGGTGGTGGGGATGGTGGTGGTGGTGAAGCTGGTGGTGATGGTGATGATGATGATGGTGGTGGTGGTGGTGATGGTGGTGATTGTGGTGGTGGAGGTGATGGTATTGATGGTGTTGGTGGTGGTGGTTGTGGTGATGGTGGTGGTGATGGTTGTGGTGATGGTTGTGGTGGTGGTGGTGGCGGTGGTGGTGATGGTGGTGGTGATGATGGTGGCGATGGTGGTGATGGTGGTGGTAGTGGTGGTGGTGGTGATGGCGGTGATGGTGGTGGTGGTGCTGTTAGTGATGGTGATGGTGATGGTGGTGGTGTTGGTGGTGGTGGTGGTGGTGGGGGTGGTGATGGTGGTGGTGGTGATGGTGATGGTGATAGTGGTGGTGGTGATGGTGATGGTGGTGGTGAAGGTGATGGTGATGGTGAAGGTGACGGTGGTGATCGTGGTTGTGATGGCGATGGTGGTGATGGTGGGTGGTGGTGGTGATGTTGGTGGTGGTGATGGTTGTGATGGTGATGGAGGTGATGATGGTGGTGGTGATGGTGATGGTGGTGATGGTGGTGGTGGTGGTGGGGGTGGTGATGGTGGTGGTTGTGGTGATGATGGTGGTGGTGATGGTTGTGATGGTGATGGTTGTGATGCTGGTGGTGATGGTTGTGATGGTGGTCGTGGTGGTTGTAATGGTGGTGGTGGTGATGGTGATGGTGACGTTGGTGGTGGTGATGATGAAGATGATGGTGGAGCTGGTGGTGGTGATGGTGGTGGTGGTGGTGATGGTGGTGATGGTGGTGGTGGTGGTGATGGTGGTGGTGGTGGTGATGGTTGTGGTGGTGGTGTTGGTGATGGTGGTGGTAGCGGTGATATTGATGGTAGAGATGGTGGTGGTGGTGGTGATGGTAGTGGTGATGGTGGTGGTGGTGATGGTGGTGGTGGTGATAGTGATGATGGTGGTGGTGGTGATGGTGGTAATGGTGCTGATGGTGGTGATGGTGAAGGTGGTGATAGTGGTGATGAATGTTGTGATGGTGGTGGAGGTGGTGATGGTGGTGGTGGTGATGGTGGTGGTGATGGTGGTGGTGGTGGTGGTGATGGTGGTGGTGGTGGTGGTGTTGGTGATGGTGGTGGTGGTGGTGTTGGTGGTATGATGGTGCTGGTGATGGTTGTGAAGGTGGTGGTGATGGTTGTGATGGTGGTGGTGGTGGTGATGGTGGTGATGGTGTTGGTGGTGGTGAGGATGGTGTGGGTGATGGTGGTGGTGGTGGTGGTGGTGATGGTGGTAGTGGTGATGGTGGTGATGGTGGTAATGGTTGTGATGGTGGTGATGGTGGAGGGGGTGATGGTGATGATGGTGAAGGTGGTGATGGAGGTGGTGGTGGTGATGGTGGTGGGGATGGTGGTGGTGATGGTATTGATGGTGGTGGTGGTGGTTGTCCTGGTGGTGGTGGTTGTGCTGGTGGTGACGGTGGTGGTGGTGGTGATGGTGGTGATGGTGGTGATGTTGGCGGTGGTGGTGATGGTGGTGGTGGTGGTGATGGTGGTGGTGATGGTGGTGGTGATGGAGGTGGTGATGGTGGTGATAGTGGTGGTGGTGGTGGTGGTGGTGGTGATGATGGTGTTGATGGTGCTGGTGATGGAGGTGGTGATGGTGGAGGTGGTGATGGTGGAGGTGGTGATGGTGGTGGTGGTGATGGTGGTGATGGTGGTGGTGATGGTGGTGGTGATGGTGGTGGTGATGGTGGTGGTGATGGTGGTGGTGATGGTGGTGATGG
Source organism: Cherax quadricarinatus (assembly GCF_026875155.1). Lineage (NCBI taxonomy): Eukaryota > Metazoa > Arthropoda > Malacostraca > Decapoda > Parastacidae > Cherax > Cherax quadricarinatus. The sequence goes on along the minus strand of NC_069437.1, from coordinate 42,591,802 downwards.
TGGTGGTGATGGTCATGGTGATGGTGGTGGTGGTGGTGGAGGTGGTGGTGGTTGTGGTAGTAGTGATGGTGTTGATGGTGGTGGAAATGGAGGTGGTGATGATGGTTGAGGTGATGGTGGTGGTGGTGGTGGTGATGGTATTGATGGTGGTGGTGATGGTGGTGCTGTGATGGTGGTGGTGGTGATGGTTGGTGGTGATGGGGTGATGAGGT
>NC_069437.1:42583285-42591090 GCF_026875155.1 Cherax quadricarinatus | reverse complement strand
GTTGTCTCATAAAATGAAAGAAAAAGGTAGCTTGCTATTCTACTTACACTTAGGTCACACTACACATACATGTACACATTTATTTATACACACTCATCTGAGTTTTCTTTGATTTTATCTTAGTTCTTGTTCTAATTACTTTTCCTTTTATATCCATGGGGAAGTGGATAAGAATCTTTCCTTCGTAAGCCATGCGTGTTGTAAAAGTCAACTAAAATGCCGGAAACAATGGGTTAGTAACCCCTTTTCCTGTAAAAATTACTAAAAAGAAAAATAAGAAGAAAATTGTCAAAGTGAGAAGTTTGAATGTGCGTGGATGTTGTGCGAATGATAAGAAAGAGATGATTGTGTATGTTATGAATGAGAAGAAGCTGGATATCCTGGCTTTAAGTGAAACAAAGCTGAAGGGGGTGGGAGAGTTTCAGTGGAGAGGAATAAATGGGATTAGGTCAGGGGTTTCTAATAGAGTTAGAGCTAAAGAAGGAGCAGCAATAATGTTGAAGGATAAGCTATGGTAGGAAAAGAGGGACTATAAATGTATTAATTCAAGGATTATGTGGAGTAAAATAAAGGTTGGATGTGAGAAGTGGGTTATAGTAAGCGTTTATACACCTGGGGAAGAGAGAAGTATAGAGGAGAGAGAGAGATTTTGGGAAATGTTGAGTAATTGCGTGGGGAGTTTTGAACCAAGTGTGAGAGTACTTGTGGTTGGGGATTATAATGCTAAAGTGGGAAAAAATGTTGTGGAGGGAGTAGTAGGTAAATTTGGGGTGCCAGGGGTAAATGAAAATGGGGAGCCTTTAATTGAGCTATGTGTAGAAAGAGGTTTGGTAATAAGTAATACATATTTTATGAAAAAGAGGATAAATAAATATACAAGGTATGATGTAGCACGTAATGAAAGTAATTTGTTAGATTATGTATTGGTGGATAAAAGGTTGATGGGTAAGCTCCAGGATGTACATGTTTATAGAGGGGCAACTGATATATCGGATCATTTTCTAGTTGTAGCTACAGTTAGAGTAAGAGGTAGATGGGAAAAAGAGGAAAATGGCAACAACAAGTAAGAGGGAGGTGAAAGTGTATAAACTAAGGGAGGAGGAAGTTCAGGTGAAATATAAGCAAGTATTGGCAGACAGGTGGGCTGGTGTAAGTATGAGTAGTAGGGGGGTTGAAGAGGGTTGGAATAGTTTTAAAAATGCAGTATTAGAATGTGGGGCAGAAGTTTGTGGTTATAGGAGGGTGGGTGCAGGAGGAAAGAGGAGTGATTGGTGGAATGATGAAGTAAAGGGTGTGATAAAAGTGAAAAAGTTAGCTTATGAGAGGTATTTACAAAGCAGAAGTGTTATAAGAAGAGTAGAGTATATGGAGAGTAAAAGAAAGGTGAAGAGAGTGGTGAGAGAGTGCAAAAGGAGAGCGGATGATAGAGTGGGAGAGGTACTGTCAAGAAATTTTTAATGAAAATAAGAAAAAAATTTGGAGTGAGTTAAACAAGTTAAGAAAGCCTAGGGAACAAATGGATTTATCAGTTAAAAACAGAGAAGGGGAGTTAGTAGATGGGGAGATGGAGGTTTTGGGTAGATGGCGAGAACATTTTGAGGAACTTTTAAATGTCGACGAAGAAAGGGACGCGGTAATTTCATGCACTGGCCAGGGAGGTATATCATCTTTTAGGAGTGAAGAAGAGCAGGATGTCAGTTGTGGGGAAGTGCGTGAGGCATTATGTAGAATGAAAGGGATAAAGCAGCTGGAACTGACGGGGTCATGACAGAAATGTTAAAAGGAAGGGGGGAATAGTGTTGGAGTGTTTGGTACTTTTGTTTAATAAATGTTTGGAAGAGGGGGAAGGTACCTAGGGATTGGCGGGAGAGCATTGTATAAACCGTTATATAAAGGATAAAGGGTGGACCAAAAGAGATTGTAAAAATTATAGGGTAATAAGTTTATGAGTATTCAGGAAAGTATACGGGTAGAGTTATAATTGAAAGAATTAGAGGTTAAGACGAATGTAGAATGCGGAATGAGCAAGGGGTTCAGAGTGGGTAGGGAAAGGGCATTATGTAGAATGAAAGGGATATAAAGCAGCTGGGAACTGACGGGGTCATGACAGAAATGTTAAAAGGAAGGGGGGGAATAGTGTATGGATGGTGGTTGGTATTTTTGTTTGATAAAATGATGAAAGACAGGGAAGGTACCTAGGTTTGGCGGGAGCATGTATGTCCCTTTATATAAAGGAAGGGGGACAAAAGAGGATTGTAAAATTATAAAGGAATAAGTTTACTGAGTATACCAGGAAAAAGCGTACGGGTAGGGTTATTATTGAAGAATTAGAGGTAAGACAGAATGTAGAATTGCGGATGAGCAAGAGGTTTTAGAGTGGGTAGGGATGTGTAGATCAAGTGTTCAATTGATAGCATATATGTGAGGCAGTATTTAGATAAAGGTAGGAAGTTTTTATTGCATTTATGGATTTAGAAAAGGCATTTGATAGAGTGGTCAGGGAGCAATGTGGCAGATGTTGCAAGTGTATGGAATAGGGTGGTAAGTTACTAAATGCTGTAAAGAGTTTTTATGAGGATAGTGAGCCTCAGTTTAGGGTGTGTTAGAAGACGAGGGAGAATACTTCCTGATTAAAAGTAGGTATCGACAGGGATGTGTATTGTCCCATGAGTTGTTTAATATATTTATAGATGGGGTGTAAAAGAAGTTAATGATAGGGTGTTCGGGAGAGGGGTGGGAGTAAATTATGGGGAATTAAAACAATATGGGAAGAGGACACAGTTACTTTTGCTGTGATATTGTGCTTGATGGAGATTCCTAAAGAAAAATTGCAAAGGTTAGTGGACCGAAATTTGGGTATGTTGTGTGTAAAGGTAGAAGTTGAAGTGAACATAGAAAGGAGTAAGGTGATGAGAGTATCAAATGATTTAGGAAAAAGAGAAAAATTGGTATCAAATTATGGAGGAGAGTATGGAAGAAGTGATGTTTCCAGATATTTGTGAGTGACGTGTCAGTGGATGGATTTAATTGAAGGATGAGGTTAATCATAGAATTGAGAAGTAAAAAGGTGATGTGGTGCATTGACGGTATATGTGGAGGCAAAAAATGTTATCATGGAGGCAAGAAGGGAATGTATTGGAAAGTATGTAGTAACAACTATCTTATATGGGTGTGAGCTTGGTTGTAAATGCTGCAGCGAGGAGGCGGTTGGAGCAGTGAGAGTGTCCTGTCTAAGGGCAATGTGGTGGTGTAAATATTATGCAGAAAATTCGGACTTAGTGTGGAATTTAGGAGAAGGTTGTGGAGTTAATATAAGTATTAGTCAGAGGCTGAAGAGGTTTTGTTGAGGTGCGTTTTGGTCATTTAGAGAGAATGATCAAAAGTAGAATGAACATTGGAGAGGTATAAATCTGTAGGGAAGGAAGGCGGGGGTAGGATTCGTCTCGAAAAGGTTGGAAGGATTGCGGGGGTTAAGGAGGTGTTGTGGGCGAGGGGTGGCTTCGAGCAAGCAGTGCAATGAGCGTGTTAGGATAGGAGTGAATGGAGACAAATGGTATTTGGGACCTGACGATCTGTTGGAGGTGGAGCAGGTAATATTTAGTGAGGGATTCAGGGAACCGGATTTTTATAAAAACCGACTTCTGAGTCCTGGAAATGGGAAGTACAATGCCTGCCTCTAAAAAGGAGGGGTTTGGGATACTGGCAGTTTGGAGAGATATGTTGTGTGTTTTTTTCGTATATACTTCTAAACTGTTGTATTCTGGGCTCGCTCTGCGAAAACAGTGATTATGTGTCGAGTGAGGTGAAAGTGTTGAATGATGAAGTTTTTTGTTCGTTTTGGGGATTTTTCTTTCTCTTTGGGTCACCACTGCCTCGGTGGGAGACGGCCCCCGACTTTGTTGAAAAAACAAAAAAATATATATAGTATATATTTTATTTATATATTTATATTATAATATATATATTATATAATATATATATAGTATTTTACTATACATATATATATTATATATTATATTTATATATTTTATGTATAATATATATATGATCGTGTGTGTGTGTGTGTGTGTTGTGTGTAGTGTGTACTCACCTATTTGTACTCACTTATTTGTGGTTGCAGGGTCGAGTCTAGCTCCTGGCCCCGCCTCTTCACCGGTTGCTACTAGACCCTCTCTCTCCCCGCATCCATGGCTTTAGCAAAACCTCGTCTTAAATGTGTATGGTTCCTGCCTCCACTACGTCATTTTCTAGGCTATTCCCTCCTTACAACTCTTTGACTGAAGAATTACTTCCTACTATCTCTCTGACTTCATTTGTGTCTTCAACTTCCAATTGTGGGCCTCTTGTATCTGTTGCTCCCCTCCTGGAACATCCTGTCCTTGTCCAGACCTTGTCTATTCCACGCAGGATTTTATATGTCGTTATCATGTCTCCCTGACCTCCTGTCCTCCAGTGTCGTCAGGCCGATTTCCCTTAATCTTTCTTCATATGACATTCCCCTTAGCTCTGGAACTAACCTTGTTGCAAACCTTGTACTTTCTCTAGTTTCGTGACGTGCTTTATCAGTTGTGGGTTACAACAGGTGCTGCATCTCCAGTATGGGCCTGACATACACGGTGTTACAGGTCTTGAAATGATTCCTTACTAAGGGTGTCGGGAATGCTGTTCTCAGGTTTGCCAGGCGCCCATTATGGCTGCAGGCAGTTATCTGATTGATGTGTGCTTCCGGAGACAATGCTCGGTGTTATACTCACCCAAGATCTTCTTCCTTGAGTGAGGTTTGCAGTTTTGGCACCTATGCCTATACTTTCTGTGGTCTTCTGTGCCCTTCCTATCTTCATGACCTTTGCATTTGGCAGGGATTAAATTCGAGAAGCCATTTGCTGGACCAGGTGATCAGTTGTCCAGGGTCTCTTTGAAGTCCTGCCTGGTCTCATCGATTTAATCTCCTCATTAACTCACATCATCTGCAAACAGGGACACTTCTGAGTCTAACACTTCCGTCATGTCGTTTCACTATACCAAAAAATAGCACTGGTCCTAGGACGACCTGTGGGACCCCGCTCGTCACAGGTGCCCACTGTGATACATCATTACGTACTATTGGGTTCGTTGTTTGTTTGCTCCCTGTCAGGTATTCTTGATCATTGCGTGCCCTTCTGTTATATGCGCCTGTGCTCTAGCTTCTGCACGAATCTCTTGTGAGAACTGTGTAAAAGGGCCTTCTTGCAGTCCAAGGAAGATGCAATCAACCACCCTCTCTCTCTTGTCCTTACTTCTGTTATTTTATCATAAAAACTCCAGAAGGTTTGTGGACACGGATTTGCCTTCCGTAGAATCCGTGCTGGTTCTGGCATTTATACTCCTGTTCCTTCCAGGTGCTCCACCACTCTCCTCCTGATAATCTTCTCATAATTTTGCATACTATACACGTCAATTGACACAGGTCTATAGTTGAGTGCCTCTTTTCTGTCTCCTTTTTTTGAAAATGGGGAACTAATTTGCTGTCTTCCATACCTCAGGTAGTTGCCCAGTTTCCAGGGATGTGTTGAAGATTGTTGTAAGTGGTACGCACAAATATCTGCTCCCTCTCTAATGGAACCCATGGAGAGGATGTTGTGGTCCCATTGCCTTTGAGGTTACGATGTCCCTTAGCAGTTTCCTTCACTCCTCCTCATCTGAATGTAGGTGTCCAATCACTTGTTGGTTTATTCCTTGTTGGTGTCCCCATCTGGTCTGTCCCCCCAGAGTCCTTCCTGTCTCTACTGTAAATACTTCCTTTAATCTCGGTTGTGAGCTCCTCAACTACCTCTTGATCGTTTCTTGTGAGTTCCCACCTTCTTTCCTCAGCCTTTTCACCTGGTCCTTGGACTGTTGTCTACTTCCTTATGTGGCCACCGCTCCCTCTCACGACCCAGTTTCGCGTCGATTTTGACTTTCGATTGCTATGTCGGTTTCATACTTCTCTGGGCCTCCCCTCCTTATCTGCCATACTCGTTTCTGGCTTTCTACTAATCTCCTTGTTTTTCCTGGGTCCTATGCCTCCTGTACCTTTTCATTCTCTGTTGCACTTAGCTTTTGCTCCCTACACCTTGGGTAAACCAAGGACTCGTTCTTGGTCTTCCTATTATTTCTGTTTCCCTTGGGAACAAAATTTCCTCTGCCTCCTAGCACTTTGTTGCCACATATTCCATCATCTTCGTTTACTGATTTTTCCTACCATTCTCTGTCCCACTGAACCTCCTGCAGGAGTTTCTCTACCTGTGTAGTCCCCCCCCTTTTTATAGTTTGGCCTGTCCCCTTCAGTTCCTCTTACCTTCTCACTTGTAAACTCTACTATATAGTTCAAAACTCAGAACCACATGATCGCTAGTCAAGTGGCCTCTCGTAGTGATGTCCTCGGGATGTCTGAACTGTCATGGGTGAACACAAGATCCAGTCTTGCTGGCTCATGTCCTCCCCTCTCTCTCTGGTTGTGTCCCTGACATGTTGATTGCATGAGGTTTTCAAGTACCACATCCATCATCTTTGCTCTCCATGTTTCGGGACCCATGTGGCTCCAGGTTTTCCCAGTCGATCACCTGTGGTTGAAATCGCCCATTTCCAGTAACTTTGCCTCTGCTCGGTGAGGCTCTTCTGCCACCTCAGCCAGTGTGTCCACCATCACCCTGTTGTTTTCTTCGTACTCCTCTCTTGCTCATGCAGTTCTGTGGTGTGGTTATACATCACTCAATGACTACTTTTGTTCTCCGGGACTGAATTGTACTACAATGTAGTCTCTTTCTCCAATCATAGTCCATGCCTTCCATTTCCTCAAATCCCCATTGGTGTTTTATGAGCAGTGCAACCCCTCCTCCCCCTTACTCCTTCTATCATTTCCTCAGGATCTGATTTCTGTTGGAAGGTTGTGTCTGTTATTATCCTCAGCGAGTTTTGTTTCTGTGACTGCTATGATGTCTGGGGATTTTTCATGATTCTTTCATTTCCACTCCTCATGTTTTATTCATTATTCCATCCGCATTTGTGTACCAAACCTTTAGTTTCTTTTCTATCATTGTTGGGTCATGCAAGTATTGGGGGGTTGGGGGAGGGAGTGCTTGGTGGGGCCTATATGGGGCTGGGTGTAAGAGTGGGGGTGTGTGTTGATGGGGGTGGGGTCAGATTGCCCATAAGGGACAGTGTTGGGGTGAGGTTTGTGCTATGGGGGTTGGTGGCAGAGGGAACAGTGGTGGGTTGGGTATAGGTTGCCAGTTTGCGTTGGGTAATGTCGCGGGTGGGGTCTTTTGGTGGGAAGGAGATTCTGTGGGGTGGTGTTTGCCCCCCTTCCTCCTGTGTCTGGGTCCTGCCTCTTTTTCATTGCCTTCTCGTTCCTCCTTGCGTCTCTGTACCCTCTCTTTCAGTGTAGTCCTTTCTTCTTGGTTCTGTCGCGGTCCGAGGTTACTCTCTGTAGCCTCTTTGTCTCTCAGTTCTTGCCCTTTCTCTTGCAGAATCCTGATTCGGAACTGATTCTTCCTTGAAAAGTTAACTCTGACAGGCCGTACCTTCCACTCGCAAACCACCCAATTCTCTGAAAATTTGTCACCTGGGTCATATTGCCCTCCCCTATTGTTTTTCATGATGCCTTCAATCATTTTTTTCTCCTCTGTTTTATTTCTTCAAAGTTGGCCCCCCCTTGGCTTCTTGGAGCCCGGTACACAAAAACTGACCTCGCCCTTTCCTCCTCCCTGAGTCTCATCCTGCTTCACTCTGAGGCATTTTGTTTCCTTCCATTGACATGTTCTTGCCTTCAGTCCCTCGTCATATCT
>NC_069437.1:42560785-42578285 GCF_026875155.1 Cherax quadricarinatus | reverse complement strand
TGTGTGTGTGTGTGTATTGTGTGTGTGCAATAGACACAGTAAACAGGTGATATCAGAGTACGCAATACAAACACTGAGAAAAAACTAGTGAACTTCTAAGGACTTTCGTGATTTCTCACATTATCAAGGATATGTAAAAATAAAAGAATAGCAGAAGGTTTATAAGGATATCACTTTACATATGACCTTACACCCTACTCAGTATGATGCAGGTGGGAGGATCAAGACATGTGTGAAGTGAAAATTATGTAGGTCATGTCATGCATAGCTTAAATTCCTCACAAATTCTGTTATTTATAAATGAATCTAATTTATATAACCCTGAACTAGTATTTATATTAAAATCAGTACTATTTTTTATGAAACTTTATTGAATTATATTTCTCTCAACCATAGACTTGTTTGATTCATCTTTCTCCACCTTTTTAAAGCCAATCAGATGGTAAAAAGCTCCCACATGAATAAACAGAGCATAAGACTCTTGTAGCATTTCTGTCATTTGCTGCCAGCTTTTTTTTCTTCCTGGCACTAAAAGAACTGTCTCTGGAGTGGTTGTATCTACGCTTGTTTGTTTCCCAAGGTCTGAGTGATCTGTATCTTCTTGTCCCCCGTTAAATGGTGTAACTGATGGTATGTGTTGTAACATTTTCTTTCGTGGACTGAAGAGTAACACATTTCAGGGTGAAATAGTTTACAAGAAAAAGAGTTGCGTTTTCCTTTGGTCATGAGGTCGTGGCATTTTTTGAGATGGTCAAAATTGCATGTCCCACTTGTTTTTCCATAGATTTGATTTATGTTTACAAGGATTTTTCGTGGCTGGGTTCCTTGCTGGTGCATTTTTTTTCTGACTCCCCATTATCTACAGCACCTTTACTAGCATCAGTGCCACAACCAGTTTTTACTGGTAAAGGATCAACACTATTCCGTTAAGTATCATCCCCTTTTTTTCCATTTCCAGCAGTACTGCTGCTTTGTATTTCTGGAACTCGTATATCTTCATCTTTACCTGTTTTGTTAACACCAGGATCACTATATCCATCTGGAGTACTGTCTTTTATTTCTGTATTCTTACAAGTACTGTCTTCCAAGACAGCACTACCACCAGGGGTGATAGTTCCATCTGACTCACTCCTTTTACTTTCCCAACTGTCATACAAGACTATCAAGTTGGTGTTTCTGCCTTTTTGTATATATGTAATTTTCTCCCATAGATGTCTGTTCTGTTACTTTGGCAGACACAAAAACATGTTCTTGATTTAATATCATTAGTGACGGATTGCTGTATGTTTACACATATACCATGACTCCATTTTTCGCAGCGCTTGCGTGTAGCCTAGGTGAAATCTCGCGCTTGGATACTACGATGCAGCCTTCAAGCAAGTTTCTGATGGTCGTATTTTTTCAGTGTTTGGAATATCTATTTATATGGTCGTGCCGAATATGTAAAACTGGTCAATTAGCAAGAACTCATTTAAAATTAAGTCCTTTCTGAAATTTTCTCTTATACGTTTAAAGATATATTTTTTTCATTAATGTTAATGTAAAAATTTTTATTTTGACCAAAAGAATCTTAGAAAACTTACCTAACCTTATTATAACAAGAGCAATTAAATATTTAGCATAACCCAACTAAATATATTTAAAATATGTTTATGATAATTTAGTACTAAACAAACACAATCAAATATTTTTTTTTTCGTTAGGTTCAGAATGTGTGTGATTTTGGCGAAATTATGGCATACACAAATTTCACTGTCCTATATGCAAGATGAGCGTTGCTATTTAAGCAAGATGGCCAAGTTCTTGCCTATTCGGCACGACATTATATATATATATATATAAATATATCTATATATATATATATATATATATATATATATATATATATAAATATATATTTATATATTATATATATATATATATATATATATATATATATATATATATATATATACATTATTTTTTTATTAACACTGGCCGATTCCCACCAAGGCAGGGTGGCCGAAAAAATGAAACTTTCACCATCATTACTCCATCACTGTCTTGCCAGAAGGGTGCTTTACACTCAGTTTTTAAAACTGCAACATTAACACCCCTCCTTCAGAGTGAGGCACTGTACTTCATCTCCAGGACTCAAGTCCGGCCTGCCGGTTTCCCTCCAACCTTCATAAATGTTACTTTGCTCAACACTCAACAGAACGTCAGTATTAAAAAACCATTTGTTCTCCATTCACTCCTATTAAAACACGCTCAAAGCATTCCTGATGGAAAGTCCAAGCCCCTCGCACACAAAACCTCCTTAACCCCTCTTTCCAACCATTCTGTTTTCGCTCAATTCTCTCTACATGTTCCGAACCAACACCTCAACAAACCTTCCTCAGCCCTTGGACAACAGTTTTGGTAATCCGCACCTCCCTACTAACTTCCAAACTACGAAATCTCTTGCATTATTATTCACATTCACACGTTGCCCTCAGCACATGACCCTCTCTGCCTCCAGCCTTCTCCTCGCTGCAACATTCATCACCCATGCTACACACACATATAAGAGCTTGGTAAAACTATACTCTCTTTCATTCCCCTCTTTGCTCCAAGGACAAAGTTCTTCGTCTCCACAGACTCCAAAGTGCACCATCACCCTTTTTCCCTCATCAGTTCTGTTATTCCCTCATCTTTCCATGAACCCATCCGCTGACACGTCCACTCCCCAAATTATCTGATACAGTCAACTCCTCCATACTCTTCTCTCTAATTCTGATATCCAATTCTTTCATCCCCCTAACTTTTTGTTATCTCATAACCCTTACTTTTCCTGTATTCACTTTTAATTTTCTTCTTTTGCACACCTACCAAATTCATCCGCCAATCTCTGGAGAACTTCTTTCAGTATCTCCCAGAGTACAGTTGTCATCAGCAAAGAGAACTGTGACACTCCCACTTCATGTGTGATTCTTTATCTTTTTAAACTCCACGCCTCTTGCCAAGACCCTCGCATTTACTTCTCTTACTACCTAATCTATAAATATAATAAACTACCACGGTGACATCACACTCTTGTCTAAAAGCCTACTTTTACTGGGAAATAATTCCCTCTTTCCTATGTACTCTAACTTGAGCCTACTATCCTCGTAAAAACTCTTCACTGCTTCAGTAAACCTACTCCTGCACCATACACCATGCAACATCTGCCAATTGCCCCCCTATCCACCCTGTATTTCATGATTACGCCTTTTCCAAATCCATAAATGCCACAAAGACCTCTTTAACCTTAAAAAATATAAAAACTGTTCACTATTTGTTTACTGTATAAATTATATATATATATATATTTATTATATATATATATATTATATATATATATATATTATATAATATATAATATATTTATATATATATATATATATATATATAATATAGTTAGGGTAGTTGGTAGTCAGCAACCACCCAGGGATCGGGTACTCCGTCCTGCAAGTGAGTGTAAAACGAAAAAAGCTGTAATTGTTTTACATGATGGTAGGATTGGCTGTGTGTTTTTGTCTGTCTCATAAATATGCAAGATTACAGGTACGTCTTGCTAATTCTACTTACACTTAGGTCACACTACACATACATGTACATGTTTATTTATACACACTCATCTGAGTTTCTTTGATTTTATCTTAATAGTTCTTGGTTTTTATTACTTTTCCTTTTATATCCATGGGGAAGTGGAATAAGAATCTTTCCTCCGTAAGCCATGCGGGAACAATGGGCTAGTAACCCCTTTTCCTGTAAATATTACTAAAAAGAATAAGAAGAAGAAAATTGTTCAATGTGGGAAGTCTGAATGTGCGTGGATGTTGTGAAATGATAAGAAAGAGATGATTGTGGATGTTATGAATTGAGGAAGAAATGGATGTCCTGGCTTTAAGTGAAACAAAGTGAAGGGGTGGGAGAGTTTCAATGGGAGAGGAATAAATGGGATTAGGTCAGGGGTTTCAAATAGAGTTAGAGCTAAAAAGATAGGAGTGGCAATAAATGTTGAAAGGATAAGCTTTTTTTTTTATGGACTGGAAAAGAGGGACTTAACAAAGCATAAATTCAGGATTATGTGAGTAAAATAAAGCATTGGATGTGAAAAGTGGGTTATAGTAAGCGTATATGCACCTGGAGATAAGATGCTGTAAGGGTAGCTGGAACGCAGAGAGAGGGATTCTGGGAAATGTTGAGGTGAGAATGCGTGGGGAGTTTTGAATCAAGTGATGAGGAGTAATGTTGGTTGGGGCATTTTTCAATGCTAAAGTGGGTAAAAAAGTTTATGGAGGGAGTAGTAGTAGTAGGTAATTTTGGGGTGCGTGCAGGGCGTAAATGTAAATGGGGATCCTTTAATTGAGCTGTGTGTAGGAAAGAAATTTGTAATTAAGTAATACATATATTATGAAAAAGAGGATAAATAAATATACAAGGTATGATGTAGCACGTAATGAAAGTAGTTTGTTAGATTATGTATTGGTGGATAAAAGGTTGATGGGTAGGCTCCAGGATGTACATGTTATAGAGGAGGCAACTGATATATCAGATCATTATTAGTTGTAGCGACAGTTAGAATAAGAGGTAGATGGGAATAAAGAGGAAGGCGGCAACAACAAGTAAGAGGGAGGTGAAAGTGTATAACTAAGGGAGGAGGAAGTTCGGGCGAGATATAAGCGACTATTGGCAGAAGTATGGTGAGTAGTGGGGGGGTTTGAAGAGGGTTGGGAATAGTTTTAAAAATGCTGTATCTTGAATGTGGGGCAGAAGTTTGGGTTTATGGAGGGTGGGGCAGGAGGAAAGAGGAGTGCGAGAGTGATTGGTGGAATGATGAAGTAAAGGGTGTGATAAAAGAGAAAAAGGTAGCTTACGAGAGTTTTTACAAAGCAGAAGTGTTATAAGAGAGGCAGAGTATATGGAGGAGTAAAAAAAGGTGAAGAGCAGTGTGTGAGAGAGTGCAAAAATGAGAGAGATGAAAGAGTGGGGAGAGACTGTCAAGAAATTTTTTTAAAGAAAAAAGAAAAAATTTTGGAATGTGAGTTAAACAAGTTAAGGAAAGCTAGGGAAAGTATGGATTTGTCTGTTTTAAAAAAAAAAGTAGGGGAGTTAGTAGATGGGGAGAGGAGGTATTAGTAGATGGCGAGAATATTGTGAGGAACTTTTAAATGTTTGAGGAGAAAGTGAGGCGGTAATTTCATTGCCTGGCCAGGGAGGCTATACCATCTTTTAGGAGTGAGAAGAGCAGAAATGTTAGGTGGTGGAGGTACGTGAGGCAATTTACGTAGAATGAAAGGGCGGGTAATGCAGCTGGAACTGATGGGATCATGACAGAAATGTAAAAGCAGGGGGAATATGAGTGTTGGAGTGGTTGGTACTTTTGTTTAATAAATGTTTGAAAGAGGGGAAGGTACCTGGGGATTGGCGGAGAGCATGTATAACCTTTATATAAAGGGAAAGGGGGACAAAAGAGATTGAAAAAAATTATAGAGGAATAAGTTTATGAGTATACGGGGAAAGTATAGGGGTAGAGTTATAATTGAAGAATTAGAGGTAAGACAGAATGTAGAATTGCGGAATGAGCAAGGAGGCTTCAGAGTGGGTAGGGGATGTTTGATCAAGTGTTTACATTGATGCATATATGTGAACAGTATTTAGATAAAGGTAGGGAAGTTTTTATTGCATTTATGGATTTGAAAAGGCATATGATAGAGTGGATAGAGGAGCAATGTGGCAGATTTTGCAAGTTTATGGAATAGGTGGTTTAAATTACTAAATGCTTGTAAAGAGCTTTTATGAGGATAGTGAGGGGTCAGGGGTTAGGGTGTGTAGAAGAGAGGGAGAATATTCCCGGGAAAAATAGGGCTTAGACAGGGTGGTAATGTCACCAGGTTTTTTAATATATTTTAGATGGGGTTGTAAAGAAGTAAAAGTAGGGGGTTCGGGAGAGGGGTGGGATTAAATTTTGGGGAATCAAATTCAAAAATGGGAATTGACACAGTTTTTTTTGCTGATGATTCTGTGTTATGGGAGATTCTAAAGAAAAAAAAGCAAAAATTAGTGGATGGGTTTGAGTATGGTGTGAAAGGGGAAAATTGAAAGTGAAAATAGAAAAGAGTAAGGTGATGAGAGTATAAAAGATTTTTGATAAAGAAAAAAAGGTATCAAATTGGGGGGAGGAGTATGGAAGAAGTGAAAGTTTTCAGATACTTGGGGGTTGCGTGTCGGCGGAGGTTTATGAAGGATGGGTTAATCATAGAATTGAGAGGGAAAAAAAGGTGAGTGGTGCGTTGATGTATTGTGGAGGCAAAAAATGTTATCTATGGAGGCCAAAGAAGGGAATGTATTGAATTATTAGTAGTACCAACAACTTTTATAATGGTTGTGAGCGTGGTGGTAAATGCAGCAGTTGAGGAGACGGTTGGAGGCAGTGGATTGTCCTGTCTAAGGGCAATGTGTGGTGTAAATATTATGCAGAAAATTCGGAGTGTGGAAAATTAGGAGTAGGTGTGGAGTTAATAAAATGCATAGTCAGAGGGCAGACAGAAGAGGGGTTGTTGAGAGTGGTTGGTCCTTTAGAGAGAATGGATCAAAGTAGAATCGGACATGGAAAGCATATAAATCGATAGGGGAAGAAAGCGGGTTAGGGGTTCGTCCTCGAAAGGGTTGGAAAGAGGGGGTAAGGAGGTTTTGTGGGCGAGGGGCTTGGATTCAGCAAGCGTGCATGAGCGTTTAGATAAGGAGTGAATGTAGGGACGAATGATACTTGGGACTGACGATCTGTTGGAGTGTGAGCAGGGTAATATTTAGTGAAGGGATTTCAGGGGGAAACCGGTTATTTTCTTGTAGTCGGACTTGTGTCCTGGATATGGGAAGTACAATGGCCTGCACTTTAAAGGAGGGGTTTTGGGATATTGGCAGTTTGGAGGGTATGTTCTGTATCTTTATTTCGTATATGACTTCTAAAACTGTTGTATTCTGAGCACTCTGCAAAAGCAGTGTGTGATAAATGTGTGAGTGTGGTAGAAAGTTTTGAATGATGATGAAGTTTTTTCTTTTTTGGGGATCTTCTTTTCTTTTTGGGTCACCTTGACTCGGTGGGAGACGACCAACTTGTTGAATATATATTTATAGATATATATATATATATATATATATATATATATATTATATATATATTATATTTATATTATATATATATATATATATATATTTACACCACACACAAACACACACACACACACACACACACACACACACACACACATACACACACTCACACACACACACACACAAACACACCACACCACACACACACCACACACACACATACACACACAGATCAAGCGAAAGGTCCGAAGAAAATGAAGGTTTGTTAGATGCAGAGGTTTAAACAGCCACTGCGTAGCCGGGGCAGCTGGCCAGGAAAGGACAGTCCACTAAGATAGATGTTCAGATATGACAGGGACTGAGGCAAAGAAACAGTCAATGGAGGGAAACAAAATGCTCAGGGAGGGGAAGCATATGGGATCAGTGGGAGGAGGAACAAGGGCGAGGTCACAGTTTTTGTGTACGGGCTCCAAGAAGCCAAGGGGGCCAACTTTGAAGAATAAAACAGGAGGAGAAAAAAATGATTGAAGGCATCATGAAAACAATAGGGGAGGGCAATATGACCAGGTGACAAATTTTCAGAGAATTGGTTGGTTTGCGAGTGGAAGGATCGGCCTGTCAGAGTAACTTTCAGGAAGAATCAGTTCGAATCAGGATTCTGCAAGAGAAAGCAAGACTGAGAGACAAAGAGGGGTTAACAGAGAGTATACTCGACCGCGATCAGAACACAGAGAAAGGACTACACTGAAAGAGAGGGTACAGAGACGCAACGAGGAACGAGAAGCAATGAAATGAGCAGGGACCAGGACACAGGAGAAGGCCAAACACACCCACAGCATCTCCCACCAAAACGACCCAACCGCGACATTTCCACAAAGCAAACTGAGCAACCTATTACTCCAACACCTCACTGTTCCCTCTGCCACCAACCCCCCATATCACAAACCTAACCCCAACAGCTGTCCCTTATGGGATTCTGACCCCACCCCCATCAACACATACCCACCTACACACAGCCCCTATAGGCCCCACAAAAGGCTCTCCCTTCCCCAAACCCCAATATACTTGATGACCACAATGATAGAAAAAGAAACTAAGTTTGGTACACAAAATGCGGATGGAATTAATGAATAAAACATGTGGAGTGGAATGAAAAGAATCAGTTGAAAAATTCCCCAGACATCATAGCAGTTCAAAGAAACAAAACTCGCTGAGAGTATAACAGACACAATCTTCCCAACAGGATATCAGATCCTGAGGAAAGTAGAAGAGTAGAGGGGGAGGAGGGGTTGCACTGCTCATAAAACACCAATGGGGATTTGAGAATGGAAGCATGAGACATGTTGGAGAAGAGACTACATTGTAGTACAATCAGTCGCGAGAAACATAAAGTAGTCATTGGAAGTCAGTGATGTATAACCCACACAGATCTGCAGGAGGCCAAGAGAGGTGTACGAAAGGAAAACAAAAGGGTGATGGGAGGACACCTGGCTGAGGTGGCAAGGAGAGTCACTCGAGCAGAGCAAAGGTACTGCGTAATGGGCGATTTCAACCACAGGGAGATCGACTGGGAAAACCTGGAGCCACATGAGGGGTCCCGAAACATGAGAGCAACGATGATGGATGTGGTACTTGGAAAACCTCATGCATCAACATGGCAGGGACACAACCAGAGAGGGAGAGGGAGGGATGAGCCAGCATGGGATGGATCTTGTGTTCACCCTGAGCAGTTCAGACATCGAGGACATCACTACGAGAGGCCTTGGAGCTTAGTCGATCATCTGGTTTCTGAGTTTTGACTATATAGTAGAGTTACAAGTGGAGAAGGTAACAGGAACTGAATGGGACAGGCAAATATAAAAGGGGGGACTACAACAGGTATGAGAAACTTCCTGCAGGAGGTTCAGTGGGACAGAGGAAATGGTTAGGATATCATTTAAAACGAGATGATGGAATATGTGCAAAAAAGTGCAAGGAGGCAGAGGAAAGTTTTGTTCCCAAGGGAAACAGAAAATAATAGGAAAGACCAAGACGTGTCCTTGGTTTACCGAAGGGTAGGGAGCAAAAGCTAAGTGCAACAGAGATGGAAAAGGTACAGGAGGCATAGGACCCAGGAAAACAGGAGATTAGTAGAAGAGCCAGAACGAGTATGCGCAGTTAAGGAGGGAGTCCCAGAGACAGTATGAAACGACATAGCATCGAAAGTCAAAATCTGACCCTAAACTGCTGTTATAGCAACATTAGGAAGAAGACACAGTCAAGGACAGGGTTGATAAGGCTGAGGGAAGACGGTGGGGATACTCACAAGAAACGATCAAGAGTGTATGTGAGGAGCCTCAACCAGGAGATTTAAGGAAGTATTTAAAGTAGAGGGACAGGAAGGACCTCTGGGGGGACAGACAAGATGGGACACCAAAAAGGAATACACAACAAGTGTTGGGACGACATACATACAGATGAGGAGGAGGTCTGAAGAAAAGAAAACTGCTAAGGGAACATCGATAACCTCAAGGCAATGGGGACCGGACAACATATCTCCATGGGTCCTTAGAGAGGGAGAGATATGTTGTGCGTACCACTTACCACAATCTTCAAAACATCCATGGAAACTGGGCAACTACCTGAGGTATGGAAGACAGCAAATGTAGTTCCCATTTTCAAAAAAGGAGACAGAAAAGAGGCATAAAACTATAGACCTTGTCATTTGACGTGTATTGTATGCAAAATTATGGAGAAGATTATCAGGAGGAGAGTGGTGGAGCACCTGGAATGGAACTGGAGTATAAATGCCAACCAGCGGATTCACGGAGGCAAATCTGTGTCAACCGTCTGGAGTTTTATGATAAAATAACAGAAGTAGACAAGAGAGAGAGGGGTGGGTGATTGCATCTTCTTGGACTGCAAGAAGCCTTTGAACACAGTTCCCTCACAGAGATTAGGCAGAAGTAGAGCATTCAGGCGCCATATAACAGAAAGGGCACTGCCAATGGATCGAGATACCTGGACAGGGAGCACAACGAGTCATGGTACGTAATGATGTATCACAGTGGGCACCTGTGACGAGCGGGGTCCCACAGGGGTCGGTCCTAGGACAGTGCTATTTTTGGTATATGTGAACGACATGACGAACAGCGTTAGACTCAGAAGTGTCCTGTGTGAAGATGATGTGAGTTAATGAGGAAATTAAAATCTGATGAGGGACCCAGGAGGACTTCAAGGACTGGACAAGACTGGACACCTGGTCCGCAAATGGCTTCTCGAATTTAATCCTGCCCAAATGCAAAAGTCTGAAGATAGGGGAAGGGCACAGATGACCACAGACAGAGTATAGGCTAGGTGGCCAATGACTGCAAACCTCACTCAAGGAAGAAAGATCTTGGGGTGAGTATTAACACGAGAATGTCTCGGAAGCACATCACCATAAGATAACTGCATGCAGCCTTTGGGCGCTGGCACCTGAGACAGCATTCCGACCATAGGGGGACGGCAATATGACCCAGGTGGACAAATTTTCAGAGAATGTGGGAGGTTTTTGCGAGTGGGAAGGATTACGGCCTGTCGAGTAACTTTCAAGGAAGAATCAGTTCGAATCAGGCATTCTGCAAGAGGAAAAGAAAGCAAGACTGGAGTCAAATAGGGGTTTACCAGAGAGTATACCTCGACCGCGACAGAACACAAGAAGAAAGGACTTACACTGAAAGAGAGGGTACAGAGACCGCAAGGAAGGAACGAGAAGCAATGAAAAATGAGCAGACCCAGACACAGGAGGAAGGGGCAAAACACCCACAGAATCTCCACCAAAAGACCCCACCCGCGACATTCCCAACGCAACTGAGCAACCTTTACTCCAACCCCACTCACTGTTCCCTCTGCCACTAACCCCCATATCACAACCTCACCCCAACAGCTAGTTCCCTTTTGGGCCATCTGACCCACCCCCATCAAAACATACCCCACCTCACCACAGCCCCATTAGGCCCCCCCCAGGCTCTCCTCCCCCAACCCAATTTTACTTGCATGAACCCAAGGATAGAAAGAAACTAAAAGGTTTGGTACACAAATGCGGATGGAATAATGAATATAAACATCGGGAGTGGAATGAAAAGAATCAGTGAAAATCCCCAGAATCATAGAAGTCACAGAAACAAAACTCTGAGATAATAACAGGACACAATCTTCCCAACACGGATATCAGATCATGAGGAAAGATAGAAGGAGTAGAGGGGGAGGAGGGGTTGCACTGCTTCATAAAACACCATATGGGGATTTGAGGGAAATGGAAGGCATGGGACATGATTGGAGAAAGAGACTACATTGTAGGTACCAAATTTCAGTCCGGAGAACATAAAGTAGTCTTTGGAAGTGATGTATAACCCACACAGAACTGCAGGAGGCCAAGAGAGGTGTACGAGAAAAACAACAGGGTGATGGATGGACACACTGGCTGAGGTGGCTAGAAGAGCTACTCGAGCAGAGCAAAGTTCTGGTAATGGCGATTTCAACCACAGGGAGATCGACTGGGAAACATGGAGCCACATGGGGGTCCCGAAACATGGAGAGCAAAGATGATGGATGTGTACTTGAAACACCTATTGCATCAACATGTCAGGGACACAACAGAGAGAGAGGGAGGATGAGCCAGCAAGATGGATCTTGTGTTCACCGAGCAGTTCAGACATCGAGGACATCACTTCCGGAGCGCCCCTTGAAGCTTGCGTCATGTGGTTCTGAGTTTTGACTATATAGTAGAGGTTTACAAGTGGAGAAGGTAACAGGAACTGAAGGGGACAGGCCAAAACTATAAAAAGGGGGGACTACACTGGTATGAGAACACTTTCCTGCAGCGAGGTCAAGTGGGAACAGAGAAATGGTTAGGAAAATCAGTAATCGAGATGATGGAATATGTGGCAAAAAAGTGCAAGGAGCAGAGGAAAGATTTTGTTCCCAAGGGAACAGAAATAATAGGAAGACCAAGACGAGTCCTTAGGTTTACCGAAGGTGGTAGGGAGCAAAAAGTCTAAGTGCAACAGAGAATGGAAAAGGTCAGGAGGCATAGGACCCAGGGAAAACATGGAGATTAGTAGAAAGAGCAGAAACGAGTATGCGCAGGATAAGGAGGGAGGCCCCAGAGGACAGTATGAAAACGACATAGCATCGAAAGTTCAAATCTGTACCGAAACTGCTGTATAGCCACATTAGGAAGAAGCAAAACAGTCAAGGACCAGGTGATAGTGAGGAAAAGAAGGTTGGGGAACTCACAAGAAACGATCCAAGAGGTAGTGTTAGGAGCTCAACACGAGATTTAAGGAAGTATTTACTGTAGAGACAGGATGGCTTGGGGGACAGACCAGATGGGACACCAACAAGGATACACCAGTCAAGTGTTGGACGACATACATACAGATGAGGATGGAGGGGAAGAAAATGCTAAGGGACATCGATACCTCAAAGGCAATGGGATCCGGACAACATTCTCCAGGGTCCTTTGAGAGGGAGCAGATATGTAGTGGTACCTCTTACCACAATCTTCAAACACATCTGGGAAACTGGGCAACTACCTGAGGTATGGAAGACAGCAAATGTAGTTCCCATTTTCAAAAAAGGAGACAGAAAAGAGGCACTAAAACTATAGACCTGTGTCATTGACGTGTATGTATGCAAAATTATGGAGAAGATTATCAGGAGGAGCGTGGTGGCAGGCACCTGGAACGGAACAGGGAGTATAATATAAATGCCAACCAGCACGGATTTCACGGAGGCATATTCCTGTGTCACAAACCTTCTGGAGTTTTATGATAAAAATAACAGATGTAAGCAAGACGAGAGAGGGGTGGGTTGATTGCATCTTCTTGGACTGCAAGAGGCCTTGACACAGTTCCTCACAAGAGATTAGTGCAGAAGCTAGAGCAATCCAGGCGCATTAACAGGAAAGGGTCACTGCAATGGATCAGAGAGAATACCTGACAGGGAGGCAAACAACGAGTCAGGGTACGTAATGATGTATCACAGTGGGCCACCTGTTGACGAGCGGGGTACACACAGGTGTCGGTCCTAGGACCAGTGCTATTTTTGTAATATATGTGAAAGACTTGACAGAAGGGTTAGACTCAGAAGTGTCCCTGTTTTGCAGATGATGTGAAGTTAATGAGTGAGAATTAAATCTGTGAGGACATGGGCAGGACTTCAAAGAGACTGGACAGACTGGACAACCTGGTCAGCAAATGGGCTTCTCGAATTTATCTGCAAAAATGCAAAGTCATGAAGATAGGGGAAGGGCACAGAAGACACAGACAGAGTTAGGATAGGTGCGCAAAGACTGCAACCTCCACTCAAGGAGAAAGATCTTGGGGTGAGTATAAACACCGAGCATGTCTCCGGAAGCCCCATCAATCAGATAACTGAAGCAGCTATGGGGCGACCTGGAAACCTGCACCAGAGAACAAGCTTGAAACATAGGGAGGGCAATTGACCCAGGTGACAATTTTCAGAGAATTGGGTGGTTTGCGAGTGAAGGATACGCCTGTCAGAGTACTTTCAGGAAGAATCAGTTCGGAATCAGGATTCTGCAAGAGAAAGCAAGTGAGAGACAAAGAGGGGTACCAGAGAGTATAACTCGACGCGACAGAACACAAGAAGAAAGGACTACACTGAAAGAGAGGGTACAGAGACGCAAGGGAGGAACGAGATAGCTAATGAAAATAGCAGGACCCAGACACAGGAGGAAGGGCAAACACACCCACGAATCTCCCACCAAAAGACCCACCCGCGAACTTCCCACGCAACTCTGAGGACAAACTAGATCTCCACCCACTCACGTTCCTTGCCACCAACCCCCATATCACAAACCTCACCCCTACAGCTGTCCCTTATGGGCATTCTGACCCCACCCCCATCAACAATACCCCACCTACACACAGCCCCATATAGGCCCCCCCCACCAAGGCTCTACCCCCCCAAACCCAATATACTGGCATGACCCACATGATAGAAAATGAAAACTAAGGTTTGGTACAACAAATGGGATGGAATAATGAATAATAACATGAGGAGTGGAATGAAAGAATCAGTGAAAAATCCCCAGACATATAGCAGTCACAGAAACAAAACTCGCTGAGATAATAACAGACACAATTTCCCAACAGGAACAAGATAATGAGGAAAGATTAGAAAGGAGTAGAGGGGGAAGGAGGGGTTGCACTGCTCATAATAAAACACCAATGGGGATTTGAGTAATGGAAGCATGGACATGATTGGAGAAAGAGACTAATTGGGTACAATTCAGTCCGGAGAAAATAAGTAGTCATTGAGTGATGTTATAACCCACCACAGAACTGCAGGAGGCCAAGAGAGGAGTACGAGAAACAACAGGGTGATGGTGGACCACACTGGCTGAGGTGGCAAGAAGAGCTCACTCGAGCAGAGCAAAGTTACGGTAATGGGCGATTTCAACCACAGGGAGATCGACTGGGAAAACCTGGAGCCACATGGGGGTCCCGAAACATTGGGAGAGCAAAGGATGAAGGATGTGGTACTTGAAAACCCATGCATCAACATGTCAGGGACACAACAGAGAGAGAGGGGTCGAGGATGAGCCAAGCAAGACTGGATCTGTGTTCACCTGAGCTGTTACAGACCTCGGGACATCCTTCGAGAGGCCCCTGGAGCTAGCGATCATGTGGTTCTGAGTTTTGACTATATAGTAGAGTTACAAGTCTGGCGAAGGTAACAGGAAATGAAGGGACAGGCCAAAATATTAAAGGGGGGGACTACACAGGTATGAGAATACTTCCTGAGCGGAGGTTCAGTGGGACAGAGAAATGGTAGGAAAATCAGTAAAACGAGATGATGGAAATATGTGGCAACAAAGTGCTAGGAGGCAGAGGAAAGTTTTGTTCCCAAGGGATTCAGAAATAATAGGAAGACCAAAGACGTGTCCCTTGGTTACCCGAAGGTGTAGGGAGGCAAAAAGCTAAGTGCAACGAGTAAATGGAAAGGGACAGGAGGCATAGGAACCCAGGAAAACAAGGAGATTAGTAGAAGAGCAGAAAACGAGTATGCGCGATAGGAGGAGGCCCAGGACAGTATGAAAACGACATAGCAATCGAAGATCAAATCTGACCCGAAATGCTGTATAGCCACATTAGGAAGAAGCAACAGTCAAAGGCCAGGTGATTGATAAGGCTGAGGAAAGAAGGGTGGGGGAACTCACAAGGAACGATTCAAGAGGATTTGTGAGGAGCTCAAAAACACGAGATTTTAAGGAAAGTATTTACAGTGAGACAGAAGGACTCAGGGGGGACAGACCAGTTGGGACACCAACAAGGAATACACCAACAAGTGTTGGACGACATACATACAGATGAGGAGGAGGTGAAGAAAACTGCTAAGGGACATCGATACCTCAAAAGGCAATGGGACCGGACAACATCTCTCCATGGGTCCTTAGGAGGGGCAGATATGTTGTGCGTACCACTTACCACAATCTTCAAAACATCCCTGGAAACTGGGCAACTACCTGAGGTATGGAAGACAGCAAAAGTAGTTCCATTTTCAAAAAGGAGACAGAAAAGAGGCACTAAACTATAGACCTGTGTCATTGACGTGTTTTAGTATGCAAATTATGGAGAAGATTATCAGGAGGAGAGTGGTGGAGACCTGGAACGGAACAGGAGTATAAATGCCAACCAGCAGGATTCACGGGAAGGGAAATCCTGTGTCACAAACTTTGGAGTTTTATGATAAAATAACAGAAGTAAGACAAGAGAGAGAGGGGTGGGTTGATTGCATTTCTTGGACTGCAAGAAGGCCCTTTGACACAGTTCCTCACAAGAGATTAGTGCAGAAGCTAGAGCATCAGGGCATATAACAGGAAGGGCACTGCAATGGATCAGAGAATACCTGACAGGGAGGCAACAACGAGGGATGGTAGTAAAAGATGGGATCACAGTGGGCACTGTGACGAGCGGCGGGTCCCCCAGGGGTCGGTCCCAGGACCAGTGCTATTTTTGGTTTTATGTGAACGACATGACGGAAGGGTTAGACTCAGAAGTGTCCCTGTTTGCAGATGATGTGAAGTTAAAGAGGAGAATTAAATCTGATGAGGACCCGGCAGGACTTCAAAGAGACCTGGACAGATGGACACCTGGTCCAGCAAATGGCTTCTCGAATTTAATCCTGCCCAAAAAACAAAGTCATGAAGATAGGGGAAGGGCACAGAAGACCACAGACAGGTTAGGCTAGGTGGCCAAAGACTGCAAACTCATCAAGGAGAAAGATCTTGGGGTGAGTATAACACCCAGCATGTCTCCGGAAGCACACATCAATCAGATAACTGCTGCAGCATATGGGCGCCTGGCAAACCCGAGAACAGCATTCGACACCTTAGTAAGGAAACATTAAGACACTGTACACGTGTATGTCAGGCCCCTACTGGAGTATGCAGCACCTGTTTGGAACCGCACTTGAATAAAGCACGTCAAGAAACTAGAGAAAATACAAAGGTTTGCAAAAAAGGTTAGTTCCAGAGCTAAGGGGAATGTCCTATGAAGAAAGATTAAGGAAATCGGCCTGACGCACTGGGGGGACAGGAGGGTCAGGGGAGACATGATAAAAGACATATTTAAAATACTGCGTGGAATAGACAAGGTGGACAAGGACAGGATGTTCCAGGGAGGGGAACAGAAACAAGAGGCCCCAATTGGAAGTGAAGACACAAATGAGTCAGAGAGATGTAGGAAGTATTTCTTCAGTCATAGGTTGTAAGGCAGTGGAATAGCCTAGAAATGACGTAGTGGAGGCAGGAACCATACACGTTTTAAGACGAGGTTGATAAAGCTCATGGAGCGGGGAGAGAGAGGGTCTAGTAGAACCGGTGAAGAGGCGGGGCAGGAGCTAGGAACTCGACCCCTGCAACCACCCAAATAGGTTTAGTACAAATAGGTGAGTACACACACAACACACACACATACACACAAAAACACACACACACACACAAAACACAAACACACACACACACACGCACACACACACACACACACACACACCACACACGCAACACAAACACAACTGTAAAAGCGTTCCCATACCTTAGTAAGGAATCGTTCAAGACTCTGTACCCGTGTACTTCAGCCCCATTGGAGTATGCAAAACCAGTTTGGAATCCACCCTGGTTAAACACGTCAAGAAATTAGGTAAATGCAGAAAGTTTACGTAAAGAAGTTTCGAGCTAAGGGTAATGCCCCACGAAAAAGGTTAAGGGAAAATTTGGTGACGACATTTTAGGGCAGAAAATTTGGGAAATGAAAAGAAAACAAAAATTGCGAGGGAAATAAAAAGGTGGCAGAGAAGGATGTTCCCGGTGGGGGCACGAAAAAGGGGTGCTAAT
>NC_069437.1:42547496-42560285 GCF_026875155.1 Cherax quadricarinatus | reverse complement strand
ACCCGGTGACCATCAGGGGCCCCCGTGAGCATCTCAGGGTTTACGTGACCTGTCCCATCAGGGCCCCCTGATGCACTCAATGTGCTGAGACCTGGTGCCATCAGGACCCCCCCTGATGTCTCAGTGTGACGTGACCTGGGGATAAACAGGGCCCCATGACTCTCAGGGACTGGACCTGGTGAATCATCAGAACCCCCTGAGCATCTCAGTGTGACTGAGACCTGGTGACCATCAGGGCCCCAGTATACATCTCAGTTGATGACCTGGGACCATCAGGCCCTGTGATAAATCCAGTGTGACGTGACCTGGGGACCATCAAAACCCCCCGTGAGCATCTCAAGTGACGTGACCCTGGTGCCATCGGGCCCCAGTGAGCACTCGTGGGCTGGACCTGGGGACCATCAGAGCCCCCTGATGCACTCAGTGGGGCTGTGACCTGGTGATCAACAGGGCCCCAGTGAGCATCTCATGTGGCTGTGACCTGGTAACCATCAGGGCCCCCAGTGATCATCCAGTGTAGCTGTGACTTGGGGACCATAGGACCAGTGATTTTCTCGTTGGCTGTGCCTGTGATCATCAGGCCCCAGTGATGCATCTCATGTGGCTGTGACCTGGGACCCTCAGGCCCTATGATGCATCTCAGTTTGGGGTGTGACCTGGTGACCACCAGGCCCCCGGATGCATCTCGTTGGCGTGCCTGTGACCATCAGGGGCCCCCGTGAAGCATCTCAGTGTGACGTGACCTATGACCATCAGGGGCCCCGGATGCATCTCTGTGGGTGTGACCTGGGACCTTCAGGGGCCCCCGTGATGCATCTTTGTGGCTGTGACCTGGGGACCATCAGGGGCCCCCGTGATGCACTCAGTGTGGCGTGACCTGGGACCTCAGGGCCCCCTGATCATCTCAATTGGATTGACCTGGGACATCAGGGCCCCAGTGATGCACTCAGTTGGGTGACCTGGGACCACAGGCCCCCAGTATGCATCTCAGTGTAGCTGTGCCCTTTGGTGACCATCAGAGCCCCAGTGATGCATCTCATTGGGTGTGACCTGGTATCATCAGGCCCCCTGATGCTCTCAGTGTGGCGTGACCTGGTGCCATCAGGGCTCTAGGAGCATCTCAGTGTGGCTGTGACCTGGGGACCACCAGGGCCCAAGTATGCTTCCCATGTGGCTGTGACCTGGTGAACATCGGGCCCCAGTGATGCATCTCAGTGTGGCTGTGACCTGGGGACCCCCAGGGCTCCAGTGATGCATCTCAGTGTGGGTGGACCTGGTGATCAACAGGGCCCCAGTGATGCATCCTGGGTTGGACCTGGTGACCCCTCAAGGCCCCATAGCATCTCGGTGACTGTGCCTTTTGACCAGGCACCCGTATGATCCAGGGTTTGGGTGTGACCCGGGGATCACAGGGCCCCAGTGTGCATCTCAGTTGGTTGTGACTGTGACCCTCAAGGCCCTAGTATGCATCTCAGTTGACTGTACCTGGTGATCATCAGGGCACCATGATCATCTCAGTGTGGCTGGACCTGGTGACCCCCAGGGCCCCCCGTGAGACTCAGTGTGGCTGTGACCTGGTGACCAACAGGGCCCCAGGATGCTCTCCCTTTTGGGGAGTGACCTGGTGACCATCAGGGCCCCCGTGGGAAAAAAAGACAGCTTTAAATTTATCTTTATGGGAAAAATAAAAGTGTAAAAAAGGAAAATTATTTGTAGGTTTTTCTGTAAATTTAAATTTAAAATTTATTATTACTCTTAATAATTAAAACATCTAGAAAAGGGAAAGATTTTTTTCCTAAAAATCAACAGAAAGTTTATAGAATGGACAACTATTTAATTTTCCAAAGGAAATGGTCTGTTTTCTCTCAATGTTTTAGAAGCTTTACGTATTTTAGTCCAATTTCATAGATAAGAAATATCCAAAATTTATGAATTCCCAAATGATCTAAATACCCGAGGAATTAATTGAAAAATTTTTTAAAAATTTTCTAGAAAACTTTTTCAACCCCAAAAAGGGACAACCAAAACCTTTATTCAACAAAAAATATTTTGGTTTCTCCCTTTACCATAAAAACTGTCTATGACACTGTGCTCTTGGGAGATTCGAAGAAAGTTGCAGAGTTTGGGTGATGAATTTGGGTAGGGTGTCAAAAGAAAAAATTAAAGGTGAATACGGAAAGAGTAATTTTATGGGGAAACAAAAAGATTAGTGATGAAAGTTTGAATATCAATGGGGGAGAGATATGGAGGGGTGAATGTTTTCAGATTTTTGGGGATGGACGTTCAGCGGATGGGTCTTAAAAGATGAGGTGAATCATAAAATTTGAGGGGGAAAAAGAGTGAATGGTGCACTTAGGATCTGTGGAACAAAGAACTTTGCCCTTTGGGGGGCAAAGGGGGAAAATGTATGAAGTAATTTTTTCCAACCTCTTATAGGGGTGTGAACATGGTGATAAAGTTGCGCGAGGAAAAGGCTGGAGGCAGGGAGATGTCATTCTGAGGGCAATGTGTGGTGTAATATAATGCAGAAAATTTCGTTTTTGGAAGTTAGGGGGAGGTGCGGGATTCCAAAAAACTTTGCCAGGGGGCTGGGGAAAGGGGTTGTTGAGGGGGTTTGGGACATGTAAGAAAGGAGCGAAACAGAATGACTTCAAATGTATCATCCTGTATGGAAGAAGGGGGAGTAGGGGTGGGCCTGGGAAAGGTTGGAGAGAGGGGGAAAGGAGGTTTTGGCGCGGGGTTTGACTTCCACAGGTATGCATGACGTGTTTGATAGGAGGAATGGAGACAAATGGTTTTTTAATACTTACGTGCTTTTGGAGTGTGAGCAAAGTAACTTTTTATGAAGGGGTTCGGGGAAACCGGCAGGCCGGACTTGAGTCCTGGGATGGAAGTACAGTCCCTGCACTCAAAAGGGGGGGTGTTAATGTTCAGTTTAAAAACTGTAGTGAAAGCACCCTTTTGGGGCAAGACAGTGAGGGAGTGAATATGGGAAAGTTTTTTTTTTTCGGGCCCCCGCCTGGGGGAATGGGCCATGTATAATAAAATATATATATATTATATATATATATATTAAAAAAAAAAAAAAAATATATATATAAATATATATGACCCAAGAAATCGTAATACAACGATTGCAAAAAAACCCATACCCCCGGCCGGGATTGCCCCCCGGGGCATAGAGCTCAAAACTCCAGCCCGTCGCTTTACCACAAACCCACTAGCCAAAATAAATTCACCCAACAGTAATTTCAAACACCATAAAGGGTTTAGCACAGGCCCACTGGATCAAAAAATGCAATTCTTACAGACAATCTCCAGCTAGCGGGGCCGTGACGAACCTACTCAAGCCCCCTTCACTCCCGTAAACATGACCAAGAAATCGTAATGACACATTGCAAAAAACCATACCCCCGGCCGGGATTAAAACCCGCGATTAAACGCAAAGGGGGCTGGATTTTTTAGACTCTATACCGGGGTTTTCAGCCCCGGCCGGGGGTATGGTTTTATATAAATATATATATATATATAATATAATATTTTATATATATATAATATAAAAAATATAAATATAATATAAAACACATATATTTTCAGAGTGCAGGTACGTACTCCCCACCTCTTGAACCCAACTACTAACCGGGTTCCCCGCTTTCCATTATAAATTTTACCTCTCACACTCTAACAGCCCTCAATTTCCATCCTTATGGCTTAGTAATTTAACGGGAGAAAAGGGTTTTTCCCCTCGCTCCGGGCACCTTTGTTGCCTTTTACGACACTTTTACAGGGAGGAATTCGCTCCACTTATACAAGGAGGAGAAAAAAAAACACTGTAAGGACAACAAATTTAAGATTAAAAATAAAACCTCAAGAATGTATACATATATATACGTCAACACTATCATGTATTAACTGGGTTTTAAATACAGCAGTAGTACCAAGTGCCTTTCTCCTATTTAAAAGGGAACAAAGAAATGGCCCCCAATAATTCGATTGCAAAGAAATTACATTTTACCGTTTCACATTTGCGTGAATAATAAAATAATAATAATAGTTTCCATGGCGGGCTTCCGAAAAGAGGCTTCGTATCCCAAATTAGCTGCCCTCTCCACGAATCGTAAGACACGATTGTAAAAAAACCCATACCACGGGCGGGATTTAAAACCCCGGGGGTAAAGAGTCTCAAAACTCAACCGCCGCGTTGCCCTACCTACTTCAAAAAAATTCGTCCAACTGG
The DNA here is from genome assembly GCF_026875155.1 of Cherax quadricarinatus. NCBI lineage: Eukaryota > Metazoa > Arthropoda > Malacostraca > Decapoda > Parastacidae > Cherax > Cherax quadricarinatus. The sequence continues at coordinate 42,556,048 of NC_069437.1, read as the reverse complement.
GTATTTTCTACCCCATGGGAAGGGTTAGCATAGGCACCACTGTGACCACAAATGCAATTTTTTTCGACGGCCATGCAGGGGCAGATTCGTCTGTAAAAACTTGCATTTGTGGTCACAGTGGTGCCTATGAAACCTTCCTAGGGTGTAGAAATATACCTAGTTGGACAATCTTATTGAAGCTAGCGGCCCGTGGCTAACGCGACGTCTGGAGTTTTGAGACCTCTGCCCGCGGTTCAAATCCCCCCCTGGTATGTTTTTTTTTTCAGCTGCCTGGCTTGGTATCCTAGGGGTACTTCCATATTCCCTCACCGAGCTCCCTGTACCTCAGTGCAATAACAGCACACGACTTACCTAAAATACTCTAAAGAGGAAGAAAGCTTTACTCAACTTCATCAATAAAAAAATTAGAATTTATTTTTTAAAAACCCACAATGGGCCAAGATTTGGGAGGTAAACAGCTTCCAGGGGCCCGGGAGCTTTAGCCGACTCACCAAAAGTCTACTTAGCACTTTTACAGAAACATGTCATCAAAAAGTAATTTACTTTATTTTAAAATAAAAATTTCTTATCTATAACAGGTTTTAAGGTTTTCTCATTCTCATAAAAAATAGGCATTTCAATTTTTTTAAAATTTTGCTAGCCAGCTACGGATAGTAAGAGTTTAAGCAAAAAAAAATATATAATGATTTTCGAATGGTTACTCGCACATTTAAACTTCCTCCAAGAAAAACTCCCCTCACGGAAGGGTTCCTTGAATTGGTGGGGGGCCTTGATTAGGGAATTGGATCTGTGTTCCATTCCCCAAATTGACCCTAAACCCTTTCCACACCCCCCCGGAGCTGTATAACCCTAGGGGTTTGGCCTTCCCTTGATTATAATAAAAATAAAATTAAAGTAAAACACAGTAACATTGGGAATTTGAACCGGTCAGAACAGCATTTTTAAATTTTTTCGTGCAGAACCCTTTTCCCCAATTTTTTTAAAATAAAGTTGAAAACTGGCACCTACCATTTAAACCCAAATTTTAATAGTGAGATCATCAAATGGAAAGTTAAATTTATCGGGAAAATCGGCTCAAAAAACAGAAAAAAACGCTAAAGAAAACCCAGTTAAACCCCACAACAATGTAATCTTTTCCTTGAGAAAATTATTTCCAATCAAAAAGTTTGAACCCCACAGAAAAGTGGAAAATTGCATTTACTAATGTAACCATTTGTCATCCCATAAATAAAAAAATAATTATTATTTATCAGATTTAAAGACAAGTAGGAATTTGGGACACTGGGTCACAAAAATGCCCCCCCCCGATCCCTACCACTGTCATATCCCAAGTTGCTCTAGACCTTTAATTACAAATAAAATATCATCCCCAAAGAATTCTGTAAATATAAATTTTTTGTGGACTGTAATAAATTAATAAATAAATTAATATATACAATTACATAAAGAAGGAGAATTTTCTTAAATCACTCACCAATTTGACTGAAGAGTAATGTGTACCCATACTCAAAAAAACCTCATTCTAACCAAATTTATAAAAATAATGCGGGCCAAATTATAACACAAATCTAGATAGCTTATCGAGGTTCCTGAAGCGTCTGTCCAGTGTCTGATAACTCAATTTTGCGGGAATGACATCCAACTTTTGGGCTCCTATTTGAGAGGTGTCCCCCAAATTTTTTTTTCTCTAAGCCGAAAATTTTTCCCCTTTCACAACGTTTCTCGCCCAAATTTCAAACAACAAGGGGCGAGTCCTCTGCCAGGCCAGAATTTCCCATTTTTTAAACAAATTTTTATTAAATACAGTATTTACACTAATTTACATAAAAAAATACACTGTATTTTTTCGGGAAAATACTTATTTTCCACAAGAATTCATTTATCCTGGGAAACCCTAATCTTTTCATGCAATAGTAAACTGGAAATTTGGCGCCTACATAGCATAAAACAGTATGTATATAATCTAACCCCTTATAGCTATGAATTTAGGTAAAGAAAATCGAAGTCTTTTAAAGGGGTATTCGGGTAGGGCAGGGAAAACCCTTGGGGGAAAAAAAAATAAAAAAAAAAGTCATAGGCGGGGTATCGACAGCTGCTGTTGGTACTTATTCATACTGTAGGAAAACGATAGCTTTTTTTGGTAATTGTACTACGAGGTAACGATAGCGTTTTGGTAATTGAGCTACTGAGGAACGATAGCGTTTTTGGGTAATTGTAGGTATTTGGGGTAACATAGCTCTATTGGTCTTATAGCTATTGAAAACGATAGTGTCTTTTGGGTACTTATAGCTACTGTAGAAACGCTAATTTGTTGTTGGTTCTTACACAAAGGGTATCGTGGGCTGTTTTTGGTATTTAAAAGCTACGTAGGTATCCCCTTTTATAAAATGGTTTTAACAAGCCAAAAATTTTTTAAAAGGAATGGACCGTAACCACGGAAGGGCCCTCGTCAGATGACCAAAGCCCAAAGGCGGGTCACATCTGACAAGACCCCCATCAAGAACATTCCCTTTTTCCTGAGGAACCTTACCTTCCCTTTACATAACCCAAACCCTAACCTAACCAACCCCAAAGTAAGTTTACCCCTTTTTGGGTAAAGCTAACGGCCTCGTGACGCCTGGAATTTGAACACAGCACCATTAAAATGCAAAGCTACTGTAGGTTAAGAGTGCCGAAAGGTTTACGCACGCTATTCAACACTCTGAACAGACCCAGAAGATGTAGTTCAAGCCTCTGAAGAAGCTTAGTGTTGTAGCTGAACACACTCATGAAGTTTAAGGCCTGGAGGTCCACAGTATCAAGCTTTAACAACATTTAAGATCAGTCAGACGAGGAACCGTCATGATGGTTTCTGATCTCCAGGAATTGTACTTCAATACCTTTAAGAAGTCCAGAAGCTAGAGGTCAATCTAAACAAACACCACTATTTTTTTATATCAATTGAATATATCGTTAAAAAGGCCCCGGGGGTGTAACGCCATAATCTCAACAAGCCCAAGATCTTAACCCACAATCTCACAAGCCAGGAGCAAACCTAACATTCTTAAAGATTAAAAAATTAAGAGAGTTGAATATTAATTTACAAAGAAACGTTTTTTTTCAGTTTTACCCCCTTTTACATGCAGAAATAACTGACGTATCATACTTATAAAACCCCAAAAGATGGGCCCAACCCCTCAAACACAGACAAAATAGAATTCATTATGGCGGACTGGCAGCAGAGATCGACCCTTCAAACCAAAAATACAATTTCAAATGATACATTTTTTTAAAAGGCTTTTCCCAATCTAAGACAGACCTCTTTTCAAGTATATTAGTGGGGAAAGGGTGAGGTGTGCATGTGAGGGCGGGCACCTGAGGATTCTGGCTGGGGCCGGGCGGTCTGGCCAGAACTTCTGAAACCACAAATCTGGCAGAAACTGGGGCGATGGTGTTTTGGGAATTCAAAAAACAGCTTTTAAACACAAAATATTGGCTAAAACCCTTTTTCCCCCTGATGACTGATTTGGAGTCGTTTTAAATCACAAAAGTTGTAGAAACTCGGTTCACGTAAAATGTGACTGAACTCTTCCCCTTGACAGCTGGGTTTTGTTCTCTGATGCACTGTTGCGGATTCTAGAAGTCTTCCCCCAAATTTAATTTGCATTACCCTACATGGGATGGGAAAATGGCGAAGCTAGTTTCTTTGTGTTGTGTGTTTGTGTGCAGAATGAAATTGGTTTTTTAAGGTTTTAACTTGGGAGGAAGGTAACGACGTCTCGGACCCCAAACCCTATTAAATTCTCTCTTTAAACGTGTAAAATGTTAACAAAGTATTTGGTTCGAGATTGGTAAAGGTCTGGGGTATGTAGTCACATTACTTTTCGAGGACAGCAGAGCTAGTGATACATTTCGGGCAAATTATGGTGATTGTTCCTTTTTTTTTTCGTTGCCCTGGTGTAAAAGGAAGTGTAATAAGTCTCTTTTTGGGGGTTTTTTTACCATGAACATAATTTACTGTTTTCCTACTTTTTTGCTCTTTTTTCAGTCTAATGTATCTCCATCAGCGTCTGAGGGGAGCCACTGATATTTGCCCGAGTTTAATGACGGTTTTTTTCCCAAGGTTCTTGCTTATCTATGTGGCGCACTACCAATTCCCCCGGATGGTCTAAAGAAAAAATCCTCGTTTTTGGGTTTTTGGGGAGCCCCTATATGTGTGCGGTTATTGAGAATAACAAATTTTCTCCCCCTTCCCGTGTGTCTTTTATAAAAAGTGTCGTATTTTGGGGAAAATTTTTTCTCTTGTTTTCGTAGGTAGAGAAATTTGTAGGTGTAAGTTGCGTATAGATTGTTAATTTTTGGGGTTATGTTGCTAGAGTTCGGAAATCAAACCCCAACGTCCTAATCGGGGGTGGTGACAGATAAAGATTCATCGTTGACCAGGTTTTCAAGGACGGGTTTCCTACGCGACATGTTGTGTATGTTGATTAAACAACAATGGAGGGGGTTAAAAAATTGGATAAATTCTGAAAAACATTAAATATAATTTAGTCATTAGGGGTTTAACTCCTTTTTTTGTAAAACCCTCATGAGGTATCCACATGCACAAAATGGACGCCCCTTTTTCTAGACGTTTACTATGTATGAACAATATAAAAAGTAGATTTCAAATCTACAAGAAAACCGCAGACAAAGGCGACCTATTTTCACTTCCTATCACCCGCGTGACAAAAAAAACCAAAGAGAAATCCTGTAGGATTTTTCGAATTTGTAGGACATCTACCCTCCTTTACAGGCAGAGGAATGCACTTTATGCAGCAAGCCTTGACAAACACTGGGGGAAAAGCCGAAAAACTGTCCCACAGCTTGACACACTCGGGCATTAGAAACTCTTAGTTCAATCAGTCCCCGCTAGGTTTTTGTGTGTGTACTCACCAGTTGAGGTTGCGGGGGTCGAGTCCGAGCTCCTGGGCCCCCGTGTTGTGTGTGTGTGTGTGTGTGTGTGTGTGTGTGTACTCACCCTTTTTGGTTGCAGGGGTCGATTCATAGTTCCGACCCCGCCTCTTCACTGTTGGTTTTTGTGTGTTGTGTGGTGTGTGTGTGTGTGTTTGTGTGTGGTTTTGTGTTGTGCTGCGTGTGTGTAGTCACCTAATTGTACTCATCTAATTTGGGTTTTCAGGGGGAGTCATAGCTCCTGGCCCCCTCTCTTCACTGGTCGCACTAATCACTCTTCCTCCTCTGTGTGGCTGTGTTGAGGGGGGGGGGTTGGGGGTGTGTGAGGGGGGGGGTTGGGTGGAGGGGGAGGGGTTGGGGGTGAGGGGAGGGGGTTGGTGTGTGTGAGGCGGGGGTTTTTTGAGGGGAGGGGGGGGGGGTTTGGGTTTATTAGGGGGGGGGTTGGGGGGGGGGGAGGGGTTTTGGGGGGGGTGTGAGGGGGGGGTTGGGTGTGTGTGAGGGGGAGGGGTTTTGGGGGGTGTGAGGGGGGGGGGTTGGGTGTGTGGGGAGGGGGGGGGTTGGGTGTGGTGAGGGGGGGGGTTGGGTGTGTTGAGGGGGAGGGGGTTTGGGGGGTGTGAGGGGGGGGGTTGGGTGTTGTGAGGGGGGGGGGTTTGGGGGTGGGTGGGGGAGGGTTGGGGTGGTTGAGGGGGAGGGGGGGGTGTGTGTGAGGGGGGGGGGGTGTGTGTGAGGGGGGGGGGTTGGGTGTTGGGGGGGGGGGGTTTGGGGGGTGTGAGGGGGAGGGTTGGGGTTGTGAGGGGGGGGTTGGGGGTGTGTGAGGGGGAGGGGTTTTGGTGTGGGGGAGGGGGGGGGTTGGGGGGTGTGAGGGGGAGGGGGTTGGGGGGGTGTGTAGGGGGGGGGTTGGTGTGTGTGAGGGGGGGGGGTTGGGGGGTGTTTAGGGGGGGGGGGTTGGGGGGTTGGGGGGGGAGGGGTTGGGGTTTGAGGGGGGAGGGGGTTTTTTGAGTGTGAGGGGGGGGGGGTTGGGTGTGTGTGAGGGGGGGGGTTGGGGGTGGTAGGGGGGGGGGATGGGTTGGGGGGAGGGGGAGGGTTGGTGTGTGTGTGAGGGGGGGGGGTTGGGGGTGTGTGAGGGGGGGGGGTTTGGGGTGTGAGGGGGGGGGGTTGGGGGGTGTGTGGGGGGGGGGTTGGGGGTGTGTGAGGGGGGGGGGTTGGGGGGGTTGAGGGGGAGGGGGTTTGGGGGTGTGAGGGGGGGGGGTTGGGTTGGGGGGGGAGGGGGTTTTGGTGTGTAGGGGAGGGGGGGGGGGTTGGAGGGGAGGGTTGGGTGTGTGTTAGGGGGAGGGGGTTTGGGGGTGTGGAGGGGAGGGGTTGGGTGTGTGTGAGGGGGGGGGGGTTGGGTGTGGGAGGGGAGGGGGTTTGGGGGTGTTGAGGGGGGGGGGGTTGGGGGTTTTGTGAGGGGGGGGGGTGGGTGTGTGGGGGAGGGGGTTTGGGGGGGTGTGAGGGGGGGGGGTTGGGTGTGTGTGAGGGGGGGGGGTGGGTGTGGTAGGGGGGGGGTTGGGTGGTGTGAGGGGGAGGGGTTGGGGGTGGTGAGTTTCTAAAGCAGCGTGTGGGGTGGCTCCTTTAGACACTGGAACACAAAAAACACTCTCTGCCACTGAAGCACGCCCTACACTACTTAATTTTTTCTCATGGGCCAAAATTTATCTGTTTCTCAGCGTTTCTTCCCATCGGCCGCGCCAAAAAATTTCCCCAAAAACTTTTTCTTTTTTAAACCTTTTACTTTTTAAAGAAAAGAAAGTTAACTCTTTGACAAAAAGTTTTTAAAACAAAGGGGAAGCAATGCTGTTTACTAGAAGGGTGAAGGAAAGGGAAAGGGGATAAGGGTGATAGATGTCCTAGGGGAGGGCAGTGAAGAAAGGAAAGTCAGAAGAAAATGGGGAAAAGGAGGAAAAGAAGGTCAAAAAAATGAGGGAAAGGGGATGGTGGTCAGGGTAAATGGGGAAAGTAAGATAGAAAGGGCCAGAAGGCAAAAAAAAGAACGGAAATGGGGGGTTAATGGGGCAGGGAAAAAAAAGACTGTAAAGGGTATTGGAAAGGTGAAAAAGAGAGGTCAGAGGAAGGGAAAAAAAGAGGGATGAAAGAAATATGAAATAACAAAAGACAGGGAAAGTGCAAAATGGAAGATCAAGAAAAAGTAAAAAACAAACATGAGTGTGTCTTGAGTGCTTGAGACCACATTATCCAACCCATTCACTTACCTATTACCCCAACCTATTTTCTAACCAAATTTTCCATCCCCTTTCTTACCAGTTATCCAAACCCTTCTCTTACCAATTATCCATCCCCCTTATGTTGCCAATTTCCAACCCATTCTCTTCCTATTACTAACCCATTCTCTTACCAAATTTTCCACCCCTTATTTTGCCAATTATCCAACCCATTCTCTTACCTATTATCTAACCCATTCTTACCAAATTTTCCATCCATTTGTTCCAATTTTCCAACCCCCTTCTCTTACCTATTATTTACCCCATTCTCTTACCATTATCCATCCCTTATGTTGCCAATTTTCCAACCCCTTCTCTTACCTATTTTCTAACCCCTTCTCTTACCAATTAACCAAACCCCTTTTCATATATTATCCAGCCCATTTTCTTACCTATTATCCAACCCCTTCTGTTTAAAGTTTTTAAACCCTTTTTTCCTTACTAATTACCTTGTCTTTCCATTATCCAACGCATTTCTTTACCTAGGTTCAACTCATTACTTATATATTATCCAAACCGGGTTTTTACCAATTATTAACCCCCTTTTTTACCTGTTATTCAACCCATTTTCTTACAAATTACCCTATCTTTTTCCAGCCATTATCTTTCCATTATCCAAACCCCTTTTCTTGCCCATTATTCTCCCATTAGCTTACAATTATCCAAAACCCCTTTTCTTTTTACCCCAACCCATTTTCTCACCACATGTTTTTCCTCACCTTGACGCTTCCTTCGCTGTGGGACCACTGCTTTCCTGACCTGTTTTAGATCAAAGGTTTAATATAGTTCTTTAAAAGGTTTTTGTAACCTAAACAACGTAATCGCTTAAGGAAACCCAAAATGGGTTAACCCAGGAAATTTATCCTCATCAATTTTTTCTTAACTTAGGCGAATTTATGCTTACCTAACTTTTCTAATTTTCGAAAAAAAAAAAGCATTTTTGAAAAACGTTCAGGGGGTGAGGAAAAAAATGATGGGGGGAATAGGTGGATGACACGTGGATTCAGCGTGAAGTCTAAATGAGAAATTCGGGGAGAGTCCCCAGGAGGGAAAAGGAAAAAGTTTCCTGGGGGCAAGAACCCGAGGCGTGGCCCAAGGGGAAGGGCCGGGAAACAAGGTCCTTGGGGGTAAGGTCCGGAGGTCAGGTTTGGAAACAAAATTCCGTAAACCAGGTTTTATAACAAAATCCCGGAAACAAGGGCCTAAAGGAAGGTCCTGTACAAGGTCATAGAATCTGGTCCCGGGGAAACAAAGAACTGGAAATATAAGTAGAAACACTGTGAAGAAATAAAAGCGAATGAAACAAAGGAAAGCCGCGAAGAAGAGGAGAGACAATCATGGAACCTTGGGGTTTTTTTTTTA
>NC_069437.1:42521985-42539496 GCF_026875155.1 Cherax quadricarinatus | reverse complement strand
CCCAAAAATTCCAAGGGGAGAAACCTAATTTTTCCTTTAAAGGAGTATTCCACTTAAGTTTTGCAGCCTTATTGGAGTATGCAGCACCAGTAAGGAACCCACACTGGTAAACACGTCCAAGAAATTAGAGAAAGTGCAAAGGTTTGAAAAAAGACTAGTCAGGGAGCTGAGGGGTTTGTCCTACGCGGGAAAGACAGGAAGGATAGGGAGGGAAACATGATAACGACATATAAAATACTACGAGAACTGACAGTGTGGATGGGGAAACAGTGTTTCAGAAAATGTGACACAGAAAAACAAGAGATCACAACTGGAAGTTAAAGACTCAGATGGTCACAGGGATGATAGGGAGTATTTCTTCAACACTGGTTGTCGGGAGTGGCCCAATCTGGTGAGTGATGTAAAGAGGCAGCTTTAAATACATAGCTTTAAGGAGAGACGACAAGGCTCTTAGCAGCAGGGGAAAGGGGAAACCTAATAGCACTAGCGAAAGAGGCGGTCAAAAGCTGTGACTCGACCTCTGCAATCACTAATAGGGGGACACACACACACACACAAAACAAAACACACACACACACACACACACACACACACACCCCACACACACAAACACACACAAAAAACACACAACACACACACACTAACACACACACACACACAAAACACATACACAACACATGCACACAGGCCCTCTCAGAGGTCCAATAACCATAATAAGAACACCTAAAAACAAAATAAGGCACCAGGAAAGAGATTAAATGTGAGTATTCCATTAATTCATTAAGGCTATGCTTGCCGTCCCCGTAAATCAATGATACAGTAAAAGCTTCTGTTCAGTGTAAATGCTTTTTTTCACTGTGCTCATTCTTCACCCGTTCCAAAAATGGAGTTACTTTCCCCTGAATAAACAGATTCCAGCATACTACTGATAAAAATATTTACTGAAATAGGGACAAGTGTTATAAGAAACAGACTCAGACGAAGAGGCAGTGACAGACGTCAGAGTCTAATAAAAAAGCAAGGGAAAACTGCACAAATTATGTCGGAAGCTTTGTTGAGTTCTTAGAGAGATAAATTGATGGGATTGACGCCAACCATTTTAGCTTTGCTCAGAAGGCGAAGTATCTGCTGACTCAGTTCAAACATAGAAGAGCATAGAAAAAATAAAACTTAAAAATTTACTCGAATTATATTTAAAAACAACCGAACAGAGGTAAATAAATGTAGAGGAAAACATGACAGAATCATACACAATGTTTTCATTGTCCTTTTTCTATGAAATTTTTTCTGAATTATATGAAGAAATTTTTTTTCCCTCCCATTAAGTGAAAAAATCTTGCTTGTTTACCCTGCTATAAAAAAAATTCGATTTTTAGGCATATAATACGTATGACAAAAATAATTTTAAAATACGGAATTTTTTCATAATTTAGATCATAGTTCTGATTCTCTTAATTACTATAATCATCCTATTCTAATTATACAAAAATAATACAATGCAGCATAAATCACAATTCGACTGTATACTTTTTGTGCCCTTAAACCCAACACATACAACTTACGTTTCCAGAATGTACTCCTTCCCAGGCGATGTGCTATGAACACTTTGTGAGTACTCAGTGTTACTGACCCGTAAACAATGATGTCTTCTCTGGGACAAACTATTAGCAAGGAAGGTGGAGCTGAAAGAAGCTAAGAGAGAGAGATACAGCTTCTGTGAGACGAAAGTCGATTCGAAGCGTCTTCATAGGATCAAGAAAGAGGATAAAAGAATTGGCTGGTGGAGGGGAAAGGATGCAAAATTCAGGATAAAAAGGAGTGAATGAGCTGAGCTGGAAACTGCCCCACATTTTGTTGTGCTTCACAATGAATGCAGGACATTCAATGCGGCAATGAACGAGGGCGATGGTTAAGGAATGCAGGACGAAAAATAAAGTTAAGTGCTTTTCTTACTGAGTAATGTTCGGATGAATATATGGATCCTGCATATTGCTATGGTGATGGGAAAGAACAGGATAAGCTTTACCCTTTTGAATGAGAAATAAAGGGATTTTTTGCACAAAGTGAACTGTATCCTGTTCAGAAGTTGGGAATGATCTGATCACTTACCTCAGTGTTGAAAAGTAATGAGATCACAAGGGTTAGAAAGAAGAGCTGATGAAGGCAAATAAGAGAGGTTGTCGTAATTATGAAAAAAAGTATTGGATATTTAGAGTACTAGACAAAACCCTGATAAAAGAAAAATCCCAAAGTCAGTGAAAACTTAAAAAAGCGATAACAAATAACTTAGTTTAATAGTTCATTATTTTATTATACAACCGGCCGTTTCCCACCGAGGCAGAATGACCTAAAAAGAGAACAACTTTCATCATTCACTCCATCACTGTCTTAAGAGAGGGTGCGATTGCACTACAGTTTAAAACACAACTGCAACATATCAAAACCCCCTCCTTCAGATGCAGTCACTGTACTTCCCAACTCCGGGGTTCAAGTCCGCCTGCTGATTTTTCTCCATGATCCCCTTCATAAATGTTACCTGCTCACTACCCCAACGGCATGTCAAGTCATAAAAACTATTTGTCTCCACTCTCTCATATCTAACAGACACACTCACGCATGTTTCCCTGGAAGTCCAAACTCTTCCCACAACAAAACCCCCTTTTTTTCAACCTTCCTCCAACATTCCTAGGTAATCATACCCTGCCTTCCACTGCTGATTATAAGCTCTCTAAGTCATTCAATATCGCTCCATCCTCTCTGAATGCCGAACCACCTCATATCCCCTCCTCAGCCCTCTGGATAGTACTTTTAGAAACCCGCCCTCCTCCTAATTTCCAAACTATGATTCCCTCTGCATTATGTTCACACCAACACATTGCCCTCAGAGACACCTCCCTGCCTCCAACCTTCTCCTTGTTATAACATTTCACCACCCATGTTTCACCACCTTTTTTTTTTTATAAGAGCATTGGTACTCCCATACATTCACCTCTTTACTTCCATGGATAACGTTTCTTTGTCCCCACAGACTAACTCAGGTGCAACCAGTCACCTTTTCCCCATCATCAATTCTATGATTCCCAGCGGCTTCATTGACCCATATGCTGACCAGTCCAGGCCCATATACTTCCTTACAAATACTCTCTCCCTTTCAAATCTGATATCCAAACTTCTCTAGAATTTACCAAAAGCACAGTGTCATCAGCAAAAATCCAACTGTGTTAAACTTTATTTTTAATCCCAAACCTCTTGCCAACACCGGAGCATTCACTTCTCTTACAACCGCATCTAAAAAATTTTTGAACGATCATAGGTTGACAATCAGCAGCCCTGTCTCGGCCTACTTTTAACTGGAAAATAATCTCCCTCTCTCCTACATATACTCCCTAACCTTAACCACCATATCCTCATAAAACTCTTAACTTCTTTCCTGTAACTTAACCTTCCTTTTTACATACATTTGCAACATCTACCACATTGCCCCCCCCCCCTCCACCCTATTATACGCTTTTTTTCCATAATCACTCATCTGAATACGTTTACACCTATCTGTTTTCACTGTAAACACGTGTCCTACACACCTCCTAGACCGCTTCCTAAAGCCTTCCTGTTTTTCATCTGCTATCCTGCTCCTCCGTCTACTCTTAATTCTTTCAGTAATAACTCTACCATATACCTTTACCAGGTAAATAAAAAATGTTATTCCCCTATAATTTTTACACTCTCTTTTGCCATCTGTTAATCCCCTAGGTACCTTACCTTCTTCCATATATTATTTAAATAAAAGCACAAGCCCACTCCAAAACAAATCCTCACCTGGTTTTTAACATAACTGTCCTATCCCATCAGTCCAAACTGCTTTACCCCCCCTTTCATTCTACCCCAGCCTCACATCACCTCACCCACACTCACAATTGGTTCTCCTCAACTCCTACAAGATGTTATACCTCCCAGCCCAATGCATGAAATTACAGCTTCCCTATCTTCATATTTAAACAGTTCCTCAAATATTCCCTCCATTTTCCCAATACCTCTAATTCTCATTTAATAACTCTCCTCTCCTATTTTTGACTCTCAATCCGAAGGTTTTTCTTCTCAACTATTAATCTCCTCCAAACTTTTTCTTATTCTCAACGAAATTTTTTGAGTGCATCTCATCCACTATACAGTGCTCTCCTTACCTATGAACACAGTAACTTACCTACTATGAGCTATAGGTTACTTACAAAGCTATGACTATAGTAAACTTACATAGCTTTTTTTAAATATACCACAATAATTTACATAGCTATGAACTATATAACTTACATAGCTATGAACTATAGTAACTTACATAGCTATGAACCTAAAGTAACTACATAACTATGTGCTATATTAACATACATAACTGATAAAACTGGAAATCATATTTTTACTTATTTGGTGATGAGAAAAACTTCTCCACATGTGCCAGAGAGTACAAGGTAGTTTTGTATCTGTAGTGGGGGAGAACAGGTGACGAAGAGACGTGAGGTACGACCCTGGACTCAGGTGAGGAGGGCCATGTGTGGTGAGTAACAAGTGAGTCAAGACTACAGGTCTGAGGCAATAGTATCCGTGTCAGGAATAAGCCAGTTTTACCATGTTAATGTGTGTTTTTTGTCAGTCGAATAAATAACACGTTTTAATTGTGGTTTGGTTTGATCTTGTAGTTTCTCGTACACACACACACACACACACACACACACACACACACACACCTTGACACCTCAAAGGCGATGGGACCGGACATCTCCCGTGGGTCTTAGAGAAGGAGCAGAGATGCTGTGCGTACCTCTAACCACAATCTTCAACACGTCCCTTGAAACTGGGCAACTACCTGTGAGAAATGGAAGACAGCTAATGTAGTCCCATATTTAAGAAAGGAAACAGAAACGAGGTGCTAAACTACAGACCTGTGTCTCTGACATGTATTGTGTGCAGAGTCATGGAGAAGATTATGAGGAGGAGAGTGGTCGAACACCTGGAACGGAACAAGATTATAAATGAAAACCAGCATGGGTTCATGGAAGGCAAATCTTGTATCACAAACCTCCTGGAGTTTTATGACAGGGTAACAGAAGTAAGACACGAGAGAGAGGGGTGGGTAGATTGCGTTTTCCTAGACAGCAGGAAGCCCTTGACACAGTTCCCACAAGAGATTAGTGCAGAAGCTGGAGGATCAGGCGCATGTAAAAGGGAGGGCACTGCAATGGATCAGGGAATACCTGACAGGGAGGCAGCAACGAGTCATGGTACGTGAAGAGGTATCAGAGTGGGCGCCTGTTACGAGCGGGGTCCCACAGGGGTCAGTTCTAGGACCAGTGCTATTTTTGATATATGTTGAACGACATGATGGAAGGAATAGACTCTGAAGTGTCCCTGTTCGCAGATGATGTGAAGTTGATGAGAAGAATTAAATCGGACGAGGATGAGGCAGGACTGCAAAGAGACCTGGACAGGCTGGACATGTGGTCCAGCAACTGGCTTCTCGAATTCAATCCAGCCAAATGCAAAGCCATGAAGATTGGGGAGGGGCAAAGAAGACCGCAGACAGAGTATAGGCTAGGTGGACAAAGATTACAGACCTCACTCAGGGAGAAAGACCTTGGGGTGACCTAAACACCGAGCACATCACCGGAGGCACACATCAACCAAATAACTGCTGCAGCATACGGGCGCCTGGGCAAACCTGAGAATAGCGTTCCGATACTTAATAAGGAATCGTTCAAGACACTGTACACTGTGTATGTTAGGCCCATACTGGAGTATGCAGCACCAGTCTGGAACTCACACTGGTCAAGCACGTCAAGAAGTTAGAGAAAGTACAAAGGTTTGCAACAAGGCTAGTCCCAGAGCTCAAGGGAATGTCGTACGAGGAAAGGTTAAGGGAAATCGGACTGACGACACTGGAGGACAGAAGGGTCAGGGGAGACATGATAACGACATACAAGATACTGCGGGGAATAGACAAGGTGGACAGAGATAGGATGTTCCAGAGAAGGGACACAGGGACAAGGGGTCACAACTGGAAGCTGAAGACTCAGACGAGTCACAGGAACATTAGGAAGTATTTCTTCAGTCATAGAGTTGTCAGGAAGTGGAATAGCCTAGCAAGTGAAGTAGTGGTGGCAGGAACCATACATAGTTTTAAGAAGAGGTATGATACAGCTCAGGAAGCAGAGAGAAAGAGGACCTAGTAGCGATCAGTGAAGAGGCGGGGCCAAGAGCTGAGTCTCGACCCCTACAACCACAATTAGGTGAGTACAATTAGGTGAGTACACACACACACACACACACACACACACACACACACACCACACACCACACACACACATACACACACACACACTGTATTAATAAAGGTACGAGTCCCAGCACTCACCTCAGTGGAACGCCACTGGTAACATCTGTTCTGGAGTCCAACCGGTTATAAATAATTCAGTGTTTTCTCCTTACAGACAGTCTTTAATCTATTTAAAGACCCATTGGAAGTTTTTTCTTTAAAATATTTAGTGAGAATTTTGCCAAAAAACAGATTTGAATTTTTTTTTTGTAAAAAATTACAATTTAATTTTTTTATCCTTAAAAAAAAATATTTTTGGGAAGGAAGTAAAAGTTTGTCACCCAATCACTTTTTTTTAAAGGGCCTTTTTGAGTTTTAGTAGTAAGGGGTTTATTTTTTGGGGAATTTTTTTTTTTTAAGAAATTACCATTTTTTTTAGCAACCCTAAAAAAAACCCTCACGAAGAGATTTTACGGGTTGAAGGGGAAAGCTGCCAGACTTAATTAACTTTTTTTTTTTTATTTTTTTTTAAAATACAGTATACTTGCATTTTAAACACTTTCGCCCGAAATTTCACAATACATGAAAAACCTTTTTATAAAAAAACCCCTTTTTAATTTAACGGATGAAAACCCTCCCCCTGAAAATAAAAATTTTTAAAATTTTCCATTACCCAAAAACCTGACATTTGTATTCTTTTTCTTGTAGGGAAAAACTATTTATCAAATTTTTTTATATTTTAAACTAAGCTTTGACCTTTTAAATGAAATTGGGAATATTAGCATTTTATGTCCCTTTAAATTCCTTTGCTTTTCACCCCCAAATTTTTTGTATGTTTTTTTTAGAGCCGGGTTTATAAAAATTTTTCAGGTAATCATACAGGATTGACTGAAATCACAAAACTTTGAAGTATAATAAGAAATACCCCACCCTTTTGAAAACTAAACGATTTACTCCCCAAACCTAAATTTTCGTGAAAAAAAAAAATTGCTAAAAAAACTTGCTTGTAAAAAACTCGTTTTATGAAATTTTTAAACCCAACATAAAAAAACTTGCATCAAAACATAGCATTTAAACAAAAACAGTACCGGGATTTGGTGCCAAATTTTAATTTTCACTTTAAATTTCCCAAAAAACCAATACATATAAAAATTTTTTAAACAAAAAACAAAGTGACTTTAAAAACAAAAAAGTTGTTTTATGCCCCCTCTCACCCCCAAAAGGGTACACGTGTGAACATTTTGGGAAAAAAAAACCCCGAAATCCGAAATTTTGTGTATATAACCCTGCCCTCATTAACCCCCATTCGAGTTGAGCCCTTAATGGGCAACGTTAAAGGCTGTCTCCTATAAAAAAAGCATTCTATTACCCCCCCCCCCCTTTCTTCTCTTTTTTGGGAAACCACCACTGTCTTTTCGGCAGCTACTTTTCCCTGCCCTCAGTCTCCCGCTGTAGTGGAGATAAGTGTCATATCGCAACATTTATCTAAAATCACAAAAAACCCACCCCCAAGCTTTTTTAACTGTTACAGGGGCATACTATACCTCTAAACAAAATATTACCAAAAACCCCTCGACAGGGGTGTGATGGAAAAGGTGCCCAAAGCATAGCAGGCTTTAATTACACAGAGGGTAATCCCTTTCATCCCATGGGACACGGGGGGGATGTGGATCACAAATTTAAATCCAGCTAGATCAAAACGTACCCCCTAACACCATAAACCACATAAACCCTTTCCCCTCGTTTCCTTTAAGCCAACACGGCGCGAGCCCTTTAAAACCCCGGATGTTCTAAACCCGGGCCCAAACCCAGGGAAAACCCCCCCATCCTCCCAAAGCGGGGAAAGACCCCAATAGTTAAATTTCGAAAACCCTGGGGGAAGGGCCCCCCTCCCACCGCGATCCATATTTTTCCCCTTTTCCCTGAAAAACCCATCCTATAAAAAGTAGCTGCCTGTACCTTTTCCTTCGCCCCCCAATCCCCATTCCCACTTTTTACCCCACGCAGTACACGAATCTACCATTAAAAATGCCAAGCACGTTGTGTACTCTCTGGCACCCCCCCCAAACACCCAAAACGAGCGTTTCTAAACCCCGGGGTATGCCCCCCTCCCACTACCCTGAAAAATCCTACTAACCCAATCCCAAACATTCCCCCAAACATTCGCAAAAAATACACCCCCATGTTAGGCTGTATCCTCGCCACCACACACCCCAACCCCCACTCCCCTCTACTTTTCGCCTCGCCCGCAGGCCCGCTCCTGTTGGCAAAAGCCTTGCGGGGGAAACGGAACAAAAAAAAACCTCCCGCACCCGGGGTTTGAGTTTTCCTTACGAAAAAGGGACACCAAAATCTTCCCATCCATACATGGGTATTTTCCCTCCCCCGGGCCCCCCCGATTTCCCTTTTACTCTCCCCAAAACCCCCCCAAATGCGAATCTTCCCAGGCTCCCGTTAGGACCTTTGGGGGTTTCGCGCACCCCCTCACTTCCCTTTAAAAATCTGCACCCACATACCCCTCGGCACCCCCTCATCAAAAAGTTTTTAACCCCCCTCACACCCGCCCGACATATTCCCTTTTTTAAGAAAACACTTTTTTCCCCAACGCCGAGACCCCAAAAACCCAAACCCCCCCTTGGTCCCGGAAAGCATTACCACCTCCCCTCACCCCAATAAACCCCCGAACCCCATTTAAAACCTTAAACCCTGCTTTTAAAATTCTGGGAAATTCCTTTGGGCCCCGTTGGGGGGTTTAAAAACTGCCCCCAATCCCAAAACCCTTACTGTATAGAAAACTTTGTTTCCCACGATGGCCCTTTTTGTTTAAAATGTCAAAGATACGGACGAAAAACCCCCAATCTATGCTGCACCCATTCCACTTTGGGCTCTGGTTCACCTTTTGACCGCACTTGATTCTCCAATAAAAAATTTTCCCTTTTATTTTTAAAGCATCCCCACCCCCCTCCACCCCAAGCCCCAAACCCCCTGCCTTTTCCCAATTTCCCAACTTTAAGAAAAACAAGTTTTTCTCCACATTAACCCCCCATCCCCATAGCCCCCCCAAATGTAGAATGCCCCTCCCACCTCTTAAAAACTTTTTCCCTCCTGCACAAGTCCCGTCGTTTTTCCCGTCGACTTTATCCTACAATCCCCGGCCCAAACCCCCACCTCCCCTTTTCCCCCCCCCCCCAAAAGTATGTGCCCCCCTTTGAGTCTGTAAAAAGGGTCGGGGAAAAACAGGCAAACAGGATTTGAGTTAGTGGACACCCTTTTCCCCTGGGGGCCCCGGGCCCCTTTCCTCTGCTTCCCCTATGCGACCTTTAAATTTTGCCCCGCCCGCCCCCCTCGATACAATGTTTCCACCCATTCCAAAAACCCCCCCCCCAAAACCCCTGCTTTAAAAATTTATCTGCGGGAAAACGCCTCCCTTTCCCACACGGCATAAGCCCCCTCCCAATCCAAAGCAAGAAAGCCCCCCCCCTTTTCCCCCCAAATCCTTTAAAAACCCCTTAAGACGCCCTTAAACCCTCGCCCCTAGTTTCCCAGGGCAACCCAAAAGGGCCCTCCGGGTACGCCCACGCCCCCGACAATTTCGGGCCCGATTTCCCAGATTTTCGCAAAAAATTTTTGTTAACCCGGACAAATTTAAAGATATCCCCCGAAAAACCCTTTGAGGGAATTTGGATTTTCTCCCTTTGGGCCCGGGAAAAACCCAAATGCTGTGGCTTGAAAACCCCCCCCCAAACCCCCATTTTTTTCATGATATTCACCCAACCCCACCAGGAATCCACACATTAATTTCCCAAATTTCTCCCGGGTTTAAAAATTTTCACAGGGTTTCTATAACCCTGGACCCTTTCCCATACGCATATTTCACTAACCCCCACCAAACCTCGCCCTAATTTTCTTCCCACCCAGCCCCTACTCGACCCCTACCCCAATGAACAGGGGCACTAGCTCACAGACACTTTGCTGCTGCACCCCCCATGCACTACGTCCAAATATGCTCTTTCCCCTTGCATCCGCATAACACCCCTTCCCTCAGTTCCTCAACACTTCCCCCTCCGTAATCCCCCACTTCAGAGTGAACGTTTAAAACCCTCCCAAAACCTTGTGGCCCCGGGACGTCGCTGCTGCCCTTCTTTAAAACACAGGGCCGATGGTCGATCGCCCCAAAAACACCTCCTCAAAAAAAACCCCCCCCCTGACATGACCGCTTAAACTTTCTTTTTGCAGCTCACAATTCCTTCCCTTAAGGGTTTCTATTCCTTTCGGGGATATACCCCCCCTTTGTCCCCTCTCCCATAGCAATCCTCAACCTACCTCTAGGGTACTGAAGGACCCCCTTACGATTGTTGCACATGCTTTTCCCCCTCCCCCCCTCACATAAAAAAAAGTATTCTTTCCTTGGCCCCCCCGCCCCACCACCCCAGTAAATCCTCTATGCCCCCTTTCCCTTTCACGGGCCCTCTGCCCCCCAAATTCTCAAATCCTCCCGCCCCCCCTCTTACTCAAAATTCCTCGTGTTTATTTTCCCAAATTTAACTCTTCCCCCCTCCTGGCCGGGCCCTTTCCCCCCAGGTCTACCTCGACTGCCTGTGATCTAAAAATTTTCCCCCTTTCCACCTTTAGAAAGGGGACTCCACTCAACCCCGCTTTGTGATGTCCCACCCGATCAGCCTCGTTTGCTTAAACCTTTTTCGAAAAAAGAGTGTGCCCCACCCCCCAACCCCCAACCCAAAAAATTTTGTCACGTAGACCCCCACTTTCTCTCAAAAAGATCCCCTAGGATAGTGGAAAAAATCCCCGGGCCCCACGCGGTCACGTTGCCTGCAAAAAACACAATTCCAATCCTCCCCCACTTTGGGAAAACGGTGGAAAAAGAACGGAAAAAAAAAAATGAGCTCCCCTAAAAAAATCCGCTTTTCAAAAGTGCATCCTCTCTGGGGTGCTTTACACACACCAAACGCCACTCGTTTCCCCCTTTCCAAAATCCTTTAAAAACTCTGATAATACCCCCCTCCCCCCCCCCCCCTTCCTTCAAACCCAAAAAAGGGTGCCCCCCCGGGTAGGACTCCCCCCTCCCTTCAAGCGTCCCGTCTGCATCACAAAAGTTTTTAAAAACCATTCCCCTCCAAAACATGCCCCACCTTGAAATTTTGGGGCTTTTGGGAAACAAATACAAAAAACCCACTTATCCGGCACAAAAAAATTTGCAAACCCGCACGCTTCAATCCTGGCAAAAAACCCAAAAATTTTAAACTGTTTTCACCTTAGGCCAGGGGTGGTTTTTTCCCCCCTGTGCTTTGAACCTTCCCTCAAACCCTCCATGTCCTTTCGGACCTCCTTTTTTGAATGTCCCAATGGCACCCCTAACCCCTCCCCGGTCCAGCTCCAGGCCCCAAAGCCCCGAGGGACCACCACCTTCCTCCCCCAAACCACCACCACCTGCCAGCCCTCTGTGTGGAGTCGGCATCATCTGAAACCGATGTCAAAAGCCTCACACCCTTTTGCCGGATCCACTTGTTCCCTCCTCACCTCCCGTGACAAACCCCACGGTGAACCTCCAAAATCCAAAACATGCTGACCTTCCCCCCCCTCTGGGCACAGTTTTCCCCCTGAGACCCCACCAAGTCGATGGGCTAAATTTTCTGTCCAAAAGGTCTGCGCATTTCCCCACATCAGCCCCCATCACCAACCCGCCCTTCCCTTCGGACTGGGGAAACAGCCCAGGGAGCAAAATTCCCCGGACCTTTGTCAATGGCTTCCCCCGCCCCCAAAACCCTTGGGCCCTCCCCCACCATTTAGGCAAAATGGGTCCCCCGGGGCCCCCCCCACAGGGGGCCCTCAGGTCCCCACCCCCCCACTGCCCCTGCCTCTTCCCCCTCCCCCCTCCCCAGGGCGACCAGGCCCCAAAAGTCCTTTGTATCTTAGAGCACGTCCCAAAAAGCCCCGGTTCCCCGCGGGGTACATTCAACACCATGGGGTGGTCGGGTTTTTCACAAAATGCCCGCAAAGTGATCATAAAACCCCCAAACGCCTGGATGCTTTTCGTTGCCCGAAAAGGACACCCCTGAGCTGAGTCCCCCCGGGAAAGGGCCCCCAAAATAACTTTTGACGGTTTGGGGGGGCCGGGATCGTCATTTTCAGGGGAAAAATTTCCCCCCTGGGTATCCCCCGTTTTGCACCTTCCCCCCCACTTGCGGGCTTGCCAGGGTGGGGAAAAGGTTTCCCCAGGCCTTAAAAAAAATTGCGTATGTGTTTTATAAGCCCCCAAACGGTCCCTTTTGCACTCTAACCCCTGTTAGTGCCCGGAGACGTCATGAAAGGGGGACATCACCATTTGAATTTTACCGGGCCACTCGAACATCCTGGGATTTCTCTTCCCGCGCTCGTAGGGCGCCGGGGGGTTCAAACAATTAACAAAAACCCTGTATGCACCTTTAAATGCTACACCCCTACAATTCTTCTCCTGAATTCCTACGTTTTCCCCGGTGATTAATGGGGAACAGCACAGGGGGCAGGGTTTTGGGGGTAATTTTCCCCCCGAACCCGTTTGGGTGCCCCAGTATTTACCCCCCTCCTTACCCCTCAGCGCCAATTTTGGGAAAAAAAAAAGGAAAATCTTCCCAAACGCCCAGAGAGGGGGGGCAGGGTAGTTGCTCACACCAAAGGGGCGAGCAGAGAATTTATTAATTCAACTATTTTTTTTGTTTTGTTTTTGTCTGGCAATTTTTCGGAATTACTTTATATCGTATGTTAAACCCAACCCCAAACTGCACCCAGCCTAATTTAAAACCTTTCCTAACTTTGCCCAAACCCGCCTAACCCACCCTTGCGGGGTATAAAAAAAATCTACATTCCTATAAAAAGAATAGAATTTAGAGAAGTGATGAGAGAGTGGAAGAAGAGGGGACAAGACCCCAGGGCCCCACAAAATTTCGTTGGACCAAAAGGGCCCGTTATTTTTTCTCTTTTTCCCCAGTCTTTTGTCTCCCACGTTCTTTCATATCCATTTCCCCCTCCCTGGGGAATTTACGGGAAATTCTTAATATTTTTATACCCGAACATCAAGAAAAAAGCGGATTTGTGAATACTGGAGTTTCGTCGTGTTG
Organism: Cherax quadricarinatus; assembly: GCF_026875155.1. NCBI lineage: Eukaryota > Metazoa > Arthropoda > Malacostraca > Decapoda > Parastacidae > Cherax > Cherax quadricarinatus. The sequence continues at coordinate 42,526,077 of NC_069437.1, read as the reverse complement.
TTCCCTTTCTTCCAGGGGAAAAACTGTACCCCAAAGTTTTTGGGTTAAAATGGTTTTTAAACGGGAAAGTGTGAGGGAAAGTTCAACAGATAGGGGGTAGCCCAGCGAGTATATGGGAACCTAGTTTGATTTCCACCTGCTTGTTAAGGGGGAGGGGCAGTCTAGCCCGTACCCCTCCCCCCCTTTTTTCCCCCCCACGAAAGGTGGGCGGGGTGGGGGGTCCGGCCAAACAGTAATATCGACTCACAGCTCCCCGGGACAACTGTAAGTAAAAAAACCCCGTCATTTCTAGTGGGGTATTGGTTTAAAGCTTTAAAATTTTTTCCAATTAAAAAAACTTTTTTTCCTTTAGTTTTAAAAACTCCCCCATGAGTTTTTTTTTTGATAAAACACCCCCTTTTTTAAGTATTCTTACACTTATCAGGAGAGTGATTTTCCTTTTTCGTGGGTAACCTGTCTCTTTTCCGCTTGGAATGGGCAGATTTGGGTCACCCGCCCAACCCAAAGAGAAGGTTGAAGGGGGACGGGGCTGAAAAAAAGGTTTTTGGGACGTCCCCCTTTTTAATCTACCTAACCTGATTAAATTTTAAAAGGACCCTTCCCCCTCATCTTTGCATTTGGGAAAAAAACCTGCGTTCCTGTATTTTGGGAAGCCCGTCCTATTCATTAAAGGGTAAAATTTTTGAAAAAATAGGTCATTGGGTTTTTTATTTAAAACCCCGTGACCCCCCCCCCAATCTCAGAAACGGCTACAAATTTTTACAAGCAGTGTCAACCTCCACCAAAACACCCCTTAAACAATTCATAAATTTCGTTGAATTTAAATGTCATTTTTTCCCTTTCATTTTTCATTTTTCTTTTAATTGGGGGAAAACCTTTTTTATTTTTTTTCTTTTTTTTTTTATTTTTTTTTTTAATTTTTTTAATTTAAAATGTTTTTCTTTTTGAATTTTTTTCTTTTTCTATTAATTAATTTTCCTGAGGGGGAGCCAGCTCGGTAATACTGTCGGAAATTGTTACAGGGCTGAGTAAGCCTTCACAAATGGGTTTTTCAGTGTTGGGTTCTGTAATGACCTAAAAAATCAATCTGTTTTGAGTTTTAAAATAATTTTTTTTGAGTGGGGTTTTTTAAATTTTTTCACGAGTATCAAGTTGTAATTTTACCCCATGTGTAAACACGTTATGTGGTTGCAGTTTGGTTTGGTTCAGGTCCGGGGCCCCCCCTCTTTTTTTGGGTCGCTAAAACCCTCCCCCTTCTCCTTAAACCAAAAAGCTTTGGTTTTGAATTTTCGTTTAAAGCTTTTGTATAGATCCTACCTCCACTGCATCCCCTCTTAGAGTGTTCCACTTCCGACAAACCCCATGGCTGAAGAAATCCTCCCTAAAATTTTGTTTTTTGGGCACATTGAGTTTTCAACTTTTCCCGCTGTGTCCATCTGAAACATCCTGTTTAATATCCACCCTGTCCAAAACCCCTCAGTATTTTTTTGTAAATTTTTATGTTTACCCCTTTTTTCCTGTCCTCCGTGTCGTCAGGGGATTTTCCCCAAACCTTCGGGGGACTACCCCTTAAAATTTAGGGATATTTTTGTTTTTTAAGCTTTTGCACTCTCTAATTTCTGACGTGCTTGGCCGGGTGTTTTATCACGATGGTGCTGCATTTCTCCAAAAATTTGGTGACATAAAAAAGGGGTACAGAGTCTTGGAAAAGATTCTTCCTCAGGTGTCGAAAAAGTTATTTTTAAGTTTGCCAGGAGCCAAAATGTGCAACATTTTTTTGGCTCAGATGTGCTTTGGTATTTTTTTCCCCAAGGTCAATTTTTTCCCGAGTGAGGTTTGTAGTCTTTGGCCCCCTAGCCCGTGCTCTCTCTGCGGCTTTTTTTCACCTTCTCTAAAATTCATTGGGCCTTTGCCCTTTTGGGGGGAGTTTAATCCGGGTTGGGGGGGACCAGGTGGGGAAGCTGGGTTTAGATCCCTTTTTTTGTTTTAAATGTTTTCCCCATCTCCCTTTAAATTTTTTCTTAGTTACATCGTTGCAAACAGGGGGGCACCTTTTGAATCTATCCCTTCCCTCATTTTAATTTTACATTTACCGAAACAGCCCCCGGCCCCCGGCTGACCCCTTTTTGGAACTCCGCTCGTCCAGGTGCCCACTCTGCCTCTCGGTACAATCACTCTCTCTCTATCTTTCCCTTGCCTATTTCTTCCCTGAAACCGTGTTGGTTATCGTTTTTAGCTCATTCCTTCCTAGATGCTCTACCACTCTTCTCCTCATAAGCTTCTCCATGACTTGGCATACTGTGCATGTCAGTGACACTGGTCTGTAGTTTAATGCCACCTGTCTGTCTCCTTTCTTAAAGCTTGGGACTACATTTGCCGTCTTCCACACCACAGGTAGTCTCCCTGTTACGATGTGTTGAAGATTGTTCTTAGTGGAACACACACTGCCTCTGATCCCTCTCACAGGACCCATGGAGAGATGTCTGGACCCACCTCCCACCAACCTTTGAGGTATCGAGCTCACTTAGCAACCTCTTCACCTCCTCTGTGTATGTCTAGTACTTGTTTGTGTACCCTTCAATCCCGATTTCCTGGAGTCCTTTGTGTCTCCATTGAAACACTTCCTTCAGTCTCGTGTTAAGCTCCTGATATACTTCTTTGTCGTTTCTTGTGATCTTCTCTCCTTCCTTCCTTAGTCTGAGTACCTCATCCTTGATTGTTGTTTTTCTCCTGATGTAGCTGTACAACAGTTTTGAGTAAGATTTAGCTTTCGATGTTATATCATATTTATATTCCCACTGGGCCTCCCTAGTTATCCATGTGCATTCATTTCTGGATCTTGGGCTAATCTCTTTTTTTTTTTCTTGGGTCTTTTGTCTTCTATACTTTTTCCATTTTCTAGCGCACTTAGTTTTAACCTCTTTTACACCTTGGGTGAACCAAGGGTTCGTTTTGGTCCCATCCTATCGTTTCCGTTGCCCTTGAGTACGAACCTCTCCTCTGCCTCCTTGCATTATTGTGGTCACGTATTCCATTTTTTCATGCACTTTTTCCCACAATTTCTTCTTTGCACTGTACCTCATGTGGGAAATTCCTCGTGCTTGTGTAGTCCCCTCTTTTGTAGTTTGGCTTCTCCTATCCTACTCATGCTGCTTCCCTCTCCACTTTTAACTCTACAATGTATTTGAAGCTCAGGACCACATGATCACTAGCTCCGAGGGGCCTTTCCTATGTGATATCCTCAATGTCAGAACTACTCAATGTGAATATGAGGTCCAGCCTTCCGGTTTTATCCTCTTCTCTCTTTCTCTCTGGTAGTGTCCTTGACATGTTGATGTATGAGGTTTTCCAGTACCACCTCCATCACCTTAGATCTCCACGTTTCTAGTCTCCCTTGTGCCTTCAGGTTTTCCCAGACATTCCCCTCACGAAGAGAATGGGCCCTACCCACTTGGGCCCTTCTGGCCACCTCAGCTAGTGTGTCTACCATTGCTCTGTTGTTCTCATCATATTCTTCCCTTGGCCTCCTGCTATTCTGTGCCATGTTGTACATCACGGCAATCACCACCTTGGGAACCCCGTTCTGAAGTTTTCCTACTATGTAGTCCCTTGCTTCCATTCTGTCCATTCCTTCCATTTTCTCAAATCTTCACCAGTTTTTGATGAGCAGTGCAACTCTTTCTCCCCCTCTGCTCCCTCTATCTTTCCTTAGGATCCGATATCCTGGTGGAAAAATCGCATCTGTTATCCCCATGAGCTTCGTTACCATGAGTGCTTTGATGTCTGGGGATGTCTCCATGTTTTTTTTATACCACTTCTTCAGCTTCTTTTCTAATACTGTAATCTGGAGGGTTTGTTGGGATTAGGAGAGTAGGAGACATGTCAGAATACTGTGGGGGGCTGTTGTGAAGTTGGAGTACAGAGGGTACAAAGTGTGGGTTGTTTTGGGTTACTTTACTGGGTTGTGGTGAGGTTTTCGGGGCTGAGGGTCTTCTGCAGGTGGATTCTGAGGGAGGTTGTGTTTGCTCTTCCTCCCGAGTATAGGTTTCCCTGCCCAACTTCCTTGACCCTTTTTTGTCCTTTCCCTATTTG
>NC_069437.1:42493345-42521485 GCF_026875155.1 Cherax quadricarinatus | reverse complement strand
TCTTCTTCTAGTGTAAACTGGATCGCCGGTTCAACTGCGCTGAGGCGTAAAACTGAATATCCTGTACATCAAAACGTTTGGGCGTTATTACGATGACGTCGTCCACGTGACGTAACCAAGTGACGCTTGAAGGGATGATGTTAGCGAAGTGTTCGGACTCTAGGTGTTCCATGTATAAGTTGGCTAGGACGGCACTGATGGGGGACCCCATTCCCATGCCGTAGGTTTGTTTGTAGAGCTTGTTATTTAAAGAAAAACAGTTGAAATTAACACAGAGTTCAATCAAGTCAACAAAATCTCCGGCTTTTGTGGTAGGTACTTTTGTGAAGAGGGAAGTCACGTCCAAACTGCTTAGTTTCTTGTTACGGATGGAGAGGTTTCGGATGCGGTTGAGAAGGTCTGAATATTTAAGATGAGCGGGGCTGATGGTCCCCAGAAGGCAGGAAAGATGTTTGGCAAGAACTCCGGCTAGTTTGTGTGGAGCACTGCCTATACCTGACGTGATTGGTCTGAGAGGAATATTGTGTTTATGGGTCTTAGGTCTTGTGTCCTTTTACTTTACATATTGTCGGTAATTCTACCAACTTTATTACAATCTGTTGGTATATTGTTGTAGGCAGCAGTGGTGCGATAACATGTTGATAATGTGAGACTTGCATCCGGTATTGGTGGGTGAACAGCAGTTCACGCTTACCAGTAAGTCTCCCAACACCCCAGTAACAAGTGACGCTTACCAGTGTACAGTGAGACAGTGCATTGCCCCATTCAGTGTACAGTGATACAGTGTAGTGATTCACCCAGTGTACAGTGACACAGTGTAGTGCCTCACCCAGTATACAGTGACACAGTGTGGTGTCCCACCCAGTGTACAGTGACACAATGTAGTGCTCCACCCAGTGTACAGTGACACAGTGCAGTGATTCACCCAGTGTACAGTCACACTGCGTAGTGATTCACCCAGTGTACAGTGACACAGTGTAGTGCCTCACCCAATATACAGTGACACAGTGTGATACCCCACCAAGTTTAGAGTGACAGAGTGTAGTGCCTCATCCAGTGTACAGTGACACAGTGTATTGCCCCAGTCAGTGTACAGTGATACAGTGTAGTGCCTCATCCAGTGTACAGTGATACAGTGTAGTGCCAACACCCAGTGTACAGTGACTCATTGTGGTTCCCCATCCAGTGTTCAGTTACACAGTGTAGTGCCTCACCCTGTGTACAGTGTAGTGCCCAATCCAGTGTATAGTCACACAGTGTAGTGCCCCGCCCAGTGTACAGTGTCACAGTGTAGTGCCCCTCCCAGTGTACACTGACGCAGTGTAGTGCCCCACACAGTGTTCAGTGACACAGTGTAGTCCCCAACCCAGTGTACAGCGAGACAGTGTAGTGCCTCTCCCAGTGTACACTGACGCAGTGTAGTGTCCCACACAGTGTACAGTGACACAGTGTAGTCCCCAACCTAGTGTACAGTGACACAATGTAGTGGCCCACCCAGTGTACACTGACACCTGAAGTTTACCTGGAGAGGGTTTCGGGGGTCAACGCCCCCGCGTCCCAGTCTGAGACCAGGCCTCATGGTGGATCAGGGTCTAATCAACCAGGCTGTTACTGCTGGCCGCTCACAAGCTGACGCACGTACCACAGCCCAATTGGTCAGGTACTGACTTTAGGTTCCTGTCCAGTGCCTTCTTGAAGACAGCCAGGCTTATCTTTGCTGGGAGTCAGTTGAACAGTCCTGGACCCCTGACACTTACTTTGTTGTCTCTCAGTGTACTCCTGGCGCCTGAGCTTTTAATCGGGGGAATGTTGCATCTCGTGACGAGTCTTTTGCTTTCATATGGAGTGATTTTTGTGTGCAAGTTTTGTACCAGGACCTTCCAAGTGTATATTATCATGTATCTCTCTCCTGCATCTCAGGGAATACTGATCAGGGACCTGCAACCGTTCCCAGTAGTTTAGGTGCCCCACCCAGTGTACAGTGACACTGTGCGGTACAGTCTAACACTTGTTATATTATACATGTTACAGTCTAACACTTGTTATATTATACATGTTACAGTCTGACACTTGTAATATTATACATGTTACAGTCTGACACTTGTATTATTATACATGTTACAGTCTGACACTTGTAATATTATACATGTTACAGTCTGACACTTGTTATATTATACATGTTACAGTCTGACACTTGTAATATTATACATGTTACAGTCTGACACTTGTTATATTATACATGTTACAGTCTGACACTTGTAATATTATACATGTTACAGTCTGACACTTGTAATATTATACATGTTACAGTCTGACACTTGTTATATTATACATGTTGCAGTCTGACACTTGTAATGTTATACATGTTACAGTCTGACACTTGTTATATTATACATGTTACAGTCTGACACTTGTAATGTTATACATGTTACAGTCTGACACTTGTAATATTATACATGTTACAGTCTGACACTTGTAATATTATACATTCTTACAGTCTGACACTTGTAATATTATACATGTTACAGTCTGACACTTGTAATATTATACATGTTACAGTCTGACACTTGTAATATTATATATGTTACAGTCTGACACTTGTTATATCATTCATGTTACTGTCTGACACTTGTTATATTATATATGTTACAGTCTGACACTTGTTATATTATATATGTTACAGTCTGACACTTGTAATATTTTATATGTTACAGTCTGACACTTGTAATGTTATACATGTTACAGTCTGACACTTGTAATATTATATATGTTACAGTCTGACACTTGTAATATTATACATGTTACAGTCTGACACTTGTAATATTATACATGTTACAGTCTGACACTTGTTATATTATATATGTTACAGTCTGACACTTGTTATATTATATATGTTACAGTCTGACACTTGTTATATTATATATGTTACAGTCTGACACTGTTATATTTATATATGTTACAGTCTGACACTTGTTATATTATATATGTTACAGTCTGACACTTGTTATATTATATATGTTACAGTCTGACACTTGTTATATTATATATGTTACAGTCTGACACTTGTTATATTATATATGTTACAGTCTGCACTTGTTATATTATATTATGTTACAGTCTGACACTTGTTATATTATATATGTTACAGTCTGACACTTGTTATATATGTTACAGTCTGACACTTGTTATATTATATATGTTATAATCTGACACTTGTTATATTATATATGTTACAGTCTGACACTTGTTATATTATATATGTTACAGTCTGACACTTGTTATATTATATATGTTACAGTCTGACACTTGTTATTAATACATGTTGCAGTCTGACACTTTGTTATATTATATATGTTACAGTCTGACACTTGTTATATTATATATGTTACAGTCTGACACTTGTTATATTATATATGTTACAGTCTGACACTTGTTATATTATACATGTTACAGTCTGACACTTGTAATATTATACATGTTACAGTCTGACACTTGTAATATTATACATGTTACAGTCTGACACTTGTAATATTATACATGTTACAGTCTGACACTTGTTATATCATTCATGTTACTGTCTGACACTTGTAATATTATATATGTTACAGTCTGACACTTGTTATATTATACATGTTGCAGTCTGACACTTGTTATATTATATATGTTACAGTCTGACACTTGTTATATTATATATGTTACAGTCTGACACTTGTTATATTATATTGTTACAGTCTGACACTTGTTATATTATATATGTTACAGTCTGACACTTGTTATATTATATATGTTACAGTCTGACACTTGTTATATATGTTACAGTCTGACACTTGTTATATATGTTACAGTCTGACACTTGTTATATTATATATGTTATAATCTGACACTTGTTATATTATATATGTTACAGTCTGACACTTGTTATATTATATATGTTACAGTCTGACACTTGTTATATTATATATGTTACAGTCTGACACTTGTTATATTATATATGTTACAGTCTGACACTTGTTATATTATATATGTTACAGTCTGACACTTGTTATATTATATATGTTACAGTCTGACACTTGTTATATTATATATGTTACAGTCTGACACTTGTTATATTATATATGTTACAGTCTGACACTTGTTATATTATATATGTTACAGTCTGACACTTGTTATATTATATATGTTACAGTCTGACACTTGTTATATTATACATGTTACAGTCTGACACTTGTAATATTATACATGTTACAGTCTGACACTTGTAATATTATACATGTTACAGTCTGACACTTGTAATATTATACATGTTACAGTCTGACACTTGTTATATCATTCATGTTACTGTCTGACACTTGTAATATTATATATGTTACAGTCTGACACTTGTTATATTATATACATGTTGCAGTCTGACTTGTTATATTATATATGTTACAGTCTGACACTTGTTATATTATATTGTTACAGTTGACACTTGTTATATTATATACATGTTACAGTCTGACACTTGTAATGTTATACATGTTACAGTCTGACACTTGTTATATCATTCATGTTACTGTCTGACACTTGTAATATTATATATGTTACCGTCTGACACTTGTTATATTATACATGTTGCAGTCTGACACTTGTTATATTATACATGTTACAGTCTGACACTTGTTATATTATATATGTTACAGTCTGACACTTGTTATATTATACATGTTACAGTCTGACACTTGTTATATTATATATGTTATAATCTGACACTTGTTATATTATATATGTTACAGTCTGACACTTGTTATATTATATATGTTATAATCTGCACTTGTTATATTATATATGTTACAGTATGACACTTGTTATTTATACTGTTACAGTCTGACACTTGTTATATTATATATGTTACAGTCTGACACTTGTTATATATATATGTTACAGTCTGACCATTGTTTATATTATGTATGTTACAGTCTAACACTTGTTATATTATATATGTTACAGTCTGACACTTGTTATATTATATATGTTACAGTCTGACACTTGTTATATTATACATGTTACAGTCTGACACTTGTATATATTACATGTTACAGTCTGACACTTGTAATATTATACATGTTACAGTCTGACACTTGTAATATTATACATGTTACAGTCTGACACTTGTTATATCATTCATGTTACTGTCTGACACTTGTAATATTATATATGTTACAGTCTGTACACTTGTTATATTATAACATGTTGCAGTCTGACACTTGTTATATTATATATGTTACAGTCTGACACTTGTTATATTATATATGTTACAGTCTGACACTTGTTATATTATACATGTTACAGTCTGACACTTGTTATATTATATATGTTACAGTCTGACACTTGTTATATTATATATGTTACAGTCTGACACTTGTTATATATGTTACAGTCTGACACTTGTTATAATATATATGTTATAATCTGACACTTGTTATATTATATATGTTACAGGCTGACACTTGTTATATCATTCATGTTACTGTCTGACACTTGTTATATTATATATGTTACAGTCTGACACTTGTAATATTATATATGTTACAGGCTGACACTTGTTATATCATTCATGTTACTGTCTGACACTTGTTATATTATATATGTTATAGTCACTTATAATAGTGTTGCACTTTATTTTATTTCATTCCAGAAGAGAAAAGTGCATGTGTTGCTTCAGTCAAGTGTTGTTACCCATCCTCAGTGCAGGTGTTGCCACCATCAAGTGTTATGTTGTAAGACAACATCAGTGCAGATGTTGCCACCATCAAGTGTTGTAAGACAACATCAGTGCAGGTGTTGCCACCATCAAGTGTTGTAAGACAACATCAGTGCAGGTGTTGCCACCATCAAGTGTTGTAAGACAACATCAGTGCAGGTGTTGCCACCATCAAGTGTTTTTAAGACAACATCAGTGCAGGTGTTGCCACCACAAGTGTTGTAAGACAACATCAGTGCAGGTTTTGGGCCCCCAATCAAGTGATTGTAAGACAACATCAGTGCAGGTGTTGCCACCATCAAGTGTTGTAAGACAACATCAGTGCAGGTGTTGCCACCATCAAGTGTTGTAAGACAACATCCATCACAATATTATCCCACAAGTTTCATGTGTTAATACATGATGGCTTATTCATCTAAGGAAGAACTTAATGGATATAGACTTGTCAAGGCTGTTACATCCTGTGGTAGAAAAGTCTTGTACAAGACCTTCCTCTGGGGAACCCAGGATAAACCTTCTTATGATACCCTCAAACAGTACTTGATAAACTCACAAAAAGGAGATGAATTGAGAAAATTTAACACCACTCAAAAGATAATGATTGATCAGAATGCAGATTTGGGTTCAAGTTTGATGTGTCACTACTGTACGTGAGCATCAAAGTAGCGTGTAAGACTGTAGCTCCATACAGTGATCCACTATGGTTTACTTTCCAGTACACAGATGGAGTACTACGTTACTGCTGTTTAAGAAATGAGGAATGATTGTTTTCACGGTCAACTTAAATTGAAGTTAAAGATTATCTTGAAAATATGAGGAAAACTCCGGGAGTTGTTACTCGTTGTCTTGAGACATCTGGAGACAGGTATGGGAGAGCGATGCTGGGGTGAAGCAGGAGATCCAGGAGATGAATGATGTCCTGGACAACATCATGAAGGAATTCTTGGAACGAAAGATATACTAACATCTTGTGGTGATGAAATTAAAAATTTTTTATTAATGACATTGTAACAAATTTTTAAGGAGATTTTCCAGAGCATCACCATGTCGGGCCCAGTGTTTTTTAATAAATAGTAATTTAAACTTAAAGTACCCGATACCCTTTGTAATATTGAGATCAAACAGGGAAAAACCGTGGTATAAAAGGTCAACATAAAAATTATCAAACCCCTTCTTAAACTTGTTCAAACAAACATCAGTACCATCACAACAACAAGGTACATCAAATTCAACAACAAGGTACATCTCTAACAAGGTTTTAAAATCTACTCAACAAAAAAAGGTAAAAACCCAACTAACAACAAGGTACTCTACTCAACAAAAAGGGTACATTATTTCAACAACAAGGTACATCTACCAACAACAAGGTATTTACCCCAAAAAAGGTACATCAACCAACAAACAAGGTACATCAAACTCACAAAAAAAGGAAAATTCTACTCAACAACAAGGAACTATCAAAAAGGGTTTACATCTACTAAACAAGGTACACCCACTCAAACAAGGTAAATACTCAACAACGGGTTACATTTTCCCAAACCCAACAAGGTAAATCTACTCGCCCACATATAATACGTTTGGAATTGTGGTTTGGTAGTGGAAAAGACAACTCTAAAAAAAGTTAATATTAATGAATGGACTAGGGGGGGTCAAGGTAATATTGTGGGCTTAGAAAAATTACGAGCTTCTACTGGGGGTACAAGGGGCCGGGGACCCAACCAATGCCCTCTCCCCCAAAACAACTCCGGGACAGACTGATTGCCAAAAACAGCCAAAAAATTTAAAGGGGAAATTCTTCCGAAATAAATAAAAGCTTTGCAAGATTTAATTTTAAATTGACGGCCTTGATAAAGACAATGAAATTTCTAGGGGGGACTTGTCCAGTTCTTTTGGGCTTGAATTTAATTTCTGTTTCAAATATTTGCTTTTTTTGTGCACTTCACCGACCAGAAAAAGGGTTTGAAAATTTTTAGGAAAAAAAAATCCCTGCAAAAAAAATTATTTTTGCAACTGCAACACTGCAGGGTTAACCTAGGGAAAATTTAGAAAAAAAATTTTTCCTTTTGAGACTGAACCCCAAACAAATAAGGGTACAACAGGGAAAAACAAAATACGGAAGAACTGAAAAGAAACGTGATAAAGGGTTTAAAAGGCCCTTCAGGGAACATTTAAAAACTACAATAAAATTTGATTTTTTAAATGATATACCGGGACCAAAATGCCCGCAAACTTAAAATCTGTCACTCACACAAAATTTTATTTTAAAAATTCTTTCAACTGGGTAAACAAAATTTTAAAAAGGGGAGTTGCCCAACCATCGGGTTTAAAAAATTATGGTTTTTCTGCAAATTTAAATTTAATATTGAGGGAAAAAATACAAGCAAGGCTCGAAAGCCCTTTAAGTGACCCATTAGCCCTTAAGGGAAAAACATTTTTTAAAACAATTTTAAAAAAGAAAATGTGATAAATGTGTTTTACCTTATAAAAAAGTTTGTAAAGCTTTTCCTTTGTTTAAGCCAACATGGACGATGCTGGGGATCAAGGAGCGTATTTCAGCTCCTAAAAGGGAATTTCCCAAAGACTATTTTCGCTGCTCTCTATTTTGTAAACCCAATCTTATAACCCACAGTGTTATACACCTAAACCTCCCTCAGTTTACACCTGCCTCCCCCAAAACCGGGTCAGTACAGGGGATTTTTTTGGAAAAAGGCACCCGGGTTGGTGGGGAAAGACATGAACAAGTACCAGAATTTTTGTTTAATTTGTGGTGGGCTGCTGCACCGGTACTAGACCAGGAAACCCGAGACATCTGAATTAAAAGTTTTTTAAACTCCTAAAAAGGTTGATTAAAACAACAAAAAGTGGCTTAAACCTCCTTGACAACACAAGATGCTCCAAAAATTGTCAAAGAAATATCTCTCTGCACCCAAAACAAAAGAAGTTTTTTGGGGTTTCTTGAGGGTATGTGAGAAGCTACGCGCCCCCCTCCCAAATCCCACTCCGCGGGGGAAAGTTTTAATATATACGGTGACCCTGGGACCTGCCAGCCTCCCTGCCCTGCTGGCTGCCCCCAACCACCACTGTACACACCGGGACTGGGGCACCCTCCTATCAATTTTAAAACGAAACCCAAACCGCTTCTGACGCCCCTCTGCAAATTTACACTTTCGGTGAGTTTTTGGGTTTATTTTTTTAATTTAATTTTTAATGTTTGAAAAAACTTTAATCCTTATTTTAAACCCATTATTTTTAAAGGGTTAATGCCCAAGAATGTTTTTAACATTTTTTTTTCTATTAACTTTTTTGGGTGTTTTTAGCAAAATAAGGGGTTTTTTTACAAAGTAAAAAGTTTTTGAAAAGAGGGAGGAATATAGGGAAAAGCAAAAGGGGAGGTGAAAAATTTTTTTGGAGTAAAGCATGAAAAAAAAGACCCAGTGAAAAAAGTGGGGAAAAGGTTATAAAGAAAATTTTGTTGAAAATAAGAAAAAAAATTTGGGAAAGTGAGATTAATAAGCTAAGGAAAGCCTAGGAAAGAAGGGGTTTTTTTGGGTTAAAAAGGAGAGGAGGTTTTTAAAAAGGGGAGAGTTAGAGGTATCGGAAAAATGGAGGGAATTTTTTTGGAGAAATTTTTTAAATGTTGTTTGAAGAAAGGAACTTTGTTTTTCGGAAATTGGGAAACAAGGAGGAACAACATCTTGTGGGAAAGGGGGAAAGGGGCCATTTGGATTGGGGGGGAATTCGTAAAAGGCAGAAGGTAAAAAAAAAGGGGGGTAAGGCAGGGGGGTTTTAAATGGATAAAGATAGAAATGTTAAAAGAAGGTGGGGATTTTTTTTTTAAAAGTGTTTTGGGGGCAATTTTTTAAATTTAAAATGTAGGGAAGAGGGAAAGGGTTTCCCTAGGGATTGGCAAAGGCAGCATAGTTCCTTTGTGAAATGGCTAGGGGGGACAAAAGAAGTTTTAAAAATTAAAGGGGGTTTAAGTCGGGCTGAGTTACCGGGAAAAGGGTATGGTAGAGATTATTTAAAAGGTTTAAAGTAAGACGGAAATAGGATGAAGATAAAACAAGGAGGCTTTAGGAAAGGAGGGGTGGGGGCCCAGGTTTAAAAGTGAAACTTTAAAATTGAAGTTTTTAGAAAAGGGAAAAAAAGAGGCCCCTTTTGTGGCTTTTAAATGGGTTTTGGGAAAAAAAAGGCGTATGACGGGGTTTGGATGGGGGGGAAATGGGGAAAATTTTTTGCGGGTTGTAGGGAAATAAAAGTGGGTAATTGAAAGCGGTGAAGATTTTTTGGGCGAGGTTAGTGAGGCTCGGGTTTAAAAGCATTAGGAAAGAGGGAGATTTTTTCCCCCATTTAAAGTGGGCCCCTTCACAAAAAAGTGTGATGCCCTTTTGGTTTTGCTAATATATTTTTTAGATGGATTGTAAGAGAAGTGAATGCTGGGGTTTTGGCAAGAGGAGGGGGGTTTAAAAGATAAAGAATCTAACAAAAAAGGGGGGAGTTGTCACAGTTGCTCTTTGCAAATGAAAACTGTGTTTTTGGGAGATTCCGAGGAGAAGTTGCAGGGGGGAAGATTGGGAGGGGGTTAAATGTATTCAAAAATTTTTAGGAGTGGCGTGTCAGCAGAGGGGGCAAAAAAATGAAGTGAATCACAAAATTGATGAGGGGAAAAAGGGTAGGGGTGCACTGGGGATTTTTTCTGGAAAAAAGGAACTTTAAACCAAAGGAAAGCAAAAAAAACGCGAAGGGTATAAAGATACAGTTATAAAAAACCCCTTTGTAGGGGTGTGAGGCATGGTTTTTAAATGTTCCCAAACGGGAAAAGGCTGGGGGGCGTGGGAGGTGTCATGTCTGATTGCAACGTGTGGTGTGGGGGCGGGAAAACTGTAGTTTGGAGTTTGGGAGGGGGTAGGGGAAAAAAACCAAAAAAATTTTACCCAAAAGGGGGCTGGGGAAGGGGTTTTTTGAGAGGGTTTTTGGACGAAGAGAGGTTTGAAAAACGAAGTAAAATGATTTCAAAGAGTGTAAAATCTTTAGCGGGGGGAAAGGCGGGGTAGGGGTGGCCTAGGAAAGGGGTTTGAGGGGGGGGAAAAGGGAGGTTTTGTTTGCAAAGTGCATTAGCGGTTAAAATTTTTTGCGAATGGAGAAAAATGCTTTTTGGGCCCTTAACGGGGCTTTTGGAGTGTTAGAAATTTTTAACATTTATAAAGGGATTAAAGGAAAACCCGGGGAAGGGCCCGGGACTTGAGTCCGGAGGGGGGAAGTGAAAGTGCCTCACTTGAAGGGGGGGTGAAAAAAGTTGCATTTTTAAAAACTGAAGGGGTAAAGCCCCAATTTGGAAAGACAGCAATGGGTAAAAGTAAATTTTTTTTTTTTTTTCGGGCCACCCTGCCTTGGTAGGAAAAGGGCCAAAGTTTTAAAAAGAAAAAAGGGGGTTTTAAACCCTTGTTTTTAAAAATTACCCCCAAGAACAAAAGGATAAAAAGGAACACTGCTGAAACCCCCCCCCCCTACGCCCCAAAGTGGGGGGCAAGTCCAATTCCCCCCCATTTTAAAGCCAACCCTTAGCCTAGTCAGGTGGGAACATTCACTTAAGGGAGGCACGGTATCGGGACCTGGTGGGCACAAGCAGTCGGGCCCAAACCAACCCCCAACCCCCACCCAATCAAAAAATTATCTAACCTTTTTTTAAAAAAAACAAAAAGGTTTTAAATTCTTTGAGGGTGCCGGAGTTCTTTAAACACTCATCCACAACTTTTTAACCCAAACCAGTGTTTTCCCTATACCCTTTTCCTGTATCAAATTTTTCCCCGTTTTAAAAGCCATTGCTCGAAGTCCTATCTAGACTGGGTATTTTTAGCCCCTTTTTTTGCACCCCCTTTTTATTAATTCCTTTTTTCCATTTAACACCTAAAATCATATCCCCCCTAATTTTACCCCTTTCTAAAGTGAAAGATTCGGGGCCCCTTAGTCTACCCTCATGGGGAAGATTTCTGATACAGGGAAATCAACTTTGCTTCCCCCCCTTTCCCAACTTTTTTCCGAGCTTTTTAAAACCATTCTGTAATTTAAGGGGGGACCAGAAATGAGCAGGGAGCATCTTAAAAGAGGCCTAACAAGGAATATAGAGTTGAAGAACAACCCGAGGGCTTCTATTATTTATACTTTTTGATATTTAAGCCAAGGATTCTGTTAAACCTTTTTTGCGAACAAAATGCACTGGTTTTCGGGTTTTTGAAACTGCTAACCAGAACCCCCTAAACCTTTTTGCATTCAGTAATATTTTTAAAAATAATTATTTGTTTATGTGTCATGATTATTTTTTCCGTACAAAAATTTAGAACCTTTCAAACTCCACTTCTTGACCATTGCATCAGTCTACCCCAAAAACAACCGGAGTTCTCTAATGTCCCCACTAGAATGAATTGGATGCCATTTTGGGGTTACAGCATATTTGCTTATGCGCTATTTTTTCCCTCACTCGTAGGGGCCCAACCTTACCCCCCGTGGAGAACCGCTTTTGGGGAAATGCCCCCAACCCCCTGCTGCCCATTTGGGCAACCAGCTTTTCCCCGAAGGAAAAAAATTTTTCTTGTTTTTCCTTTTGGGCCTTAATTTTCCTCAACAGCCCTGATGTTGGAAAACCAAACGAAAGCCTTTACTGAATTTTGTAAACAATTTTCATATTCAATACCAAAAGAAAAAACCCACTCAAATACCTTTGGAAATAAGTTAGAAATTTGTAAAGCAGGAACGCCCCTTTTGTTAAAAAGGGGCTGAGGAATTAATTAATCAATTTATGCCCCCAAGATGGCTACGGGAAATTGGGGCCTTTGGCAATTATTTTATTCCTTTAAAATTTTTCCCCCTAAGAGGGAAACTTTTTTGGTGTTTAGTTCGGAACCCAAGGGCCTTTCCCCCTGCCCCTTTTAAATTGGTATTTAAAAAATTTTCCATTTTTAACTTGTTGGCACAGGGCAGTTTGTAGGGATAAAATTTAAAAAGATTAGCCCAAAAGGTTTTCTAAATTTCCCCTTTACATTCCTTTTTCTTTCCCTTTCCAACAGTTCATCAGTTCCTGGGGATTTCTTAGGTTTTAACTTCTCTATTTTTTTTTGAAGACCATGCACTATCGTCCTGGGTTAAATAAAATTTTTTTTTCAAATTTTTCTAGTATCTTCCCCCAGTAAAAACTGAGAGGGATTAAAAAGTTGAAAATTTACAATTTTTTTTAAATTTCCCGCAAATGATTTGGCCCTGAGTTTTTTTCTTTAATGGGCCCATCTTGTCCCCCAATCTGGGTTACAAAAAACCTTTTTGGGTTAAATTTTTAATCCCTTAATTTAAATTTAAACCTCATATCTCTTTTTTTCTTTTCTTATTCCTTTTTTTATTTTTTCTCTTTAATTGAATATATTTATTTCTTAACTGCCCTTTCCCCCCTTTTTATACGCCTGTAAAAATGCCTCCTTTTTTACCAATGAGATGTTTTAATCTATTGGTTTTTCCCCCCTTTGTGATCTTTTTTTTTTAGATCCCAATTATCCTTTTCGGAAAAAAAGTTGTTTTGGGGAGCAAAAAACTTGCTCTGAAAAACGTCATATTGGCAACCAAGATCACCCACCCACCCCTAGTCCCCGGACATCCCAAATTTTGCCCACCCCGGAATTTTTTAGTCCCAAAAAATTTGCCCAAGGGGAAAGTCTGGAACAGAGACTTATTGCAAATTTTCCGGGGAAAAATTAAAGATATACCTTGGGGCCTAATTAACGCCTGCTCGGGTAGGCCAAAAACGGGTAACGCATCCATTTGGTGGGAAAAAAAAGGCTCGGATACCCCTAAAAAATCGGGGTTTAAAGGGGCTCTTGTCCTTGGGGTTTCATACATGTTTTGCCAAAGAATTGGTCCCAGTTAAACAATGAATAGGATTGCAAGTTTTCCCTTTCAGTCCTGTCTAACCAGCAATTTATTTCCCCTTTCCCTAGCCCTTTCCAAACATTGCCCACCCTTTTCCCCTTTTAGGGAAGAGGGGCATATTATTTGGAAAATTTCCCTTTCCTTTAAAACCCAACTAATCTATGGTTGACCTGAAAATTATTCCCGCATTCCTTCTCCAAAGCCCTTCCCGAAGTTTTTCCCCCAGCACTAAGGGCAGGGTAAAGGGGTTTTTCCCATTATTTTGACATAAATTTTCCAACCGCGAACTATGTCCCCCCAAAAAAACCCGTCCCGGGGGGCACACTTTTCTGTCGGGCCTTTCTATCTTGTTATAAAAAGCACAGGCCTTTTAACTTACCTGAGAAACTCCCTCAATCCTAATGTTTTCTTTTTATTTGCAGGAAAGTCAGTGGCACCTTCAACCTTCCCCTAATTTACTGAAATACACCGTTCTGGAGAAAAGAGAATCTATTTTTCCAAACAAACTAAGGGGGGGGTAAACCTTTTTATCATCCTTTTCCTGAAAAAGGGGAAACCCCTTTCCACTTAAAGCACTGTTTTGGGCTAACAAGTTTAAAAGTTGGGGGCCCATACAGTGGCGTGTAAAAGTTAATTTAAGGGAAAAGGGGAAAGGAAAAAATTTAAAAAAAAATAACAAGGAAGGTGGCGCAGTAGGGGCCTCTGAAGCAGTGACTTTACAACAAATTTTTGTGCCATTTTTAAAAATATAAAGTTTAAGTGGGTTTTTAAAGTGAAGTGTATACTTCATAATGAAAAGTGCAATCGCGTGAGGAACCCAGGGATGTTTTGGCACCTGTGGCTTTTAAACAACAAGGGTGAAAGGGTCTCCAAATTTGGGATTTTTAAAGGGCCAATTTCGGGCGAAATTCGTTTTTCAGTTTTGGCAACTTGTCACCGCAACCCGTTTTCAGTGCAAAATAACACTTACCTATTGGGTTTTGCATGTTGCGGGTATGCCTTACCTTTCATCACTGTTAGAAAACGAAACACTCACTCCTTTCAAGCTATTACCGGAATTAAAAGTAGAAATAGCTAGATAAAATGAAGACAGTTTTGAAAGGGGGGAGGAGGACAGCAAATCTAAGGGGGAGGGGGAACATAGGGGGAAGTAGTATTACTACCAGTAGTTACTAGGGAGTAAGAATGTTTAGGAAGCTAGGAAGTCCCCTCTCAATGGGAACAAAGGGAAAAATTGTTTCTTAAATCCAGAAAGGGGAATAAGTGGGGAGAATAGCATAACTAGGAAAGACAGCTGGGACCCAAAAATTTTTGAAACCCACACGACAGGGGGTATAACGGCTTTAAACCCCACACCCCCTACCCCCCCAAAACCCTCCCCCCCTCACACACACAAAACACACACCAAAACACACACAAACACCCCACACCAAAAACACAGTGGGTTGTGAAAAGTCAGGAAAAAAACCTACGAGTGAAAAAATATAGTTATTAGTTGAAAAAATACGAGGGGGAAACCCAAAATTTAATTTTTTTTAAAAAAAAGGGCCCAAAACCCTTTTTGGGTCTTTTCTAGGCACTGTTGGGCCAAAACAGTTCCCAAAAATAAAAAAAATTTAAAGTGAGTGTGGGAAAAAGGGGGATCAAGAATTTCCGCGTTTTTGGGTTTAAAAAGTGAAATGTGGGGGGAAAAGTAATGTGAGAGTGAAAAGTTTTAAAAGCCAAAAAAAGGGGAAAGAAAAAAAAAAAATATACAAAAAAGGGAAGGGGCAGTAGGCCCACTTTAAACAGTGACGTCACAACAGTTTTATGCCAATTTTTATATAATGTGTAAAAACCGAATGTGAAATGTATTTTGTTTTAAGTGAAAAGTGAATCACTTGAGGAACGGGGGGAGGGTTTAAACAATATGATTAAAAACATCAGGTGAAGGGTTACAAAAAAATGAGAGGAAAGGCCAAAGTACGACCACTACGGCAACAGCTTCTGGCAATTTTCATCACAAACCCCTGTCCGCAAGTATTCCCCCTTTGAGGTTGCATAATTTCAAAAATTGATCTGGTCCTGCTCACGTTAGTTTCTGGTCACTCACTCCTGCAAGCCTTACCAAAATTTGAGTAAAATTGCTAAGGAAAATGGGAAGGTGTAAAGCGGGATTTAGGGATAGTCAGGAAACTTAAGCGAGACAAGCAAATTTTACAAACCAAACTACTTTTTGAATTTTTGAAGGGAAATCGATAAGTTTAAAAAGTATTTGGAAGCTTTGAAAATTTTGGTACTACCGGGATTTTTTAGCCAAAAGAAAAAATTAGAAGTGGGGGCACAACACAAACCACACCCCCACACACACAAAACACACAAAACACCCCACACACAAAAACACACACACACACACACACACGCCCCACCCACACCCTTTAAACACACACATACACATACCCCACATACCCATAACAAAACACAAACATAAAACACACACATACACACACACACCAACACAAAAAACCCCACACACACAACATACCCACACACACACACTCAAACCCCCCAAAACACACACCCAAAACATAAAACACACAAACACACACCCACAAACACACTGTTCCTAAAAAAGGTTTTCCGGGAAAAAACTAGAAGATCAGGCACACATAACAGGAAAAGGCCTCAATGGATCAGAGAATACCTGCAAAGGGGGGCAACAACGAGTCAAGGGACGTGACGAGGTGCAGAGTGGGCGCTTGTGACAAGCGGGGTTCCACAGGGGCAGTCCCCTAGGACCTGTGCTGTTTTGGATTGTGGGAAAGACATAAAGGGAAAGGGGGTAACTCAGAAAATGTCCTTTTTTGCAAAAGGGTTTACGTTAAAGAGAAGAATCAAATCGGGGTGAGGGAAACAGGCAAAACTACAAAAGACCTGGACAAGGGTGCAAGCCTGGGGCCAGCAACTGGCTCCCTTTAGGGTTTAAAAACCCCGCCAAATGCAAAGGGCATGAAGATTGGGGAAGGGGAAAGAAGGGCCCCAGAAAAACCAAAAATAGTTTAGAAAGGCCAAAGACCCGCAAACCCCACTCAAGAAAAAGATCTGGGGGTGGTAAAACACCGAGCATTTTTTCCTGAGGCGCACAAAAACGATAACCCGCTGCAGCAAACGGGCCTGGCCCAAAACCCAGGATAGCGGTTTTCCCTTAAACCCAGTAAGGAGTCGTTTTAAGACCCCCCGTAAACCATTTACTCAGGCCCCTACTGGGGTATGCAGCACCATTTTTGGAAAACCACACCTAGTCAAGCCACATCAAGAAAAATTAAAGAAAGAGCAAAAGGTTTTCAACCCAAAATAGTCCCAGAAAATACGGGGTTGGGGCCTAAAGAAAAAAAGGGTTTAGTGAAAAACGGGCCTTTACACCCCCTGGAGGCCCGGAGAGTCCGGGGTACTATTTAAAAACATAAAAATACTCACGGAACAAAAAGGTGGACCCAAAAACGGGTGTTCCAGGACGGGGCACAGACACAAGAGGTCACCAAAAGAAATTGAAAAATCAGATGAAACCCCAAAGGGGGGTTTTGGAATATTTCTTTTCAGTCATAGAGTGTCAATCCATGGAAAAAGCCTAGAAAGTGGGCGTAGGGGGGGTGGAAAACCATACAAAAGTTTTAAAGGGGAGGTATGATAAAAAATCATGGGGCCAAAGGGAGAGAGAGGACCTAGTACAAACCCGCGAAAAGCGGAAAACCCGGAGCTATTGGGGAAACACCCCCGCAACCACAAAAAGATGATTACAAAGAGGTTGAAATACACACACACACACTGTAAGTAGGGGCAGGTCAAGTCCCCGGAGGGGGGGGGTTAGGTCACAAAAAAAGTTGGTCATCAAGGACCACTGGAAATTCACTTTTTCACCGCCCCAATAAATAAACCCCCCCATAATTTCACACTTTAAATTTCACACACACACACCCACAAAACCCACACACAACACACACACACACATTCCAGAATCACACAAACACTCCCCCCCCCTCCCAAACCCACAATTTTCACTCCTTCCCCTTTATCCCCCCCCCTCCCCCTGTCACCCTCCCCCCCCCCTAAACCCCTCCCCCTTTTCCTTTATCCCTTTTTCCCCCCTCCCCTCACCCCACTTTCTTCTTACAACATCCATCACAATATTATCCCACAAGTTTCATGTGTTAATACATGATGGCTTATTCATCTAAGGAAGAACTTAATGGATATAGACTTGTCAAGGCTGTTACATCCTGTGGTAGAAAAGTCTTGTACAAGACCTTCCTCTGGGGAACCCAGGATAAACCTTCTTATGATACCCTCAAACAGTACTTGATAAACTCACAAAAAGGAGATGAATTGAGAAAATTTAACACCACTCAAAAGATAATGATTGATCAGAATGCAGATGGATCAAAGTTTGATGTGTCACTACTGTACGTGAGCATCAAAGTAGCGTGTAAGACTGTAGCTCCATACAGTGATCCACTATGGTTTACTACCAGTACACAGATGGAGTACTACGTTACTGCTGTTAAGAACATGAGGAATGATTGTTTTCACGGTCAACTTACAATTGAAGATAAAGATTATCTTGAAAATATGAGGAAACTCCGGGAGTTGTTAACTCGTTGTCTTGAGACATCTGGAGACAGGTATGGGAGAGACGATGCTGAAGTGAAGCAGGAGATCCAGGAGATGAATGATGTCCTGGACAACATCATGAAGGAAATTCTTGGAACGAAAGATATACTAACATCTTGTGGTGATGAAATTAAAAATTTTATGATTAATGACAGTTGTAACAAACTTAAGGAGATTTTCCAGAGCATCACCTATGTCAGTCCAGTGTCTTTTATCACTAGTAACTTGAAACTTAAAGTAGCCGATATCTTTGTAGATATTGAGATCAAACATGGACAACGTGGAGATCAAGGTCAACATATAAGTTATCAACACCTTCTTAAACTTGTTCAAACTACATCAGTACCATCACAACAACAAGGTACATCTACTCAACAACAAGGTACATCTACTCAACAAGGTACATCTACTCAACAACAAGGTACATCTACTCAACAACAAGGTACATCTACTCAACAACAAGGTACATCTACTCAACAACAAGGTACATCTACTCAACAACAAGGTACTACTCAACAAGGTACATCTACTCAACAACAAGGTACATCTACTCAACAACAAGGTACATCTACTCAACAACAAGGTACTACTCAACAAGGTACATCTACTCAACAAGGTACATCTACTCAACAACAAGGTACATCTACTCAACAACAAGGTACATCTACTCAACAACAAGGTACATCTACTCGCCCACATATAATACTGCTGGAAGGTGTGGCTGGTAGTGGCAAGACAACTCTAGTAAAGTTAATATTAGATGAATGGACTCAGGGAGGTCAAGGTAATATTAGTGGCTTAGATAATTACGAGCTTCTACTGTGGGTACAGTGCCGGGACCCAACAATGACCTGCTACCAGCAACTCCTGGACAGACTGATGCCAGAAACAGCCATAAAATTCAAGGAAATTCTTCCGAAACTGATGAAGCTTTGCAAGATCTTAATTATAATTGACGGCCTTGATGAAGACAATGAAAGTTCTAGAAGACTTGTCCAGAGTCTATTGCATGAATTTAAGTACTGTTCTAATATTGCTTTTCTGTGCACTTCACGACCAGAAAAAGTTGAGAACTTTAGGAAAACAATCCCTGCAGAGTATACTGTGCAACATGCAACACTGCATGGTATATCTAGGGAAAATTTAGAACAATTCGTGAGACTGAACCACCAACAAATAATGGTACAAACAGGGAATAACAGAAATACTGAAGAACTGATAAGAAACGTGATCAAGTTAAAAGGACTTCATGAACACTTAAAACTACCAATGAATTTGATTCTTATGATATACATCTGGGACCAAGACCCTGACCAGCTAAACTTAACATCTGTCACTCACACAGAGCTATTTTATAATATTCATCAACTGTGTAAACAAAAGTTAACAGAGAGACTGACCAACCATCAAGGTATAAACAATATGGATTTATCTGACAATTTAAACATAATATTGATGGATATATACAAGACAGCGCTCGAAAGTCTTTCACGTGATCAGTTAGACCTTGAAGTAAACACTTTAAACAATCTTAAAAGAAAATGTGATCAACTGTGCTTACCTTATAAAGAAGTGTTGTCAGCGTTCCTTTGTTTAAGACCAACATGGACGATGCTGGGGATCAAGGAGCAGTACTCAGCTCCTCACAAGGGAATACAAGACTACTTCGCTGCTCTCTATATTGTCAACAATCTTAATAACCCACAGTGTTCTACACCTACACCTGCCTCAGCTACACCTGCCTCTGCCACACCTGTCAGTATCAGGGGAGTGTTGGAAGAGAGCATCAGGTCAGGTGTGGAAGACATGAACAAGTACCAGAATGTTCTGATACATGTGGCTGGGCTGCTGCACCTGGTACTAGACCAGGTACCCGAGACATCTGTACTGGAAGTGGTTCATCTCCTAAAAGAGTCTGATATGAACAACAACAAGTGGCTTGACCTCCTTGACAACACTAAGATGTCTCCAGTAATTGTCAAAGAAATATCTCTCTGCATCAATACTAAAGAAGTATTTGAGGTACTTGATGGATATGTGAGAAGCTACGCAGCTCTCCTGCCACTCCTCAGCTCCTGCAAGGTGAAGATTAATATATACGGTGACCCTGGTGACCTGCCTAGCCTGCCTGACCTGCTGGCTGCCCTCACCAACCACCACTGTACACACCTGGCACTGAGGCACCACTACTATCAAGCTGACGCAACCACCGCTTCTGACGACCATCTGCAAAGTCTACAGCATCGGTGAGTTGTTGTTATTGTTAATAATATTAATGTATATGATAACATTATCCTTATCTTAACATTATTGTTAATGTTAATGTCACTGAATGTAATAACATTGTTTTTCTATTAACATTTTAGGTGTTATGAGCATATGAGAGGTTTTTACAAAGTAGAAGTGATGCAAAGAGGGAGGAATATATGGAGAGCAAAAGAGAGGTGAAGAGAGTGGTGAAGCAATGTAAAAAGAGAGCCAGTGAGAAAGTGGGTGAGATGTTATCAGTAAATTTTGTTGAAAATAAGAAAAAAATTTGGAGTGAGATTAATAAGCTGAGGAAGCCTAGGGAAAGAATGGGTTTGTTAGTTAAAAGCAGGAGAGGAGAGTTATTAAATGGAGAGTTAGAGGTATCGGGAAGATGGAGGGAATATTTTGAGAAATTGTTAAATGTTGATGAAGATAGGGAAGCTGTGATTTCGTGTATAGGACAAGGAGGAACAACATCTTGTAGGAGTGAGGAAGAGCCAGTTGTGAGTGTGGGGGAAGTTCGTGAGGCAGTAGGTAAAATGAAAGGGGGTAAGGCAGCCGGGATTGATGGGATAAAGATAGAAATGTTAAAAGCAGGTGGGGATATAGTTTTGAAGTGCTTGGTGCAATTATTTAATAAATGTATGGAAGAGGGTAAGGTACCTAGGGATTGGCAGAGAGCATGCATAGTTCCTTTGTGTAATGGCTATGGGGACAAAAGAGAGTGTAAAAATTATAGGGGGATAAGTCTGCTGAGTATACCTGGTAAAGTGTATGGTAGAGTTATTATTGAAAGGATTAAGAGTAAGACGGAGAATAGGATAGCAGATGAACAAGGAGGCTTTAGGAAAGGTAGAGGGTGTGTGGACCAGGTGTTTACAGTGAAACATATAAGTGAAGAGTATTTAGATAAGGCTAAAGAGGTCTTTGTGGCATTTATGGGTTTGGAAAAGGCGTATGACAGGGTGGATAGGGGGGCAATGTGGCAGATGTTGCAGGTGTATGGAATAGAAGATAGGCTATTGAAAGCGGTGAAGAGTTTTTGCGAGGATAGTGAGGCTCAGGTTAAAGCATGTAGGAGAGAGGGAGATTATTTCCCAGTAAAAGTAGGCCTCAAACAAGGATGTGTGATGTCACTATGGTTGCTCAATATATTTATAGATGGAGTAGTAAGAGAAGTGAATGCTCGGGTGTTGGCAAGAGGAGTGGGGTTAAAAGATAAAGAATCTAACACAAAGTGGGAGTTGTCACAGTTGCTCTTTGCAGATGACACTGTGTATTTGGGAGATTCCGAGGAGAAGTTGCAGGGAGAGAGTAGGAGGAGGTAAATGTATTCAGATATTTAGGAGTGGACGTGTCAGCAGATGGGTCTATGAAAGATGAAGTGAATCACATAATTGATGAGGGGAGAAAGGTGAGTGGTGCACTGAGGAGTTTCTGGAGATAAAGAACTTCATCCATGAAAGCAAAGACGCGAATGTATGAGAGTACAGTTATACCAACGCTCTTGTATGGGTGTGAGGCATGGGTTGTGAATGTTGCAACAAGGAGAAGGCTGGAGGCAGTGGAGGTGTCATGTCTGATTGCAACGTGTGGTGTGGTGCAGAAAATCTGTAGTTTGGAGATTAGGAGGAGGTATGGAATTACCAAAACTATTATCCAGAGGGCTGAGGAAGGGTTATTGAGATGGTTTGGACATGAAGAGAGGATGCAACGAAGTAGAATGACTTCGAGAGTGTATAAATCTGTAGCGGAGGGAAGGCGGGGTAGGGGTCGGCCTAGGAAAGGTTGGAGGGAGGGGGTAAAGGAGGTTTTGTGTGCAAGAGTGCATTAGCGTGTTAGATAGGTGCGAATGGAGACAAATGCTTTTTAGGACTTAACGTGCTGTTGGAGTGTTAGCAAGGTAACATTTATAAAGGGATTCAAGGAAACCGGAAGGCCGGACTTGAGTCCTGGAGATGGGAAGTGCAGTGTCTGCACTCTGAAGGAGGGGTGTTAATGTTGCAGTTTAAAAACTGAAGTGTAAAGTACCCTTCTGGCAAGACAGCAATGGAGTGAATGATGAAAGTTTTTTTTTCGGGCCACCCTGCCTTGGTAGGAGACGGCCGATGTGTTAATAAAGAAATAAGAGGTGTTAACATTGTTGTTGGTATTACCACAAGAACATAAGATAGAAGGAACACTGCTGCACGCCTACTGACCCATGAGAGGCAAGTCCAATTCTCCCACCAGCTTAAGCCAATGCCTTAGCCTAGTCAGGTCAGGTCACATTCACTTAAGGGAGGAGCACGGTATCTGACCTGGTAGCACAAGCTAGTCAGGTCCAACTCACACCCACCCACACCCAATCATGTATTTATCTAACCTATTTTTAAAACAACACAAGGTCTTAACTTCTATGACGGTGCTCGGGAGTTCGTTACACTCATCCACAACTCTGTTACCAAACCAGTGCTTTCCTATATCCTTCCTGTATCTGAATTTTTCCAGCTTAAAGCCATTGCTGCGAGTCCTATCTAGACTAGGTATTTTTAGCACGCTATTTGCATCCCCTTTATTAATTCCTGTTTTCCATTTATACACCTCAATCATATCCCCCCTAATTTTACACCTTTCTAGAGAGTGCAGATTCAGGGCCCTTAGTCTATCCTCATAGGGAAGATTTCTGATACATGGAATCAACTTTGTCATCCTCTCTTGCACGTTTTCCAGAGCATTTATATCCATTCTGTAATAAGGTGACCAGAACTGAGCAGCAGCATCTAAATGAGGCCTAACCAAGGATATATAGAGTTGAAGAACAACCTGAGGGCTTCTATTATTTATACTTCTTGATATGAAGCCAAGGATTCTGTTAGCTTTATTGCGAACACTAATGCACTGTTGTCTTGGTTTTAGAATACTGCTAACCAGAACTCCTAAATCCTTTTCGCATTCAGTAATATTATAATATACATTATTTAGTTTATGTGTCATGATTATTTTCCTGTACAACATTTAGAACCTTGCATCTGCCACTTCTCTGACCATTGCATCAGTCTACTCAAATCATCCTGGAGTGCTCTAATGTCCTCACTAGAATGAATTGGACTGCCTATTTTGGTGTTATCAGCATATTTGCTTATGTCGCTATTTATTCCCTCATCTACGTAGGGGCCCAACACTGACCCCTGTGGAGAACCGCTTGTGAAGTGCCCCCAGCCTCTCTGCTGCCTATTTGTCAACCATGCTTCCACGAAGGAAAAAATTTCTCTTGTTATTCCTTGTGCCTTAATTTTCCTCAACAGCCTCTGATGTGGAACTCTATCGAAAGCCTTACTGAAGTCTGTATACACAATATCATATTCAATACCATGATATACCTACTCAAATACCTTAGTGAAATAAGTTAGCAAATTTGTAAGACAGGAACGCCCCTTCGTAAAAGCGTGCTGAGATTCATTAATCAATTTATGCCTTCAAGATGGCTACGAATTGCCTCGGCAATTATTGATTCCATAAATTTTCCCACTATAGAGGTAAGGCTTATTGGTGTATAGTTCGAACCTAAGGACCTGTCACCTGCCTTGTAAATTGGTATTACATTTACCATTTTTAACTTGTCTGGCACTATGTCAGTTTGTAGTGATATATTGAAAAGATTAGCCAAAGGTTTGCTAAGTTCCTCTTTACATTCCTTTTACATCCTTGCCAACAGTTCATCAGTTCCTGGGGATTTCTTAGGTTTTAACTTCTCTATTTGTCTGAAGACCATGTCACTATCGTCCTGCTCTACATAATTTATTATTTCTAGAATTTTGCTAGTATCTTCCTGAGTAAAAACTGAGAGGAAGTAAGAGTTGAAAAGTTCACACATTTTCTTATTCCTGTCAGTGATCTGGCCTGAGTTACTCTTAAGTGGGCCTATCTTGTCCCTAATCTTGCTTACATGAAAGAACCTTTTGGGTTAATCTTTGAATCCCTTATTAATTTAGCCTCATAATCTCTTTTTGCTTTTCTTATTCCTTTCTTTATTTCTCTCTTTAATTGAATATATTGATTTCTTAACTGCCCATCCCCTCTTTTGATACGCCTGTATATGCCTCTCTTTTGACCAATGAGATGTTTTAATCTATTGTTTATCCATTTGTGATCATTTTTGTTAGATCTAATTATCCTACTCGGAACAAAAGTTGTCTGGGCAGCTAGAACTATGCTCTGAAAAACGTCATATTGGCAACCAAGATCACCTACCTAGCCCATAGTCAGGACATCCCAATTTAGCCCACCCAGGTAATTTTTCAGTCCCATGAAATCCGCCAAGTGAAAGTCTGGAACAGAGACTTGATTGCAATTATCCGGGTAACTTCATGATATACAGTGGACCCTCAATTAACGCCTGCATCGGATAGCGCCAAAATCGGATAACGCATCACTTTGGTGTAAAAAAAATGGCTCGGATGACACCTAAAAACTCGGTTAGGAGCTCTTGTCCTTGCATACATATCATGTTTGCCAAAGAATTGGTCCCAGTTATCAATGAATAGGATTGCAAGTTCCTTGCAGTACCTGTCTAGCCAGCAATTTATACCAATTGCCCTAGACATCCATTCATTGCCCACTCCCCTTCTAGGCAAGATGCTGCATATTATTTGGATTCCTTCCTTAGACCTAACTACATCTATGGTTGACCTGTACTTATCCAGCATCTCCTGTCTCATGCCCTTCCCGATGTTATTTCCACCAGCACTAAGACAGATAATGGGCTTGTTCCCATTATCTGACATAATATTATCCAACCTGCTGACTATGTCACCAGCACCAGCTCCTGGGAGGCACACTCTCTGTCTGACCTTTCTATCTCTGTTATAAAAAGCACAGGCCATATAACTTACCTGAGAATCTCCCTCAATCATAATGTTCTTTCTTTGATTAGCAGGAAAGTCAGTGGCACCTTCAACCTCACTAATCACTGAAGTACACTCGTTCTGGAGAACAGAGAATCTATTTCCTATCATCACATCGTCTCTATTAACCTTTCCTATCATCCTTCTTCCTGAATTGTGAACCACTTTCCACTTAAAGCAGCTGTTTGGCTAACAAGTGAAATGTGGGGCACCATACAGTGAGCGTGTAAAAGTTAATAAGCAAAAGGAGAAAGGAAAAATAAAATATATAACAAGGGAAGGTGGCAGCAGTAGGCCTGCTGAAGCAGTGACTTCACAACAAGTTGTGTGCCATTATACATATAAAGTGAAGTGTATATAATGTGAAGTGTATACTATCATAAGTGAAAAGTGCAATCGCGTGAGGAACGAGGGATGTATGAGCACATGTGGCTATAATCAACACGGGTGAAGGATCTCCAAAATAGGGATTTAAGGCCTACATACGACGACTTCGTCATCAGCATCTGGCAACTTGTCACCGCACCGTTGTCAGTGCAAGTATCACTCACCTATTGTGGTTTGCATGTTGCAGGCTATGGCTTCTGTCCTTGCATCACTGTTAGATACTGATCACTCACTCCTGCAAGCTATTACCGGAATTAGAGTAGAAATAGCATAGATAAAGTGAAGACAGTGTTGACGGGTGTGAGGAGGACAGCAGTCTAGCGAGGGGTAACATAGGGGTAAGGTAGTATTACTACCAGTAGTTACTAGCAGTAAGAATGTTTAGGAAGCTAGGAAGTCCTCTCTCAATGTGAACAAGGAATAATTGATACTTAAATCCAGAAAGGGCAATAAGTGGCGAGAGTAGCATAACTAGGAAAGACAGCTGGGACTAAATTTTGAGCCTACACGACAGAGAGGTATAACGGATCTTTAAACCACACCACCTACCCCCCCTAACCATCCCTCCCTCACACACACACACACACACACACACACACACACACACACACACACACACACAGTGGTAGTGACAAAGTCAGTGAACAAACCTACGAGTGATAACTATAGTTATTAGTTGAAAAAATACGAGGGGAAACCTAAATTCAGTATTTTCTTTTAAAAGTGCCAAACCGTTGTGGATCTACTAGGCACTGTTGCCACACAGATACAAACATAAAAATATCAAAGTGAGTGTGGAAACGGGTGATCAAGAATTACCAGCGTTTGGTTAACAAGTGAAATGTGGGGCACCGTAATGTGAGAGTGAAAAAGTTAACAGGCAAAAGGAGAAAGAAAAAATAAAATATACAACAAGGGAAGGTGGCAGTAGGCCTACTGAAGCAGTGACGTCACAACAGTTTGTATGCCATTATACATATAATGTGTAACACCGAATGTGAAGTGTATTCTGTAATAAGTGAAAAGTGAAATCACTTGAGGAACGCGGGATGCATGAGCATATATGATTACAAACATCACGGGTGAAGGAGTTACAAAATATTGAGAGAAGGCCTATGTACGACCACTACGTCATCAGCTTCTGGCAACTTGTCATCACACCACTGTCAGCGCAAGTATTCCACCTGTTGAGGTTGCATATTGCAAGATTGAGTCTGGTCCTGCATCACAGTTAGATACTGGTCACTCACTCCTGCAAGCCATTACCAGAATTAGAGTAGAAATAGCATAGAGGAGAGTGCAAGGTGTAAAGCGGTAGTGAGGGATATGTCAGACACTTAAGCTGAGACAAGCTAAATTTTACAACCTAGCTACTTTCTGAATTTTAGAAGTAGAATCGATAAGTGTTACAAGTATTGGTAAGCTTAGAATTACTGGTATCTACCGGTATTTATTAGCAGTATGAATACTTAGAAGTGGGGGCACACACACACACACACACACACACACACACACACACACACACACACACACACACACACACACACACACACACACACGCACACACACACATGCACACACACACATACACATACACACATACACATACACACACACACACATACACACACACATACACACACACACACACACACACACACACACACACACACACACACACATACACACACACACACACACACACACACACACACACACACATACACACACACACACACACACACACATACACACAGTTCCTCACAAGAGGTTACTGAAAAAGCTAGAAGATCAGGCACACATAACAGGAAAGGCACTGCAATGGATCAGAGAATACCTGACAGGGAGGCAACAACGAGTCATGGTACGTGACGAGGTGTCAGAGTGGGCGCTTGTGACAAGCGGGGTTCCACAGGGGTCAGTCCTAGGACCTGTGCTGTTCTTGGTATATGTGAACGACATAACGGAAGGGATAGACTCAGAAGTGTCCTTGTTTGCAGATGATGTGAAGTTAATGAGAAGAATCAAATCGGATGAGGATCAGGCAGGACTACAAAGAGACCTGGACAGGCTGCAAGCCTGGTCCAGCAACTGGCTCCTTGAGTTTAACCCTGCCAAATGCAAAGTCATGAAGATTGGGGAAGGGCAAAGAAGACCGCAGACACAATATAGTTTAGATGGCCAAAGACTGCAAACCTCACTCAAGGAAAAAGATCTGGGGGTGAGTATAACACCGAGCATATCTCCTGAGGCGCACATAAATCAGATAACTGCTGCAGCATACGGGCGCCTGGCAAACCTACGGATAGCGTT
>NC_069437.1:42471744-42492845 GCF_026875155.1 Cherax quadricarinatus | reverse complement strand
TGAATAAAGATTCCCAATGCTGCAAGTGTCTCTCTCACTTTTGGAAATTGATAAGATGGCCGATATTTTAATGAGAAAAAAGGAGAAGCAAAAGGAAAATCAATATCCAAATCCGCCAGAGACGTTAAGAAACACTTTATAGACTCAGGAAAGTAAAAAAGGGTAAAGTGAACTAGGAAATGACACAGCAAAGCTAGATCCATTCATGGTTTCAAAAGCAAACGTGAATGTCTCACTACACGTGATTCTGAGTAATAATCTCTTGGTAAGAGCACATTCGTCGTGAATAAGACATTCAGAACACGGTTTGTAGCCATCAGTACCTCGTGTCTCAGTAAGGTAACACTGTAGGATTGATTTGCCAGGACCACTGCACTACTACTGCCCCCCCCCCACTTCACTATTTTTCAAAATTAATATTATAATATATATATATATATATATATATATATATATATATATTATATAATATTTTATATTAATATATATATATATTATATATATATATATATATATATATATATATTAATAATATATATATATATATATGCAATAAGATCACAGTAAACGGGTGATTTGGGAATATGAAAAACAACCACTCTGAAAAAATAGAGAAATTCCAAGCGCTTTCGTGACTACTCACATTATCAAGGAACTATAAAAAGTAAAGCATAAAAGGGAAAAGCATACAGGTGCTGGCCAGACCCCTTATAAGCTTCCTTGGATGCTTTACTTTCATAGTTCCTTGATAATGTGAGTAGTCACGAAAGCGCTTGTAATTTCTCTATTTTTTCAGAGTGGTTGTTTTGCAAAATTCTATAAAAATTAATATATATAATAATATATATAATATGGGAGAGAGAGAGAGAGAAGAGAGAGAGAGAGAGAGAGAGAGAGAGAGAGAGAGAGAGAGAGAGAGGAGAGAGAGAGAGAGAGAGAGAGAGAGAGAGAGAGAGAGTGAGAGAGAGTGAGTGAGTTTTTATGTTGATCGGGCGCAGAGAAAATGCATATTTTAACCTTAAATCTCAATTTATTACACTAACACTCAAGTTGGGAGATTCACTTTTGTTCAGTAACTTGACGTGTTAGAGCGAGAAGTGAACGTGGATGGGGTGAGGGGGACGTATAAGCGGGGTAAATTCAGTATCAGCCAAAATTTTTTGACACGATCACCCCCTCGAACTAGTACGGAAGTTGGCCTTGTAACACCTGCATTTTAACGTGATAATCAACCGTTTACGCGGACATAAATTAAAAAATGACTACTAACACTGTTATTACATTCAGAGGGAGCACTAAACTCGTAGAGATGGGAAATGGTGAAGACAAAAAGTCGTAGAGTGGAGGCTGTGGGCCACGCAAGCGCATCCTGTCTTACAACCTGGTGTTGCTCTCGTAATCTGTGGTCAGCGTTAACGCAGTATATTGTGAAAGGACGCTTTTCGTCCCACTACGCACTAGGGTGACCATTAACTTTCCCCAGCGTGTTACCATATTCCTCCCCCTACATTCATATCCAGCATGTATTTTAGATATCCACTGGGTTAACTACAAGGCCTTGTAGTCAAGAATAAGCAAGAGTGTGCATGTGTAGTAGCAGTCTTGCCAAGACTGACCAAGGCACCAAGCTAATTCTGAGTCAACCTCCCTGACACCATCCTTGCAATACCACAACCCAAATAATTTACTAGCTTATTTACACAGTAGTGCAGGAGACAGTCTACCAAGCCTTCCCGCCCCTGTGTATAAGTCAAGAGACACACTCACTCTCCCGACTGACCTTCCAATATTCACAGGGTAAGTACTGGATTTACCACCTTTTATATTTATTATTCATGCTACAAATTTTATAAACTTTCGTTATATGGCAGAGACATTAAAATACTACAGTAATTCAAGGGTGAAGAGGTAAAGAGCAACAACACACCAGGAAAGCCATGAATATTTAATTTATATTGTGCATAGTTTTGTGAAGAATGTCCTAACCTTGTCCCTGTGTGGTTCTACAGTGTTGTTAACACTCCTCGCTGTACATCCAATGAACAGCTAAACTTTTTGCTGCTAGGTCGCGTAAATACGGTGTCAGGAAAACATGTTGCATTTGTTTTTTTAGTCAAGACGCTCCCAGATCACTCTTGCTCCAACCAACCAGTTTTGTGATGAATGAATTAACTCATGTATCTTAGACTTTTTCCTTCGAAGTGTGCCTTCCAGGTGGCGCTTGAGAACGACCACTAGAATGTT
This sequence comes from Cherax quadricarinatus, assembly GCF_026875155.1. NCBI lineage: Eukaryota > Metazoa > Arthropoda > Malacostraca > Decapoda > Parastacidae > Cherax > Cherax quadricarinatus. The sequence continues at coordinate 42,490,601 of NC_069437.1, read as the reverse complement.
GTGGGAGGGGTAGCAACCCCCTTCCACACGACTTGCAGTATGAGAGGGCCCCGATTTCAGCCATGCTTCAACCAAGGAGTTAATTTATCTTCCTATGTCATGTATCGGTACTTTCATCAGTCTCCTGTATGTAACTTTATGAAAGGGCCTTACTGTGAAGTCCATATTAGCCCCCCCCCCGACCCCCCTAAATAATATCATGCGCTTTTATCTTAGTTCTACCGCCCTCGAATACCTTTGTGGGAAAAAGGTTAGATGATTTCTTAAGAAAAGCGTCTCTTTTGGTAAACTGCTGAATTTCTTTATCTAATCTTCTATTTTGTATAAGGTGACTTTAATAGCATCAGCAATTATTGATTCCATATACTTACCCACCACCAAGGTTAGGACCGACTGGTCTAAGATTCTGAAGCTAAAGACTCGATATATCGCTTGTAATTAGTATCATAAAATGATTGGTCGGTTTATTGAAACTTTATCAGACTATCAGCAACATTTGTTTTCAAGACCTAGGGCCACTGGCAACACATGTCCTTTGAAGGAGTTATCCTCCGACATACATAGTATGTCTTACGTTAAGGAGCCAATATATATACTGATAGCGGTTAAAAATTTCTAGGGCCAGAGAGGCGTTGCTCACAGGCCTGAGCCTATTTATAGGAATCAAAAGCAGAACTCGGCTAGGATTTGTCCCTCTATTTACTGTCGTAACTATTTACAGTTGTCAGCGACTGTACCACCAACCTCCACTGGAGTCTCTTATTTTGTTGAATAAATATTTTCTAGTATCCTTTCGACAAGACTTTCCGCAAAACTGTAGCCACGTTCTTTTCTGTGATGTTATAAGAAATCTTCCTTAAATATTTCTTCGTGTCTTTTCTCCCTTCTATTGATAGTACCAGTTTAGAAATGAAGCTGCTGGAATTTCAAGATTCGCAAGTGAAAATACTTCAAAAAAGCAATACATGGATGAAGGAAAAAATGTGAAGGCGCGGGGACCTGAAGCTCAACTCTTCAAAAGGACAAGCTGAACCTGCACGCTTCATATTTTACCATTAAAAAAACAGAAAAGTAAATCTTGCTACTGTAAAAACTGCCTGGGGTGCTTTATATAAAAGACTGTACCATCTCACATGGATTCTGTACCGATTGCACCGGACAATGCAGAGGACTCTTTACTTCAATAACAGTGACAGAGCTATGAAATCTTAGTTTACGGTGTTGATGCATTTTTATTTATTCGTAAGGTCACCTGTGCCAGTAAATATCCTGGTGGGGCGACGTGGACAACATGTGACTAGTTTTGAGAGTTTCTACTGTCGACAGTTCGGCTAGAGTCAACTTTATTGTTCAGTGTCTTGTCAACAGGTTGTTGCTATCAGCGGACCTACATAGCCTCACAATATTGTGGTAATTTTTTTTTTTTTTTGCAGACAGAAGAAGAAACTGGTCCAGTTTAGTTCTAAAAACTACCAAGGCAGAGTTTGAGATACTGGAGTAAAAAAACCACACATCCAGTGCTGAATTATCAAAAGGTACAGCATATACGAGCTACGAAAAACTTTAGTGACGCGAAGATTTTTTTTTTTACTTTCCTAAAAATTTGGAAAAGGAAACTAGTAAAATAAAACTTCATACTTGATTTGATGAAATTCCCACTCCATGTTCCGACGGCTGGTCTGTCTTCCTCATTAATACAAAAACTGGAATGACCTTACCTTTTCAATCTGCAGTTTTGTTTCTATTTCCGGACTTAGGTATGCACATACCCACCCCCCTACTCTCCACAGCAGTCCAAAATCCTAACCCCTGCCCCCCATCAGGCACATTCCCCCCGCTCACCACCTCCACATACGCAACTCGCACACACTCACCCAATGCATGTGTTATAAGATAATTATTCACAGGGCCGTAGTTTTTCATATTAATATAAACTGGATTTTTTTAAGGAAAGTATATATTTGGGTTCAACACGGCAGGACGTGATGGGGTACACGTGTGTGGTGGGAGGGAAGGTAAGTTTCGTAATACAACAGCAGTATAGACCCTCTCTGTCACACTCGCTACAAAAACACAAAGGTTAGACTCGTGTCTTCCTCTTTTGCTGTTCCACCCTGCTCTTTCTTCTTTCATCATCCTCATTTCTCTCCTGCATCTGCTTCCTTTACATCTATAAAAGGTGTGAGATCAACCAGCTGTAATTACACAGACAACTCAGTTTCTCCTTATATATACGTATTTTTTTCTCGAGTGAAAAACTGTTTCCTACTCCCTATTTGTTCTTATAGTTTCCTGGTTGAGGGTGTGGCGTTGACGGAGGTGTTGTGAAACTTGCCAGGGATAGCGGCCTCAGTGGTGTAATGTTCTCAGTGAGTTAATAATTATAATCTTTATTTCTTCAAGTACATGTACAAGGTATACAGGTCTAGCTGACATCAATGACATACTGCTATATAGAATTTCGGGCAAATTAGGTCAATTTTGTCCCCAGGATGCTACTCACACCTATTTTACTGATAGAGGAAATGGACAGCAGACGCTAAGCGAAAACTTGTCCTAATATTTCTAGCATACCGGGGTTCGACCCCGGGGACTTCAGTACGTGTGTGGAGTGTAATAACAATCGAGCTACGCGGAACACCTTACATGGATGCACGTCTGTGTTTAATTGCTACCTAAGTCAGGCCCGTCCATCATACAAAACATAACGAAAGTGTGATTACCAAGGTCGATAGTTTCCCCCCTCCTATAAATACAGTAGGACCCCGTATCCTCAGGTAAGTAAGTAAGTAAGTTATTCAGGTATATACAAAATAGTTACATAGTAATTATCATACATAGCAGGAATATGTGTAGAGAAACTAGGACCCCAGGAATAACACAAAAAAAAGTAAGTCAGAGTGACTTATTTCCATTGGGGTCCTTTTACCTATTTTTATAATATAAGGTGTATATTATTTTCTTATATTCTACAATGAAAGATAAAGTATAACATCTTATTATCATACTAAAAAGACTATCATACTACACCAGGTCATGAAGACTATCTACTATACGAGGGTTTCTTTATAGGAATATGGTTTAAATTTACAAGATTGTTTAGATAAAAAATAAATTCATTCCCCTCCCTATATTGTAGCTACATTCATCTGACAACCTTTTGGCATCTCTTGAATGGTTACATGCTATGATGGCTTTGACATGTGGGGCAGTCTGTTCCATTCCTTATTGCTGGACAATAAAAGGTGTTTGAAGCCTGGCCACTGACTGTGGGGTTACTACAAAGTTGTGCTCTCTCCCCTAGTACTATGATTGCTTTGGTTCCCAAAACCTTGAAAAATTGACAGCAGATATTTGGACATTGTTTGGTGGCTATTTTTTTAAAAATGATATAGCTTCAGTTGTTTTACTCTGTACTTCAACATTCAGCTTATCCAACTGCTGTAATTCATCCGGCTTCATGTTCCTTGGTAACCAGCCCCCTGGATGAATCTTACGATTTTGTTATCGGTTGTATTTTGCAGGTCTATCTTTCAGGTTTTTTTGTCAAGGCAGGAAGTTCCAAGAAGAGAAGCGTTAATCCATATGGCATTGTATAAAGGTGCTAGACTTAGGGTCCTGCGAGCTCAGTAGGTAGACACTGTTGCTTGTCTATTCAGGAACTTCAGTTGGATTCGTTTTCTTTTACTAAACTGTTCCCCTATCAATTCTCCTGACATGCAGGGTCAAAGGGGGGATTCCCAAATATTTACTGATGGAAACCAAAAGTGATGGGTCCCCATTACATTGAACATTAAAATTATTTACCCTTTTTCAGTTTATGTTTCGTGCCAAAAAGAGAATGGCTTCAGTTTTCCCTAGGTTGTAAGATTGTTTGTTGTTACTAACCATTTGCTGCAGGACTCCAGTTCAGTGTTAAAAAAACATTAGCAATCATCTTGTGGGTCTTTAACTGACACTAAAACGAGCACTGTCATCTGCATAAGTGGAGTTTGACACTTGGACACTGATAGGCAATATATTGACATAAACATAAGAATAATAATGGGACCCAGAATACACTCTTGGGGAACTCCAATGTTAATCGGCAGGGGGTTCCTGATTGTTTTGTTGATTTTGACTATTTGTCTCCTGTTGCGTTGGTAGGACTTAAACCAGTCTACTGAACTATACAGAATTGGCTTTGAGTTTATTACATTAATTTATTGTGGTTGCAAGTTTCGAAGGCCTTTTGCAGGTCTAAGGTTACCATACCTATGAGGTTCCCTTTGATCATTTCAGTTCTAGGTAATCCATCTGATTTAATAAGGAAGGATGTCGGTGTGGTAGGATATTTCTAAAAGCCCGATTGATAGCTATGGAGAATTGTTGTCATCATTTAAGGTTACTTAACTACTGGAATACATTGCCCTCTCTATAATTTTAGATTTATACTGAGTTATAACAGGCCTATAGTTGCTTACATCAGACTACTAATTTTTCTTGAGATAGGAGTACACTCTGGCCTCCTTGAACCTTTCGGTACGGTATTTGTGGTGATTGATAGATTTATTATTGGAGCATAGGGATTGGACAGTTCGAAGCCCCATCTTTTAGGCAACTTAGACGGGATGTTTCAGGGCCTGTGTCTTAGTTGGGTTTACTGCTTAGTTTCTTTTTGATTAAGTATGAGATACACTTACTAGTTGGACCAAAACTGTTTGGGGTTACATTTATTGGTATAGTATGTTTGAAACTTTCAGAGTCTGTGTTAAAGGTATTTGATGCAGCTGGTTGTTTACTTACTTAGTGTTGATGACAATAGATGTGAGTAGGAATATTAAAGCAATTTGGCCACCTTACGATGTTTCGTGGCATACCTCATTATCGATAGTGGACTGTACTATTGTTCCATGTTGACCTATCTACTGGCTTAGGCCTTTACCCCAACTGTTTTAGTTGTTGCCGAGCTTTCTGGGGTTATGCTTATACTCTTCAATTTTTGAGCAGTAGTGCTTTGCCTTTGTCCTTTTGTAAGTTCTCTGTGTACTTGTTATCCTCACCCTTTGGAATTCATTTAAGTGCTGCAATATCCTGTATGTTTGCTTTAAATTCTTTTTAGCTGTGGTCTCTTGAATTTTCATATTTATATATTCAGTAGTCATCCATGGTTTCAGTTCTTAGTTTTTAATCTAACCTCTTTAACTGGTGAAGTCATTATAAGGATGGTAGTGAATATTGTTTTGAATTTTTTCCCAGGACATCGTTTACGTCCGTGCAACTCATCTCAGTCCAGTCACATTTGTGTAGCTATTTTTACCAGTTTTCTTTACTGTAGTTTCTAGTGACATAATTTTTTATTTGTCCTGGTGTAGGCTATATCCTATCCCTAGTGATTTTCTGGTGCTGTAAATGATGAAATGATCACTAAAGAACTGTGGTAATCGACGCATGACTGACTATTGTTCTCAGAGCGTTACAAATATGGTCAATTAGGGTGGCTGAGAACTGTGTGATCCGGGTTGGAGTATTAATTAGTTGAGTGTTAACTATTGAATCCACAGAGTTTGCTTATACATTTTGCATAGCCCGTTTATTTTGCTGCTAAAACAGGATATTGAAGTCGCCCAGTATTGTCTCGCAATTGTTTTCACACTCCGGACAGACTATGGAAAAGTCTTCTAAGGAATGGTCTGGGTAGGAGGGCACGGTAATAGTTACCTACTAAGAGGGTTTGGTCTTAGGAAGCAGCACTTCAAACCATGAAGTCTCCAGTTTCATTGTTATTAATCAGGTCTTGGGTTGTAAGCGAAGTCATTTCTAATGTAGAACATACTCCTCCACATTTCTGTTTCTATCTAAGCGTATTTATATTGTGGGACCATCTATTTTGACTCGTCGTCAGTCACCGTTATCATCCAACAAAAGCATTCAGAGATGGTTAATAATTGCAGCCCTAATTTTGATTAGCTAGAATTCTAATCTCTGCCAATTTAGGAAGAGTGATCTTGCATTGATATGTATAAAGTGAAGGCCCCTGTTTATAAAACAATCTAATCTCAATATATTGGGCAATGGGTCATTTGTATTAATATTAGGAAAATCAAATGTCATCACTGCTAAAGGGTAACTGTTGCCAAAGTGCATTGTTACACACAAAACTAATTCTGGCACCGTTGCTATAATTGTACATTCATCCATCATGCCACCCTCCCCTTACACATTTTACATAAGGTGCCTTTTCTGTTTTTCATGCGTACTTGAGTACAGTGTATGCACCTGTTTGGTAGTGTTTGAGATATAATGGCGGTATTGTCTCACATTGACCTATGTATGCTTTACATTGGAGTTTAAGGTTATCATTCCTAGCACTTAGACCTGCAGTATCGCCCGTCATTTATCTGTTCTGTTTTTGCATCTGCACAAATAGTTTGAGGTCCTGGATTCATTTGGATATCACCACTTAAGAGCGCTACAATAAGTGCTGTGTGCCACTGTTTTTGTTTGGGTATGCGTGTTGCCATACCTTGCAGCGATAGTGACATTTACTTTTCTGGTAGGATGGAAACTGTTGGGCTTTACTGTCCAGGGTCGCTGTTAATCCCATTCACTTTTCCAGCCCACATGATATGGATTTCTTTCTTCATGGAATTGAACGAAGGAATTATAAATATAATTATGCAGCTTGTACCCCCTAATGCCTGCCTTTTCATCTTTCGCTATTACTCATTATACAATAATATTTATTTCTCTTTTCCAGTCCCTAGTACACTTTAGTTATCTGCTTTAGCAATCACCATGAAATTTCTTGTAAAATGTCTCTTTCGAAACCACTTCTTCACTGACTCACTTTTTCCCTTAACTTCACAAAACCCTTTACAGTTTACCCCCCTTTTTACAACACTCACTTCCCAATCTCCACCCCGTACCTTCACAGTATGGCTCCCAATATTAACTTCTTACTCCTTTCCTTTTCTGGTAGTTCAGAAAGGGTTAATCAATGGTTTTATCCTTCCAAATCACCCATAATTCCTTTTATCGGGGGTTGTGTCGGTGTTGTTTGTTCCTGTCCTGTTCTGCTGACTCAGACAGTTTTAAAACTCTGAGGGGAGTATAGCCAACTACAACCTGACTTTCCTTGGAGTTTTTAGATTATTTTGGCTTTTTTGCTATGATTCTCTCATGTACTATGGTCAGCTGTTGATAGGTCTGCTACTAAAACATTGACCTTGACTGTTTAACTACTCACTCTTTCTCACGTCTGGCCACTGAGGGATATCCGACCTATAACCTTGGAGTTGTACTGTTGATTGACGATGTCTCCTGTGTTTCCCTACTCGTTAGCACTGTTTACAGGTGATATGATGGTTGGTGTGGTACAGATTGAATGCTACTGTCAACAGAATGAACGTAGTAAAGATGTGAATTTCACTTCGCTAGTTGTAGTCTGGCAGTAGCGGCTGTTTGGATGCTCGAGTCAGCCATGTTTCAATTGCCTCAATTCGTTCCCTCGTTAGATAATGATAAGAATAAGATTTCGTTTCGGATTTTTAAACCCGGTGGGTTAGCCACCGGATAACCCAATGAAAGTCTCATGTGCGTCCTTCGAGGACTGTCTTAACTTATTTCCAATTGGGGTCACTTAATCTTGTCCCCCAGGGATGCGACCACACCAGTCGACTACACCCAGGTACCTATTTGCCTGCTTGTGTGTACAGGTCCAACAAGGTGTAAGGAAACGTGTCGACATTGTTTTCCACCGCGGGAATCACAAAACCCGGGCCCTCCGTGTGTGAAAGCGGGAGCTTAGCCACCAGGCCACCGGCACTGAAGCCGTCATGTTTTTACTGTTTCGGTTATCCGCTTTTACCGTGGCCGGAAAATAATCCTTAATTTTGCTAATAATGGCCTCGAAGTGCAAATAGTAAAGATCGGTGACAGTTTCTTCAAAGACTAAGTTAAGCAAATGAATAGTGCTTCCTTTCAGTGATAAAAGAGCTAATTCTTCATTTGTGCGTCATTATCAATAAATGCTTATCACACGATGTTGGTTTTGTAATAATAAAAAAAAAGGACATATTATATAGGGTTCGCTACTGATCCGTGGCAGGACTGCTAAACTACACCTCCGCTGGATTCGGCTGTGGGGCGGGTGGGGGGGGTCCTACTGTATACATAAATACACTCACCGACAGTATGAGCGTCGGACTGTCCTAAAATCAATTTACGGATCGCGGTTCGAGCTCCATGTCGACCACCGTTGCAGGAAAATGGACGCTGTTTGTAAACAGTTTGGAAAAATTTAATTTTCTATTCGGAAGAGGACTTGACCTAGTGATTTGTGGTCTTCGGGGTTTGTTCAGCTACTAACCCATAATCACGTTCGAGTCATGTATTCCCAACTCCTTTCACACTGTTGGATTTGCATCTGATTTTAGGTACATCCCATTCTCTCTAATTGTGTTCAGTTATTACCACCGTAACAGTTAAGAACTTCATATAAAAACTGGTTCATTCTGGAATCAGTTTCCAACTGTACTCCATTTCTCCTATTTCCCACCTTTCACAGTCTCCTCTTTATGCAATTTGGCGATACTCTTGCGTATATCGTTGTGGTGATCAGTCTCTTCTGTGGGGGGTTGGGTGGGGGGGGGGTTGCTTGTTTTTAGAACTATGTACTCACGCGTTACGGTCTTCTAATATAAGAGACAAGCATGGTGGAAGATCTTTAAGTCTTCGGAGCTATGAATCCCACCCTGGTGCTGCGCTACTAAAAAAAAAAAAAAATGGACCGTAAAGGTTTTGAGTATTCCGAATAATCTTTGTGGGTGGAAAACAGTATGTGTCCGACTCCAAATTTGTGGGTAGTTGTAGGTATTAAATGTCGCACACTATTTGCTCTTGTGTTCACTTTACCTAACGTCATTTATCTTATGTCCATCCAGTTGTTTTTATTTTCTCACCTTGAAAGTTGTTTCATTTTAAAGATGGGATTTTGTTTCATGCCCATTAAGTCTCCTTTCGAAGGGGAAATGGGGAGGAAGGAAGATAAATGCTAAGAAACTGTTTGCTAGCTGGATAAACAATGAGTAACATTTTTAGAGAAATTCAGTGGAAACCAATTAATACTTGAACCCTGATGGTGGAAAGTAGTGTTTGAAGCCTGGAGGAGGGGTGGGATAATGCAGTTTGGAGGGGATCTGACTGTATTGTCGGCGCGCCTCTGGCAGAACAGTGCTAAAGAGAGTGATCTGTGAAAGTGTTTCTTCTTTTTAGGGTCACCTTACGCGGTGGGAGACGGCCGGTGTTAAACAAATGGAAGGAACATGTAGTAACATCAAAATATTTTTTCGTCCCATTCAAACAAAAATATGAAGATGATAGAAAAATCTAGTTTAGTGGCTCTTTCATATTTTGTGTGTCGGTTGAAAGCTTAAATAAACGTGAAAGAAATATACAGTTATACTACCGTGTATAACCCACAAGTTGGAGAGAACCTTCAGGCGATGTTTAGGCAATGATGTATTCTACTGTAATGTCACGGACTATGAATATGAGCGACGAGAAGTATGCACGTTTCTTTCTTTGTAGCAGGGAGGGAGAAAAAAAAAAACCCGAGAAAATTCGTGTTTGACAATCAAAAGATTATAAGGACGATATTGTGACCTTCAGCATTACCATTGTAAGCTTCCATTAATACACAGCATGTTATGTTTGCTAGCTCAGTACTAAGAGATGACGAGCGCTCATCAGAATTAGGGACGGGCATTGAGTTCTTGTAGACAAATGTCTGTTTTTTCACAGATGCCAGTGCCCACTCATCTCTAATGTCAAGTTCTTGTAAACACTGAGGATACCCGAGTGATGGCTACCACTTTTCTCTTCTACATGTACTTTTTTTGTAGAACTGATTTTACAGTTATTTAATCTTTGTGATTCATGGAAGTCTTAGAAATGAGGGCATGTTACATGGTAATCTCGATATGCAGAGCGCCCTGTTAACCTGATCTCAGCTCTTACTTTCGGCCATTATTTTATGATCTCTAGTTGGTGCTTAGACGATAAGAAACTATGTCCTTTGTTAGGTAGAGAGGCGCGAAGAAGTTATGAAGGAGATACACCTACTTAGAGAAGAATATATGTTTCAGAGGAGCCATCGTGGGGGACAAGGAAGAGGCAAGGAAATTCTGATGGTGTGGAGAAGTTAGGTTGGAAAATGTCATGTTGCTCACTGTCACCTGTACTTTTAGGTCGGATGAAGAGAGTAAGTATACTGTGGGATAAATTAGGAACCAGTACAAGGAGTATTCGGCAGTAAAAGATTTTTTTTTTTTGTAGAAAATACCAAGAATAAAATATAGGAACCAGCATTCTTGACAAAGAATCTCAGGTAACGCTAAAAGGATTGCGACTACCGAGATATATAGGAACAAATAGGACGAGTTTCGTCTTACTGCGCGGGAGTAAGGATTTATGAAAAGGATTTACAATGTTGTTTGGAAGGGTGAAACATACCACTGATTGCTGAGTGCAAGAGGAAACCATATCAGGTCATCTGGAGTGATCTAGTAAAAAATTTTATTAGATCATTGCAAAGATTGGACGTGAAATTACTTGCCATATGTGACTATTCTTCAAGGATGAGGGCGGATAACAAGCGGATCTCAAGGCTACGAGAGCGAACTGCGGCTGAGTAGTTATTTTGAAGATATAAATACTGACAACGGGATTCATCTTTTGATAAAGATGTCTTGTATTTAAAGCTTCTTCGGGATCACTGGAGAAAGCAGTGAATGGTCTGTTCTGGTGGTCTAATCGTTGAGAAATTTAGACAAATTAGAAAACTTTGGTAGACCACCAATTGTTTAGAGAGAGAGAGAGAGAGAGTGCAGGGGTTAAGGCTAATGCAAGGTTGGAGGTGTGAAGATTTAAGTACATAATGGAAAATAAAGAGCAAAGGTCTTTCTCTGTGGAGCAGTAAAATAGCCCTAATAAAAATAAACCACCACCATTCGAAAAAAGGAAATTCAAACACTATATGAAGTTCACAGTCATTAATAAAAACAAGGAGCATAGAGCTAAATGCAGAGACAGAGATACAAGGGCAATTTTCTTGAGGACAAAAGTGCTGTTATGGATGGAGTCATGGCTCACTTCAGCAGTGTTGCATAAATCGGGTGATAAATCTGAGGACCGGGGAGGGGGGATCTATAAACGAGTGGCGTTCCACAGGGATAAGTTTTAGGCTTATTGTTGTTTATAATATATATCAATGATCTTGAGGGGATATTCGCTGATGACACGATGATAGGTAGGATAACTGATTCAAGAGGAAGAATGTCACTGTACTTCAGGTGGAATTTAGACTAACTCATATCGTGGTCTGAACAGTGGCAGGATGCTGTTCAATGCTGATACATGCAATTTTCTGAAGGCTTGGAATGTTTCATAACCTCTAGCGTTATAAACTAAAAAAAATGTAGAACTTAGCCATAGAGATGCGAAAAGGACTTGGGGGTTATGGTAAGCAGAAACCATGAAATCATGACAGCAATCCTAGTGGCACGTAAGAAGGCAACGGATTACTGGTATTTATATCAAGAGAGTATTAGCATAACAGTAGTCCAGTGGTTATAATGTAGCTCTACACAATCATTAGTAAGGCCTCACTTAGCTTATGCAGCTAAGTTCTGGTCTTCATAATACAGAACGGATTATAAATGCGTTAGAAAACATCCAAAAGCGAAGAATGACATAATTAATACCATAGCATAAGAAATCTTACGTACGAAGAAATCTTCAGTCCCTTAAATTACATTTACTCTGGTAGACGAACAAGTTGAGGGAAGACATGATTGAAATGTATTTGTGGACAGATGGGTATTAACAAAGGATATATAAATAAGGTCACTTGAGGATATCCCTCATGAGGAGAACCAGCAATAATGGATTCAAAATTAGATATGTTTAGATTTAGGAAGGATATAAGAAAGTACTGGTTTGGAATTAGGGTTAGTTGATGAGTGGAACAGTCTGCCTTGTAGGGTGATTGCAGTTAAAACCTTGGGTAGCTTCAAATTTAGGTACGGTATTGTATACCATTCATGTATTATGTCCGTTACTCCGATCTTTCAAGGACGAAAATTCTCAGGCCTTCAAGATATGAAACTATAGTAAAATTACTAGAATCCTTGAATAAGAAGGTAGAGTCAAACGGCCTTCATGAGATTAGATTTAGATTTTGCACCGAAGTGGCTAGTTTAATTGTGCACCCATAATCCATCTGTGGACGGTTACGCGCGAGAGCATACGGATACACAAAGGCATAGGTACTAGGCCCAACGGGTTAACAGGAATACTTATGGATTTATATCTACATATCTATAGTTCACTTATTCTGTTACAAGGCAAATTTAGGAAAAATTTGCTTAGTATATCTGGTATCTTATTTTCATTAATAAGATATCTTGACATGTTCAAATGGGTTATTATACTTAGAGATAATTTAGAATGCTTTTTTTGATTTAAGCGTCTGTGACAGAACAAAAAGGAAGTATTTGCTGCGATTTAGACCCAAGGTTCCAAATCTGATTACCTTCCACTTTCCAGGTGGTGCATAATTAACTTGGAGGGTAGTCCGGGGGTCACGCCCACCGCAGGCGGTTCAGTGACCAGGCCTCGCGGTGGGATCAGAATGTTGCTGCTGGCCGCAAAATTCCAGCGTTCGAACCACAGCCAGGCTTGCTGGTGCTGACCTGTGAATTATCTAAATATAACTAATCCTTTGCCAACTTCCTCAAAGCATATCTTTCAACCACTTTTTATGTAGAGGAAGAGAGTGGACGGAGTGAGGTGACACACCCTTGCTTGCTACACTCTTCCCATACCATTTACGTTCGTAATATTTGGAATGGGCGCAGTAATCAGTTACCCCTTACGTTTTCCACCAGTCACTCCTTTTCCTGTTTTAAGTTTTCACATCAACCTCAACGGTTACCTCTACTGGCCTTCCTCTCAATCACCTACTCCGGTTTTTGACTTTATTTCTCACATTTTCGATTATATCCTCGTCTGCCTTCTCTTTCCTGTAGTTCCTTTTCCACAGTTTCTTTATTCCTTCAGCGTTCTCTCGCTCTCGTTTTCTTTGCTTTCCATGTTTCACCCCCGTCTGGTTTTTAGAAACAAAAGGCAAAATAAATAGTTATAAGTGGGAGTACAGTGGCAGCTGCGACCCCTTACGAGTTTAGAGCTTATTTTAATTATATTACTACATAGTGGGGGCGGGGATATACAATTGACACTGGAGTAACTGGTAATTTACACTATGTATGATAAATTTGTACTGACGATACTTGCGCCTAAATAAACTTGCTCTTTTTTATGCACATTTAATAATAATTAGACAAATAAGACAAAGCTCATTACTTTGAATGCTAATATTTTGCCACATTTGACCGTTCAAATACTGTGGACAATTCTCTATATTGTATTACGATATTTTGGATCTTGTGTAAACAAATTTGGTTGTGCAAATTTGTATCCAGGAATACTGAGGTAAGTAAATGTATATTATATTCCTTCATAACTGATTTAGTATGGTGAGGCTTTGGGCGGTGATTGTGATAGTAAAATTGCCAGTGTTGATGTGGTGTTTTCTTGTGGTTGTACTGTTGTGGTAGTGGTTGGATGGGGGGGGGGGCGGTGTGGCGAGGTGGTGGTCGTGGTGATGCTAGCAGTGAGCTTGTAGTAGTGGTATCAGCTGATGGTTAAGTGGTGGAGGAGAAAGACGGTGGCATGGGTGCAGGAACTACCCTTTGTAAGGCCAGACTAGCGGTATGGTGGCAGGACTGGCAGACCTTGGGCTTGTGTACACATCTTCCTTCACTTCGACAGTTTCAACCTCCTCCCCACAGTAACCCGAGGAAACGGTCAGAGTAAACTGGTTATATAAAATGCTTTTTATGAAACTATTTTGCCGAATATTAAATATGCCAACATCTGTTTTATAAGGAACTGCATTATTGTGATACCTGCATGAAATTATTGAAGCTTTACAGTCAGGTTTCTGGTTGATCTCTCTTATAATAGTGCGACTGAAAGAGTGCATCCAAAATCAAATAGACATAAACGAAATTTTTCAAGTCCGTATTTAAAAAAAAAAAAGATTTTATAGAGAAGGTTCATAGGACGAGTGTTAAGTACAATACATGCGTCTGTGTGCTGTGCTGGAGATTCCGGGTGTCAAACGCCCCGGGCCCGGTCCTGTGGGGACCAGGCCTCTGGTGGCCTCAGAGCCTGATTCAACCAGGCGTTGCTGCTGGCTGCACGCAAAACCAACGTACGAGGCCACAGCCGGCTGGTCAGGATCGACTTTTGGTGCTTGTCCAGTGCAAGCTTGAAGGACTGCCAGGGGTCTGTTGGTAATCCCACTTATGTATGCTGGGGCAGTAGAACAGTCTCGGGCCCCTGACACTTATTATATGGACTCTTAAGTGCTTGTGGACAACCCCTGCTTTTCATTGGGGGGATGTTGCTCGTCTTCTGCCAAGTCTTGCTTTCGTTGTAGTGACGTGATTTTTCGTGTGACAAGTTCGGTACTAGTCCCTCTTAGGATTTTCCAGATTGTATATAATCTTGTATCTCTCCCGCCTGCTGTTCCAGGGGAATACAGGTTCAGGAACCTCAGCGCCTCTTCCAGTAATTGAGGTGTGTTATTCTCCGTTATGCGCGCCGTGAAGGTTCTCTGTACATTTTCTAGGGTCAGCAATTTCACTGCCTTGAAAAGGTGCTGTTTGTGTGCCAGTATATTCCAGCCTAGATAGAACAAAGTGACCTGATGTATATATGTGCCGATTAGGTATAACTGGTGATATTAGCAAGAAACTCTTTTAAAATTAAGTCCTTTCAAAAATTTTCTCATACGTTTTAAAGATATACTTTTCAGTTATGTTAATGTAAAAATGAATAATTCTGTACCAAAAGACCTCAGAAAACTTACTAACCTATTATAACAAGAGTAATTTAATTTAGCCTAATCCAACTAAATTATATTTAGACCAAGTTTACAATAATTTAATTATAATACAAAACACTTGAATAATATTTTTTTCGTGAGTTTTAGAACGATTTTTCCGAAATTATTACATACACAAATTTACGCTTGCCCTATTTGCAAGAAGAGAATGCGATGAAACCTAAATCCTAAGTTTACCTACTCGGCACGACAAACTCACACAAACATATATAATATACTGTATAATTTATATATATACTTGTAGTGGATACTTATCAATGGAATTTGGGAAATCCCACATGGAGAGGGAAAGTATACTGTCGAGACTGCATTTCGATCTCGTTTCGAGATCGTCAGAGAAAAATATCTTTTTTACAATTAATATGCTACCTTCTTCAGTAAAACTTAAATGCTTAAAGTTATTTTCACGAGAATGATTTTTATCTTGGGTATTAATTTAATGTTCTAATCCATATATGTACCTACTAAGTTATTTATGCCAGGTTTTGTAACCAGGAAGTAGCAAAACATAGCAAAAAGCCTCATAAGAGCATGGTCACAGGGCACCGGGCCGCGGGGGCGTTGACCCCCTCGGAACTCTCTCCAGGTAAACTCCAGGGTAATACTATTCTATTACGTACGAGTTAAATGGCTTTATTTATAACTAATCTTTGAGTTTACTGGAACAACTCCATCTAATTCTACAGGAGAGTCTTTCAAGACTACTGAAGATATCCCAATGAAAATAGTTACTCTGACCTTTTTGGGTTATTCTAAATTCTTTACACACAAGCTTGCTTTGTATAATAATCTATGTTAAATGTATTTTTGTTTAACCTGAATAAACTTACAGATAGTTAAGTCATATCTGTCAACAATTACGCATCTTTATTCGGAAAAGTCTTGCCAACATGATCTCATCTTCATTATTCTGCCTCTGCTCCGTTATTGCCTCTTCTGTATTAGGAATGATGAAGAGTTAAACACGTGGAAACACTGTATCTTTCTTTACTTGCAGACGTTTTCGTATCCAGGGGGTTATCGATACATGGACATAATCTGTAAGACTAAATTATTTAGGCTTCATCGAATGATGAAAGCCTATTGTATGGCTTATAGGTATTTATTACACCATTATTATATAGATTTGCTAGCAGTTGCAACTATTGGTTAAAATTGATTCACTGATTCACTAATTTTCAGCTTCAGTATAAAAGAAGTCATTCTATCCACGTAGTCAAGACGCTCCCAGATCACTCTTGCTCCAACCAACCAGTTTTGTGATGAATGAATTAACTCATGTATCTTAGACTTTTTCCTTCGAAGTGTGCCTTCCAGGTGGCGCTTGAGAACGACCACTAGAATGTTGTGGGAGGGGTAGCAACCCCCTTCCACACGACTTGCAGTATGAGAGGGCCCCGATTTCAGCCATGCTTCAACCAAGGAGTTAATTTATCTTCCTATGTCATGTATCGGTACTTTCATCAGTCTCCTGTATGTAACTTTATGAAAGGGCCTTACTGTGAAGTCCATATTAGCCCCCCCCCCGACCCCCCTAAATAATATCATGCGCTTTTATCTTAGTTCTACCGCCCTCGAATACCTTTGTGGGAAAAAGGTTAGATGATTTCTTAAGAAAAGCGTCTCTTTTGGTAAACTGCTGAATTTCTTTATCTAATCTTCTATTTTGTATAAGGTGACTTTAATAGCATCAGCAATTATTGATTCCATATACTTACCCACCACCAAGGTTAGGACCGACTGGTCTAAGATTCTGAAGCTAAAGACTCGATATATCGCTTGTAATTAGTATCATAAAATGATTGGTCGGTTTATTGAAACTTTATCAGACTATCAGCAACATTTGTTTTCAAGACCTAGGGCCACTGGCAACACATGTCCTTTGAAGGAGTTATCCTCCGACATACATAGTATGTCTTACGTTAAGGAGCCAATATATATACTGATAGCGGTTAAAAATTTCTAGGGCCAGAGAGGCGTTGCTCACAGGCCTGAGCCTATTTATAGGAATCAAAAGCAGAACTCGGCTAGGATTTGTCCCTCTATTTACTGTCGTAACTATTTACAGTTGTCAGCGACTGTACCACCAACCTCCACTGGAGTCTCTTATTTTGTTGAATAAATATTTTCTAGTATCCTTTCGACAAGACTTTCCGCAAAACTGTAGCCACGTTCTTTTCTGTGATGTTATAAGAAATCTTCCTTAAATATTTCTTCGTGTCTTTTCTCCCTTCTATTGATAGTACCAGTTTAGAAATGAAGCTGCTGGAATTTCAAGATTCGCAAGTGAAAATACTTCAAAAAAGCAATACATGGATGAAGGAAAAAATGTGAAGGCGCGGGGACCTGAAGCTCAACTCTTCAAAAGGACAAGCTGAACCTGCACGCTTCATATTTTACCATTAAAAAAACAGAAAAGTAAATCTTGCTACTGTAAAAACTGCCTGGGGTGCTTTATATAAAAGACTGTACCATCTCACATGGATTCTGTACCGATTGCACCGGACAATGCAGAGGACTCTTTACTTCAATAACAGTGACAGAGCTATGAAATCTTAGTTTACGGTGTTGATGCATTTTTATTTATTCGTAAGGTCACCTGTGCCAGTAAATATCCTGGTGGGGCGACGTGGACAACATGTGACTAGTTTTGAGAGTTTCTACTGTCGACAGTTCGGCTAGAGTCAACTTTATTGTTCAGTGTCTTGTCAACAGGTTGTTGCTATCAGCGGACCTACATAGCCTCACAATATTGTGGTAATTTTTTTTTTTTTTTGCAGACAGAAGAAGAAACTGGTCCAGTTTAGTTCTAAAAACTACCAAGGCAGAGTTTGAGATACTGGAGTAAACAAACCACACATCCAGTGCTGAATTATCAAATGGTACAGCATATACGAGCTACGAAAACTTTAGAGACCGCGAAGATTTTTTTTTTTACTTTCCTAAAAAATTTGGAAGGAAACTAGTAAATTTAAAAATTCATACTTGTTTTGATGAAATTCCCATAAATATGTCTTTTTATTAGTATATATATGATAAGAACATCTACTGACTAGTTTTATCATGCTTTTAATTCTGCCATTCCATAAAATATTCCACCTGCACCATTCCTTGTAAATTAGATTTTATACAAGTATAACATGAGATTTATTAAGTCCAAATAAAGATTGTAAAACAGCTAACCACTAATCTATGTTTAGTTTTAAAATATAAATTTCTATGTACTATTCTCTTATCTAGTTTTAATTAGTTACTATGTATTAGGATTAGTTTGCTCGAAATGCCTCGGCATGATAGTGGCTATCTTTGTACTTAGCAAATCAAAATTGTAATTAACACATTGTAACCTTTACAAAGAAATAAACTTATTATTATTATTATAAGTAAGGAGGAAAACGGCAGCAGGCCTACTGGCTCATACAAGGCAGGTCATTATCAAAAACCCCCAAAAATCAAATATTTTATTCTGAAAAGGTAACAGAAATTAAGACAATTCAGGAGATTCACGGTGGACGCTTAAGAGGACAGGGATTCACCAGCTCTGTGTCTGTCCAGCCTAGTCCGAGCGGCGGGGGGATACAGTGGGGTTGGCCCCACTAATATACAAGAAGTCTCGCCGCACCCCAGCTATAAGGGATCACCACCAGATTGTGGCCGCAATCCATCAACCCCAGAGATGAATAATCACCCACTGGTAGCCAGTGACAAGTAATCAGGCGATTAAGGCCCGTGTTGGTTTGTTCCTGATAAATGTGCTAATAAATAATTCTTCCTCAAAGTATTTTTTTCTAACATCTGAATTCCTTTTTTTTTTTTACAAATACAAAAATTAACTTTCCTCTTT